>JARQOD010000010.1:111641612-111722057 GCA_033576555.1 Oophaga sylvatica | reverse complement strand
CCCTGACTTTACCGTGTATGCTTCTAATGGTCTTCCTGTAGAAGTACTCGGGACAAAATGTGTAGATGTAAAGGTGGGCAGAGAGGAATTGAAAGACCAGGGGCTTCTGGTAGTAAAGACTGTAAATGAGGAGAACGGTTTAAATATAATTTTGGGTACTAACATTATCGGTAATTGTTTGGGAGAAGTTGTGTTCTTACTCCAACAGCTCGCTGAGATTGCCCGACCAAGGCAGAGAGGAGTAATCCAAAGAGAGATCGGGCCCTGGTGTGTCAGCAGCAAGCGAAGCTTACAGACGGCGAAATTGGTAATGTACGGGTCACTGACTCGGATCCTATTGTGATACCCCCAATGAGTGAAATGATCATCTGGTGCAGGGCAGCCATAGGTCTGAGAGGACAGAATTACCAAGCTGTAGTAGAACCCCACCATTCAGAACATAGACCTACACTTATGACTGCTAGAGGAGTAGTAGAAGTGGTGAATGGAAGAGTACCGGTACGGCTTCTCAATTGGGGAGATGATGAGGTAAACTTACCCCGTTATGCAACCATTGCTAAACTACATGCTGTCGACAATAATTCTATTCTCCCGGCTGAGTCCTTAGACTCCTGTCAAATAGCGGAGGACAATGACCCAGCAACTCAGGTGGCGGAATGGTGTCAGCAGCTCCATGTTGGGACGGACACCACTCCCGCTCACCAGAAGCAAGGGGTATTACGGGTGGTGCAAGAGTACGCCCAAGTGTTTAGCAAGAATCCACTTGATTTTGGGATAATTAAGGGAGTACAACATCATATCCCTACAGGCAGTCATCCTCCCATCAAAGAGCGGTATAGGCCCATACCTCCAGCTCATTATCAGAAGGCTAAAGAAATGTTGAATGATATGAAGAAAGCCGGGGTGATAAGGGATAGTTGTAGCCCCTGGGCAGCCCCTCTAGTTCTGGTTAAAAAGAAAGATGGTAGTATGAGAATGTGTGTGGATTACAGGCAGGTGAACCGCATAACACACAAGGATGCATACCCGTTACCACGTATAGAGGAATCATTAGCTGCTCTGAAAACGGCTAACTACTTTTCTACCCTTGATCTGACTAGTGGTTACTGGCAAGTGGCTTGTGGCTGAGGAGGATCGTGAGAAAACGGCTTTCACCACCCCAATGGGGCTCTGTGAGTTCGACAGAATGCCGTTTGGGCTCAGCAGTGCCCCAGGAACATTTCAGAGAGTGATGGAAAACTGTCTGGGACATCTCAATTTTGAAACCGTGCTGCTATACCTAGACGACGTTATCGTGTATTCCAAGACATATGAGGACCATCTGAAGCACCTGGCAGAAGTGTTTGAGTCCCTGTCCAGGTACGGGATGAAGTTGAAACCCTCAAAATGCCATCTACTCAAACAGAAGGTACAATACTTGGGGCACATCGTCAGTTCGGAAGGAGTAGCGCCGGACCCAGAGAAAGTCACCGCCATCCAGAAGTGGCCGGAGCCGAAAAACCTTAAGGAAGTGCGACAGTTCCTGGGACTAACGGGTTACTACAGGAGATTCGTGAAAGATTACACGAAGAAGGCAGCCCCTTTACAGGACCTCCTAGTAGGACAATCCCTAAAGAGCAGAAACCCTCCCTTTAATTGGGGTAAAGAACAGGCTGAAGCATTCCAAAAGATGAAAGAGATCCTTACAGGTGATGAGATCTTAACCTATCCTGATTACAGCCAACCGTTCCTGTTGTACACCGACGCCAGTAATGAAGGTTTGGGAGCAGTTCTCAGTCAGAAGCAGAATGGCCAAGAAAAAGTCATCGCATATGCCAGCAGAAAACTCAGGCCAACTGAGAGGAATCCGGAAAATTATAGCAGCTTCAAGCTGGAGTTTCTGGCGCTGGTCTGGGCCATTACTGAAAGATTTAAGCATTATCTGGCCTCTAATCAGTTCACTGCGTTTACAGATAACAACCCGTTAACGCACCTGGAAACTGCCAAGCTGGGTGCCATGGAGCAGCGATGGATGGCTCGGTTGTCCAATTACCAGTTTACTATCAAGTACCGGGCAGGTCGAAAGAATGCTAATGCTGACGCGTTGTCCCGAAGGCCGCATGACTCTGATACGGAAGAAGAATCGGACGACCTGGAAGAAATTGAGCTACCTGCGTTCCATCGAAATGGGGTAGTCCACGAGCATCGAGTCCACAGAAAGCAGTATGGTGCAACATTAAATCCTTTACCCCATCACAGTTGGAAAGAGACTCAGGACAGTGATCCAGTGGTCAGCCGCATCAAGGAGTTGTTAAGACAGGAAGGCTCCTCTTTGGAAAAGGATGCACCTATGTCAGCAAAGCTCCTGTGGAACGAGAAAAGCAGGTTGTTCCTATACCGTGAGAAGTTGTGCAGGAGATACGTCAACCCCAGAACCCATGAGATGGTCTGGCAAATAGTGGTCCCCAAGGCAGACGTCCCAATGGTGTTGGAAGCGTACCACGATCAAGCAGGACACTTTGGCTGGAGAAAGCTGGAGACCCTGTTGAGATGCCGGTTCTACTGGGTAGGGATGCGCAGCTCCATCGAGAGGTGGTGTCGGAACTGTGGACCCTGTGGTCTCAGAAGAAAGGACTACGGTAGTCAGAAGGCACCCCTGCAACCTATCCGGACGACTCGTCCCCTGGAGATTGTGGCCCTGGACCACGTCAAATTGCCGCCAAGTAGATCTGGATACTCATACGCCTTGACCATGGTGGACCATTACTCCAGATTTCTGGTGGTTGTTCCAGTTAAGGACCAGACCGCAGTGACGGCAGCGAAGACCTTTCAAGCAAGCTTCTGCAGACCTCATGGGTATCCGGAGCAAGTATTAACCGATCAGGGACCTGCTTTCGAAGCTGATTTATTCAAGGAATTCTGTCACATGTACGGGTGTAAGAAAATTAGAACAACACCATACCACCCTCAAACCAACGGTCTTTGCGAGAAAATGAACCATATCGTCCTTGATTTGTTGAGATCCATACCGTTGGAAGACAGAAATCGATGGCCGGATTTACTACCTGATTTGGTTGATTTGTATAACCATATACCTGTAAGTTCAACTAACTGCACTCCAGCCTATCTTATGAGAGCAAGGCCCGGAAGACTACCAATGGATCTAGAACTTGGAGTGGTAGAACCGGAGGCAGACGACGCCGTTGAAAACTGGGACATCAATCTGCAAGAGCAATACAGAAGAGTACAAATCTGTGTAGAGGAAAGTCTCAACAAGGCACGGGAGAAACAGGAAGATATTTACAACAGAAATGCTCCTGCCAAGCCTTTGATGCCTGGAGAGGTAGTATTAAAAAGAAAAAGGAAGATGCACAAATTGGATAACCAGTGGGAGCAAGAACCCTACGTCGTACAAGATTCTAAATATGACAACAGAAAAGTTTGTATCATCAGTAAGGACGGAGGAAGAACAATAACCACTGTGTCCAGAGACCATTTGAAATTGTGTCCAGAACCCTTAAAGCGTTGTGAAAAGAACCCTGTCATCAATCAAGAAGAAAGGAAAGAAGAGGTCATACACACGGATCTGGGAGATTTTCCTGCGGATTGGCCTAGACTGGGAGATGCTGTAATAGTTCCGGTGTTGCAGTTTTATCAGCCACAAGAGGAAGTTCTACCTCCAGTTGTGCCCGTGGTGCCAGTTGAGCCCGTTCAGGAGTTACCCATTCCAGCAACACCTCAACCTACGGAATCTCAAGAAGGATCATCAGAAGCAGCGCCCCATACTATGGGATCCCCTGGTGAAGCTGACTCACACCGCCCAGCCATCAGTACGCTTGCCAGATCCATAGAAAGATTGAGGCAGTTCTATAGTTTGCCGTTACGCAGTGCAGACAGATCACAACTTAATATACCTGAAGCTACCCCACGTAGATCAGAGCGAATCACAAAAGGGAAGATACCCATTCGATACCAGCAGTAATTATAACAAATTAATGTGAATATTGTAAAAAGTATATATATAAATGTGTCTTTTCCTTATGGTGTCTTATAATGGACTCAGAGGCTGAGGACTGAGCCAGCCCAAAAACTGTATCTTGTAAATAGTTGCACTAAGGTGCCTTTTAATGGTTTCACATGAAGCCTTGACTTACCTCTGAACATAAAACCGTGTGGTGAGGCACTGAGTGAGGTCTGCATTCAGATGTCCTGCAGCCCACCCAGGACCCACGTTGAAGGTTTGGTGCGGGTCCTTCACAAGAATATTGTCGTTTATTTATGAACATGTTTATTTAATATTTCGTATTTTTCTATATTCAATGTGTTGTTTGCAACGTTCAAGAAATCCTTACCTCCCGGATGGGAAGAATTAATGTTTAATGTTGATGTTTAATGCCTAAACAAAAATGTCTCTTGTATTTCACAGCCCGGGAGTGCTGTCGTTTACCATGGGGGAATGTGTAGCCCTGGTACACAATACCAGGAGGATGAGTGGAGAGGTAACGGTTAAGGGCTCTTCATGATATCACGTACACTTCGGACACACCCAGCAGGGGTGTGGAGGGGAGTGGTGAGCAGTCAGTCTCCTGTCTTCGGACAGGGTAGTCTAGCCTGGACTTGGAGGGAGGAAGTAATCCAGCCTGAGCCTGTCAGCAGTTCAGAAAGTGGAGGCTAGTACAGGTGAGCTAGTTCACCTCAGCCTAGTCAGAGCTGTGCCCCACTAGAAGACGGACTGAGACATCTGTTGAGAGTGTGAGCAAGTCGAAGGGCATAGTGGAAGAGAACAGAAAAGTGCCATAGGTATAGGATACCTGCACATTGTTACCGGTCACTGGGGACCGAAGGATCACTATAGCTTCACGCATAGTGGTAAGAAAACCAGAGGCTTATCGGACCTTAGGTCGCGGAAAGCAACCCCTGAAGAGTCAGTACGTAACTGGGGTCAGGGAGAGTGAGAACCTTGAGTCAGTGCACGACAGGAATTGGAACTCAGCTCTCTCATAGGAAGGCTCCAACCACAAAACTGACCGGGCAGTACAGCTTTGGAATAGCTGGAGTTAATAGAGGGAACTACGCTTTACGCTGGTTGGACTCATCATCATTGGAAAGCAAAGGAGGCCCCTAACTTGCTTAACCGTTGCCTCAAAGCTCATCCTCCATCAACCCCATCAGCCTCCTTGGGACCTGCCTTACCATCTTACAAGTAAAAGGTATGGAAAGACGCTGACCGTGTGAGACTGAGTTATTTATTTGCATGCCTGCACAACCCTGCTTTAACTACCGTCCTGAGGGAAGAGTCCCACCTGTAGGGGACCCGACATCTAGCTGCCTCACCATCCCCTCAGAGATCTACAGCAGCGCTGGTACAAATTACCAGAGACTACAGGTGGCGTCACGAACTGTATATAAATCTATCCCCTGTAAATATTCCCCCCAACATACGCCAGACCGCCAGGGCCACAGACCGAGCCACCGCTACCTGTGACAATCCCATAGACTTCCATGGGCTCGGCTCTGAGTACCCCATTGCCCTGGTAACCCACAATTGTGGTGGCGGGTCGACACACATACAGTGTGGGGATTATAGTGGGAAGGGGGCATAATACTGTGTTGAAGCCATTAAATAGTTTGGGGACATTAAGGGGTCAGTATATATCCAGTGAGGGGGCATCACACTGTGTATAGGGGAGCTGTACAGGGGGGAGACTCGGGACATTATTAAATGTAAAGTGGGCACTTATTGTTATAGGGGAACTCGGGTTACTGTGACTGTCAAAGGGGCACACGGGGCAATATTACATTCTAGGGGACAAAATGCGGGCAATGTTTTCTAGGGCACTTGCACCCAGCAGTACTATATTCTAGAGGGGTGCTTTAAAATTTAGAGGTCACACAGAACCACACACTAGGTGCAGTAATAGGGGCACATACGGCAGCAGCAGCTCAGTATTGGGGTATCAGGTGCAGTAATAAGGACACATATGGCAGCAGCAGCTCAGTATTGGGGTATCAGCAGGATGACTAGTTTGTACAGGTTGAGAATAGTCCAATCGGTGATCGTGACAGTGCTGAAAATATGAAAAGTGAAATGTGTCTTTGTTGTATTTTCTGCAGTCAAGTCTCGGCTGGAGGAGTCGTTATGTCGGTCTGGGCCAGATGGAAAAGACATGAAAAGTGAACGATTCCATCAGAAAGAACGTCAGCGGTAAGTCATTATCTGTAACTCTGCTGTAATCTATTATATGTTCTGTAGGACTGGTATTATTTACCACTGACGATACGGCGGTAATATCAATATTGGTCTTTTTATATATAGATTATTTTTGGCAACAGCGCGGTCATTTGCTGAGGTTCTCTGGTTAGGGGCCCACTCAGAAGTTTCGCCCCCCCTAAACCGAAACCCTAGCTACGCCTCTGCACATACAAGAACCTCACAGAAGAATCCAGAACAAGGATCATTAATGGCAATGGCAGGCTTGGCACAGGCATACAGACAACAATGATGGCTGCAGAGCTGTGGCCCTGTTAGCAGACACAGTCCTGCATCCTTATAGCATACACACAGGGCAGGCACTGATTGCTAACGTAAATCTCTGGCACACGCCTACAAAACTCTGGGCAGCTCCAATGTGGCTGCTGCCTGGCACTAACTAGTCAGACATGTCCACCATGCAGCACCGTCCACACACCACATGCAACAACCTGCAGTCTGAGTATCAACAAGCCGCCACTGCACTAACCTGGTAAAATGCCTTCTCCCGAAACACTTAGCCAATCACAAGCGCTACACACGGGCCTGTCCAGAGCTAATAGCAGGGGCCTTCCAATTGTGATTAAGGGATGTGGGAGCGGGAAGGGGTACGAGCGCCACCAACCAACCGCCGCTCGGGAGAAACATGTGAGTGATTACTTGGGGAGGGAGCACAACTAGGATGGGGATAACTCATATCACATCCAATGCTCTCGTATCTGATGTTATACGCTCATGTGATTCCAGCCTTAGTTACAGTACCAAGAAAAGTTGCTACTTTACACACAGAGCGGGGTCTCGTAGATGATGAAGATGAAGCTGCGCTCTCCATAGTGCTACGGCTTGGTCCAAAGTGGCCACATTAGCAGTATTTTGCTTTTTATGGGAAAAAAGTGCATGGAAAATTTAGCATATCTGCAAGAAAAATTTACTTGTTGCGAATTTGAAGCATACACCGCAGGTCAGTTTATACTGCATAAAAAGCCCAGTGGGCAGGAGTATGTGGTTTTTTTTCATGTGTATGGGATGTTTGGGTGGGCATGGGGAGGCTATGGGGGTGTCGTGCTGCACATGGGAAGGCTATGGGGGTTTCATGGTAAACATGGGGAGGCTATGGAGGTGACAAGCTAAACATGGGGAGGCTAATGGGGTGACATTTTTAAAATGGGGAGGCTATGTTGGCCTCATGCAGTATATAGGGAGGCAGTGGGTGCATTGTGCAGTTTATGGGGAGACTGTGGGGGATTATGCAGTATATAGGGAGGCTGTATGGGGCTCATGCAGTATATATAGGTAGGCTATGTGGGTATCATGCAGTATATAGGGAGGCTGTGTTGGCTTCATGCTGTATATATAGGGAGGCTGTGTGGGCCTCATGCAGTATATAGGGAGACTATGTGGGTCTCATGCAGTATATATAGGGAGACTATGTGGGTCTCATGCAGTATATATAGAGAGGCTGTGGACCTTATGCAGTGTATGGGGAGGCTGTGTGGGGCTCATGCAGTGTATATAGGGAGACTGTGTGGGGCTCATGCAGTATATGGGGAGACTGTGTGGGGCTCATGTAGTATATGGGGAGACTGTGTGGGGCTCATGCAGTATATATAGGGAGACTATGTGGGTCTCATGCAGTATATATAGGGAGGCTGTGGACCTTATGCAGTGTATGGGGAGGCTGTGTGGGGCTCATGCAGTGTATATAGGGAGACTGTGTGGGGCTCATGCAGTATATGGGGAGACTGTGTGGGGCTCATGCAGTATATATATAGGGAGGCTATGTGGGCCTCATGCAGTATATAGGGAAACTATGTGGGTCTCATGCAGTATATATAGGGAGGCTGTGGACCTTATGCAGTGTATGGGGAGGCTGTGTGGGGCTCATGCAGTGTATGTAGGGAGGCTGTGTGGGGCTCATGCAGTATAAAAGGGGCTGTTGGGGGCTCATACGATATATAGATGTGGCTGTACTCAGGTTCAAACGATATATAGGGGATGTCAGCATACTTAATTCTGCTCAATATTAAGTGATACAATTAATATTAATATAATTATCACTTACTTCGCATCTCTCATATCCTCCCTGTCTCACAACCCTAAACAGCTCTTCAACACTTTCAATTCTCTACTCCATCCCACAGCACCTCCTCCCTCTCCTCTCATTTCTGCCGAAGACTTTGCCTCCTTCTTTAAGCAAAAGATTGATACTATCAGAGAAGGCTTTGGCCCGCAGCCCCCAATGCCCTCTTAGCCACTCAGCCCTGTTCTTCCAAAACCAGCTTCACCACCATGACAGAAGATCAGCTCTCCACTCTCCTGTCAAGATCACACCTCACCACTTGCGCACTTGACCCACTCCCGTCCCACCTCATTCCTAACTTTGCCACAGTCTTCATCCCTACTCTCACACACCTCTTCAACCTTTCATTTACAAATGGTGTCTTTCCTTCATCCTTCAAACATGCTTCAATCACACCGATCCTCAAAAAGCCCTCCCTTGACCCATCCTCTGCGTCTAACTATCGCCCGATATCTCTTCTCCCTTATGCCTCAAAACTACTGGAACAGCATGTATATCTTGAACTATCCTCCCACCTTTCTTCCTGTTCCCTCTTTGACCGGTTACAATCCGGCTTTCGACCGCATCACTCAACTGAAACTGCCCTAACTAAAGTCACTAACGACCTGCTAACCGCCAAGAGCAAGCGACACTACTCTGTCCTCCTTCTCCTGGACCTGTCTTCTGCCTTCGACACTGTGGACCATTCCCTCCTGCTACAGATTCTCTCATCTCTTGGCATCACAGACCTGGCCCTATCCTGGATCTCATCATACCTAACAGACCGAACATTTAGTGTCTCCCTCTCACACACCACCTCCTCACCTCATCCCCTGTCTGTCGGTGTTCCTCAAGGCTCAGTCCTAGGACCCCTACTCTTCTCAATCTACACCTTCGGCCTGGGACAGCTCATAGAATCCCACGTCTTGCAGTATCACCTCTATGCCGATGACACGCAGATCTACCTATCTGGACCTGACCTCACCTCCCTACTGACCAAAATCCCACAGTGTCTGTCTGCTATCTCAGCCTTCTTTTCTGCTCGCTTTCTCAAACTGAACATGGACAAAACAGAATTCATCATCTTTCCCCCACCTCACTCTACCCCTTCACCAGACCTGTCCATCAATGTCAATGGCTGCTCGCTTTCCCCAGTCCCACATGCTCGGTGCCTTGGGTGATCATCGACTCTGCCCTCTCTTTCAAACCACATATCCAAGCCCTCGCCACCTCCTGCCGCCTCAAACTCAAAAATATTTCCCGGATCCGCTCATTCCTCAACCATGAAACCACAAAAACACTAGTGCACGCCCTTATCATCTCCCGCCTCGACTACTGCAACCTCCTACTGTCTGGCCTCCCCTCTAGCACTCTGGCACCACTCCAATCCATCCTGCACTCTGCTGCACGACTAATCCACCTGTCTCCCCGCTATTCCCCAGCCTCCCCCCTATGCCAGGCCCTTCACTGGCTCCCTATTGCCCAGAGGCTCCAGTTCAAAACCTTAACCATGACATACAAAGCCATCCACAACCTTTCTCCTCCATACATCTGTGACATGGTGTCCCGCTACCTACCTACACGCAACCTTCGATCCTCTCAAGATCTCCTTCTCGACTCCCCCCTCATCTCTTCTTCCCATAAACGCATACAAGACTTCTCCCGGGCTTCCCCCATACTCTGGAACTCCCTGCTGCAAAACATCAGACTTTCACCAACAACGGAGACCTTCAAGAAAAACCTGAAGACCCACCTGTTCCGACAAGCCTACAACCTGCAATGATCCTCAGTGTACTGAACCATCGTACGACCAGCTCTACCCTTTCCTAGTGTATTCTCACCCATCCCTGCAGTCTGTGAGCCCTCGCGGGCAGGGTCCTCTCTCCTTCTGTACTTGTGTGGCCCTTGTCCAGCACATGTTTATTGTACCTGTCTATATTTTTCCCCTTTTCATATGTAAAGCGCCATGGAATAAATGGCGCTATATAAATGTATAATAATAATAATAATAATAATAATAATAATTATATTGATATTAATATTGAGTAGAATTAATTTCAGCCTATTGGTTCGGCCCTCAACAACAGTCACGGTCTCTTATGTGTCCCCTTGGTAAAATTAGATGCCCACCCCTGGGTTAAAGGGTATCTCCAGAATCATTTATTTATACATTGGGAAGTGAGTGGTGCTGATATCTTGTGTAAAGCCATACTTACCAAGACATGTCCATGATGGCTGCCATTCATGCATCTGTCCTGTCAGGTATCTGTAACACAACATCCAACCTGCAGCGTCCAGATGTTACAGCATAGTGGATGGGATTTCATGAAATCCCATGTCCACTATGTGTGCACAGATGCCTGCGTATCCGGACATGCGGTGCGTCTTTCCAGACCGTAAAATGTCTATTTATCTAGTGGAAATAATAAAGCGAGAACTCGGCACTCAACTTAACGAAAAGGGTAAATATTTATTGTAGTCCACGGTAGTGAAACGTTTCGGTCCTAAATTTCGGACCTTCATCAGCCACTACATATATGTAATACAAGAGAATGCAAAACAGAAAATTGTTCAAAATTCTTTCAATAAAAATAAAAGCAAAGAAAACATAATATAACCAAGGTATGTACAACTGTATAATATAAGCGTGGTTACTCAAGACAATAATCTTTTATATAGAAGCATGCTAGTCCTCAAATAGTTAGGGACAGACTCTTCAGACCAGAAGAGACGTGAGGGTGATATTGCACAGAAACTAAGACATACCATTAAGTACCGGGAGAGGGTAGAAATACCCAATTCAAAGGTAAGCACTAGATACTGGTGGGATCTGGTGGGTGATAAGACCATAATGAGAAAAAGTGACAATGGCCTGTGATCAGTTGCAATATGAACGATATGACATACCAGGTAGATCTCCAAAGTAAGCCCTGATGTAAGGGTTAAAGGTGAGTATCTGTAAGAGAAGCCTCATTCAATACATCCAGAAGTGGAGGCATATAGAAGAACAGATCCGGTATACTGACCGGCGGTGATCATACCTGGGTGAGAGTTTTAAGTCTGGTCTCCGCTGTATGCCGTTGGAGGGACGCTGTATCTAGGGTCTACAAAACCTAGGACAATACAAGGTGCGGTCATTGTTTGTCTGTAACTTAATGGTCCCACATGTGCATGGAGATTATGAAAATATATACCTTATTATCCATGTTAGAGATAGGTACCAGAGCATATTCTATTGTGGACTGGTAATCACACAGTAATATATTATTTTAAGCAGTATAGTGTCATTGGAGAAATGTACCAGAACCTATTGTACTGTGGACAGGTAATCACACAGCAATACAATTTTAAGCAGTATAGTGTCATTGATGAACTCTCATTAAATTTTTATGAAAATCGCGTTTGTTCGCACATCTGCATGAAGTCTGTGACAATATATATAAGCCTATACACAAAATGGATATGTAGATGTGTACACTTATGTCAGGAGTCATAATGGTCCAGAGTAAACTGGTATCAGATAAAAACGGACAATTCATAAGAAGGATAGTAGATCGTAGTCACGATTGAGACCCTTAGATGACAGTGTATCCAATGTATGGATCCAATAGGCCTCACGGCGTTTTAGTTGCTGTATCCGATCACCACCCCTTCTTGGTTGTGGTACCTGTTCCAAAATTTGGAACCTCAATTGAGCTATTGTATGACCCGCGGAAATGAAATGAGACGGAACAGGCAGAAGTGTATTTTTGCAGCGGATAGTAGATTTATGTTTTGAAATACGGTCCTTTGCTGGTTGAGTCGTTTCGCCAATATATAAAAGGCCGCATGGACACTTGATGGCGTATATGACATAAGGGGTATTACAAGTAAAATAGCCCCGAATTCTGAATGTTTTGCCAGTATAAAGGCTGGGTCTCACATAACGATACACCAGCGATCCCGACAACGATATGCACTTGTCAGGATCGCTGGTGTATCGCTACATGATCGCTGCTGAGCTGCCAAACAGGCAGCTCAGGCAGCGATCTGGGACAGCGACACTGCGGGTAACATCGCTTAGTTACCCGCAGTGTACGTTGGATACCAGCGCACTGATGCAGGGAGCTGGTATCCAAGGTACACAGCGGGTTTCCAAGCGCTGCGCGGTGCCTGGAAACCCGCTGTGTACCTTGGATACCAGCTCCCTGCATCAGGGCGCTGGTATCCAAGGTACACAGCGGGTTTCTAGGCACAGCCCCGCGCCTGGAAACCCGCTGTGTACCTTGGTTACCAGCGGATCGCTGGTCTCCCGCCTGTCACACGCAGCGATGCGTGCCTGTCAGCGGGAGACCAGCGATCAAAAAAATGTCCTTAAGGGTGATGGATGGTCTCACCCTTTAAGACATTGGAGCATTGGGTGCAATTAAGGCAAGGGAATGTGCCTATTCTAGGTTTTTTAATAAAACCTTGTATTGTCCTAGGTTTTGTAGACCCTAGGTCAGCTAGAATTAAGGAATCTCTCAGATTAGGGGCACGGCGGAAACAGGGGAAGAATGGTTTGGCAAATTCAGAGATATCAGGATGGGCTTTTTGTAGAAAGGGCCAATGTTGGCGAATAGATCTGTGGAGAATGTATGCAAATGGGTGATAGGAATGTACAAAGGTTATTCTGCCTGTATTATCCCGTCTGTTATGGGTTCGTGTAGACAAAGGAAGATCCAAGGTACGCTGTGGGTAACCCCTCTCTTTAAACTTAGCATTATCTCGGTTAAACGTTTATTCAGAGTGATGGGGTTAGAAACAATACGTTTCACCCGGTGAAACTGTGACCTGGGGATTGAGTTTTTCATAGTAGTTCGATGAAAGCTGGAAAAATGTAGTAAGCCATTGCGGTCAGTGGGTTTTGTATATAGATCCGTAGTCAGTTTGCCCTCAGGATCTTTGACAACCATTGTGTCCAAGAAATTGATTTTGGACGGGTCATGGGAGATGTTGAAGCTAAGGCCCGGCCATGATATATTAAGGAACTGATGGAAAGAGATGAGGGACTCGAACGTGCCCCGCCAAATGCAAAAAACGTCATCAATGTAGCGTTTCCACGTTATCACGTTATCCCTAAACAGGGGACTGGTGTAGATGACTGTTTCTTCAATGTGAGACATGTAGCAATTAGCATAGGGGGGTGCTAAGTTCGAGCCCATCGCGGTCCCGCATATCTGGAGAAAAAAATCGTCCTGGAACATGAAGTAGTTTTTAGTTAGTACAATAGTCAGAAGGTCTATACAAAGGTTGATGTGTGTACTACTGAAATCAGAGATTTCAAGAAGATGTCGCACTGACTGTAAGCCATGTGAGTGAGGTATAGAAGTGTAAAGATTCTTTACATCAAATGTTACCAATAAAGAGTCTCTAGGGACGTGATCAATTGAACGAATGATGTCCAAAAAGGATTCAGTATCCAGAATAAAAGAGCGGCTAGTCTTAATCAAGGGGGTCAAAATTTTTTCCAAATAAATCGCAATGGGAGATAGGATCGAGTCAGATGCTGCGACAATAGGTCGGCCTGGGGGTTGTTGGAGGTTTTTATGAATTTTAGGTAGTAGGTAAAAAACTGGGTTTTGAGATATGAGGAAATTGTATGTTTTCTGGTCTATGATTCCAGCTTCACAGTATCCCCCCACTATGTCCTTGATGTAATGTCTGGTTGTGATAGTGGGGTCGTTGCTTAATTTGCGATAGATAGTGTCATCATTAAGTTGACGGAGGGCTTCTGAGATATAATAAGAGCGGTCCATGACCACAATGGCTCCCCCTTTATCGGCGGGTTTTATGATTATGTTGTTGTCTGTTGAAAGAGATCTGAGTGCATGGTGATCCACTGCTGACAGATTCGTTGAATAGTGTAATTTACCTCTGTCTATGTCTGATTTGAGCACATTAAAGGAGGACTCGATAACATCAATAAAAGTTTCTAGGGCATTAGAACCCATTGGTGGTCTAAATGTACTCTTGCTCCTAAGACCTAAAGTAGTGACAGAGAGACGATTCATTTCTGTATTAGAATCTCGTATAATGGGTGTTTCATTCATAGGTTGTGAAAAATAGACCTTAAGTCTGAGTAGTCTGTAAAACCGTTGGAGATCCATTTCTAAGTCAAATGTTCTGTATTTGTAGGAGGGACAGAAACTCAGTCCCTTCTGTAGGACATTATATTCTGCAACGCTCAGTGTCCGTGATGAAATGTTTATGACCAGAGGGTACATACCTGGGATGGTGTGGTCCTTTGTTGCTCATAGTTGCCCCTGCGGTCTGTGCCCCCGTCTGGTCCTCTTCTTCGCTGTGTTCGTCGTTGTTGGCCTAAAAAGAGTTTGACAATGTTGTTTGGCCACTGCGGTCTTGTTCTGAGCCAGAGGTGGATGCGTCCGTGGATGATCTTTGTACAGGTCTGGAGAAGGTGCGCCATAAGGGTCGTTTGTCCTGCCACTTATAGACGCGGTCAAGGTCGTAATCTTCTTGGTCCCTTGAAAACTTGCGTCTCTTCCGGTCTTCGATGTCCTTTCTATGTTGACCAATATTGTTGTTGATTTGTGTTTTGAGTTGTGCAACTTCCTCAGGGGTGCCAGTCGTTGATAGTTGTGTCTCCATAGATTGGATAGATTCAGAGCTACTGGTGATAGCCTTTTGTAGATGCTCTATGGTTAGAAGCATAAGGTCAAACGAGCATTTGTTCAATATTTGTTCATATTTATGACAGAAATCGGGGGAATCGGAAAAGAGGGTTGGGCGGAGGGGAACCCGTAAGCCACGGAGTATTCTCTGTACACGAAGATACTCTGTAAGAGTCGCACAATGCAGTTCTAGATTTGTGTGGTGGCGCAGCTCCCTCTCTAGATCTCGTCCACGGGTTTCCCTTGGTAGGGCCCTGAGGAAGTCACTGGAAAGGATAGTCTGTGCTAAAATATTTGAGGCTTGGTCAGCATTATATGAGAAGGTCAGAGAAGAAAGTGACATGACCACAAGGCGTGCGACACGGATAGGTACTCAGTGTAGAAAGATAAATCGTGTGCACAGCCTGAAAGGAGCCAGAGTAGGTTCCTACACCGTGAAAATAATAAAGAGAGAAATCGGCACTCAACTTAACGAAAAGGGTAAATATTTATTGTAGTCCACGGTAGTGAAACGTTTTGGTCCTAAATTTCGGACCTTCATCAGCCACTACATATATGTAATACAAGAGAATACAAAACAGAAAATTGTTCAAAATTCTTTCAATAAAAATAAAAGCAAATAAAACATAATAATATAACCAAGGTATGTACAACAGTATAATATAAGCGTGGTTACTCAAGACAATAATCTTTTATATAGAAGCATGCTAGTCCTCAAATAGTTAGGGACAGACTCTTCAGACCAGAAGAGACGTGAGGGTGATATTGCACAGAAACTAAGACATACCATTAAGTACCGGGAGAGGGTAGAAATACCCAATTCAAAGGTAAGCACTAGATACTGGTGGGATCTGGTGGGTGATAAGACCATAATGAGAAAAAGTGACAACGGCCCGTGATCAATTGCAATATGAACGGTATGACATACCAGGTAGATCTCCAAAGTAAGCCCTGATGTAAGGGTTAAAGGTGAGTATCTGTAAGAGAAGCCTCATTCAATACATCCAGAAGTGGAGGCATATAGAAGAACAGATCCGGTATACTGACCGGCGGTGATCATACCTGGGTGAGAGTTTTAAGTCTGGTCTCCGCTGTATGCCGTTGGAGGGACGCTGTATCTAGGGTCTACAAAACCTAGGACAATACAAGGTTTTATTAAAAATCCTAGAATAGGCACATTCCCTTGCCTTAATTGCACCCAATGTTCCAATGTCTTAAAGGGGTGACCATTCATCACCCTTATACTGGCAAAACATTCAGAATTCGGGGCTATTTTACTTGTAATACCACTTATGTCATATACGCCATCAAGTGTCCATGCTGCCTTTTATATATTGGCGAAACGACCCAACCAGCAAAGGACCGTATTTCAAAACATAAATCTACTATCCGCTGCAAAAATACACTTCTGCCTGTTCCATCTCAGGGCTGAGAAGTGAGGAGACCCTATCTGACCCTATCTCGGCAACCGCTCTCCCTACACTGTCTGAATCCGGAGCTGAATGAGCTGAACAGGGCGGCGTCCAGTCTCTTATACTCGTGATGATGCTGTACGGCCAAGCCAATCACTGCATGACCACAACAAAGATGGCTATGGCAGACATTCCCTGCAGCGTGACTGGGTCTCTAAAGTCCGCCAAAAATTCTGGGTGGAGACCCCAGGTCCCGCCGAATTATCCCTGAAATGCTTGCTGCTCGCTGAGTATGACGAGTAACGTGATGCTCGGGCGAGTAACGAGTAGTGGCGAGCGCGTTCACTCATCACTACTTGAGACCAATTAGTTTTCATAGAGAAGCCTCTGGGTACCACAGAGGAGAATGAGCCTCATTGATGGGATCTAAACTATTTCAGAAGAGAAACAATGGTTGTACAAAGCCAGGCTGCAGATAGAAACCTGAGGAACAGAAAGTGATGGGAAGAGTCAAAATCAGCCAAGGACTGAGTTTCTATGAAAAAGTACATGAGGTCTATACCAGACTCCTCAGAGGTGTGACTGAGGAGCACCAGATGATTGTTACACACTCAAAAAACTCAACAGACTTGGTGTAAAGGGAAAATGGTGTGCCCTGTGGAAACAACTTGAGACACTTACTACTGTTATACTGCTAGGAGATGAACATGTTAACCCCTTCACCCCCAAGGGTGGTTTGCACGTTAATGACCGGGCCAATTTTTACAATTCTGACCACTGTCTCTTTATGAGGTTATAACTCAGGAACGCTTCAACGGATCTGCGCAATTCTGAGATTGTTTTCTCGTGACATATTGTACTTCACGTTATTGGTAAAATTTCTTCGATATAACTTGCGTTTATTTTTGAAAAAAATGCAAATATGGCGAAAATTTTGAAAATGTTGCAATTTTCAAACTTTGAATTTTTATTCCCTTAAAACAGAGAAATATGTCACACAAAATAGTTAAGAAATAACATTTCCCACATGTCTACTTTACATCAGCACAATTTTGGAACCACAAAGTTAGGAAGTTATAAGGGTTAAAAGTTGACCAGCGATTTCTCATTTTTACAACAAAATTTACAAAGCCATTTTTTTAGGGACCACCTCACATTTGAATTCACTTTGAGGGGTCTATATGGCAGAAAATACCCAAAAGTGACACCATTCTAAAACTTGCACCCTCAAGGTACTCAAAACCACATTCAAGAAGTTTATTAACCCTTCAGGTGCTACACAGGAACTAAAGCAACGTGAAAGGAAAAAATGAATATTTAACTTTTTAGCCACAAAAATGATCTTTTACAAACTTTTTTTTTATTTTCACAAGGGTAAAAGGAGAAAATTGACAGATAAGGTTGTTATGCAATTTCTCCTGAGTACGCCAATACCCAATATGTGGGGGAAAACCACTGTTTGGGCACACGGCAGAGCTCGTAAGGGATGGAGCGCCGTTTGACTTTTTCAAACTAAAATTGGCTGGAATTGAGATTGGACGCCATGTCGCGTTTGGAGAACCTCTGATGCGCCTAAACAGTGGAAACCCCCACAAGTGACACCATTTTGGAAACTAGACCCCCTAAGGTACTTATGTAGATCTGTTGTGAGCACTTTGAACCCACAAGTGTTTCACAAAAGTTTATAATGCCTGGGTGTGAAAAAAAAAAAAAAACAATTTTCCACAAAAATTATTTTTTAGTCGCAAATTTTTGAATTTTCCCAAGGAAATTGGACCCCAAAAGTTGTGTCCAATTTGTCCTGAGTACGCTGATACCCCATATGTGGGGGGGAACTGTTTGGGCGCACGGCAGGGCTTGGAAAGGAAGTAGTAACGTTTTGGAATGCAGACGTTGATGGGGGTCATGTTCCGTTTGCAGTGCCCCAGATGAGCCTAAACAGTGGAAACCCCCACAAGTGACCCCATTTTGGAAGGTAGACCCCCTAAGGAACTTATCTAGATCTTTGGTGAGCACTTTTAACCCCCAAGTGCTTCACACAAGTTTATAATGCCCGGGCATGAAAATAAAAAATCCTATTTTTTCCCACAAAAATTATCTATTAGTCACTAATTTTTTATTTTCCCAAGGGTAACAGGAGAAATTGGACCACAAAAGTTGTTGTCCAATTTGTCCTGAGTATGCTGATACCCCATATGTGGGGGGGAACCACTGTTTGGGCGCACGGCAGAGCTTGGAAGGGAAGGAGCACCATTTGACTTTTTCCAACCAAAATTGGCTGGAATTGAGATTGGATGCCATGTTGCATTTGGAGAGCCCCTGATGTGCCTAAACAGTGGAAACCCCCCACAAATGACCCCATTTGGGAAACTAGACCCCCTAAGGAACTTATCTAGATCTTTGGTGAGCAATTTGAACCCTCAAGTGCTTCACACAAGTTTATAACGTAGAGCCGTAAAATTTAAAAAATCATATTTTTTCCACAAAAATGATCTTTTCACACCAAATTTTTATTTTTCCAAGGGTAACAAGACTCCAAAAGTTATTGTGCAATTTGTCCTGAGTACGCTGATACCCCATATGTGGGAGTAAACCACTGTTTGGGTGCATGGCAGATTTTGGAAGGGAAGGAGCGCCGTCTGACTTTTTCAACGCAGAATTGACATGGACGCCATGTCGTGTTTGGAGAGCTCCTGATCTGCCTAAACAGTGAAAACCCCCATAAATGACATCATTTTGGAAACTAGACCCCTCAAGGAACTTATCTAGATGTGTGGTGAGAACTTTGAACCCCCAGGTGTTTCACTAAAGTTTATAACGTACAGCCATAAAATAAAAAATCTTTTTTTTTTTTTACAAAAATGATTTTTTCGCCCCCAATATTTTATTTTCACAAGGGTAACAGAAGAAATTGGAACCCAAAAGTTGTTGTCCAATTTGTGCTGAGTACGCTGATACCCAATATGTGGGCGAAAACTACTGTATGGGCACACGTCGGGCTCGGAAGGGAAGTAGTGACATTTTGGACTGCAGACTTTGATGGAATGGTCTGGGGGCGTCATGTCGCATTTGGAGAGCCCCTGATGCACCTAAACAGTGGAAACCCCCCACAAGTGACCCCATTTTGGCAAATAGACCCCAAAAGGAACTTATCTAGATGTGTGGTGGGCACTTTGAACCCCGAAGTGCTTTCACAGAAGTTTATAACGTACAGCCGTAAAAATAAAAAATCCTTTTTTTTTACAAAATGATTTTTTTCGCCCCCAATATTTTATTTTCACAAGGGTAACAGGAGAAATTGGACCCCAAAAGTTGTTGTCCAATTTGTCCTGAGTACGCTGATACCCAATATGTGGAGAAAACTACTGTATGGGCGCACGTCAGGGCTCGGAAGGGAAGTAGTGACGTTTTGGATTGCAGACTTTGATGGAATGATCTGGGGGCGTCATGTCGCATTTGGAGAGCCCCTGATGCGCCTAAACAGTGGAAATCCCCAACAAGTGACCCAATTTTGGAAAATAGACCCCACAGGGAACTTATCTAGATGTGTGGTGAGCACTATGAAGCCCCAAGTGCTTCACAGAAGTTTATAATGTACAGCCGTAAAAACAAAAAAATCGTTTTTTTTTTTTTACAAAAATGATATTTTCGCCCCCAATTTTTTATTTTTCCAAGGGTAACAGAAGAAATAGGACAAATTGCACAATAACGCTTGGGGTCCAGAGTACGCTGATACCCCATATGTGGGAATAAACTACTGTTTGGACGCATGGCAGAGCTCAGAAGTGAAGGAGCACCGTTTGACTTTTTCAACGCAGAATTGGCTGGAATTGAGATCAGATGCCATGTCACATTTGGAGAGCCCCTGATGTGCCTAAACAGCGGAAACCCCCCAATTCTAACTCCAACCCTAACACACCCCTAACCCTAGTCCCAACCCTAACCACAAACCTAACCCTAACACACCCCTAATCCCAACCCTAACCCTAATCCTAACTTTAGCGCCAACCCTAACCCTAACTTTAGCCGCAACCCTAACCCTAATGGGAAAATGGAAATAAATACATTTTTTTTATTTTATTATATTTCCCTAACTAAGGGGGTGATAAAGGGGGTTTTATTTACTATTTATAGTGGGCTTTTTATGATTGGCAGCTGTCACGCTAAAAGACGCTTTTTATTGCAAAAAATAGTTTTTTGCATCGCCACATTTTGAGAGCTATAATTTTTGTATATTTTGGCCCACAGAGTCATGTGAGGTCTGATTTTTTGCGGTACGAGTTGACGTTTTTATTGGTACCATATTTGAGCACGTGACATTTTTTGATGCTTTTTATTTCGATTTTTGGGAGGTTAGAATGAACAAAAATCAGCAATTCATGAATTTCTTTTGGGGGAGGCGTGTTTATCGTTCTGCGTGTGGTAAAATTGATAAAGCAGTTCTATTTTTTGGGTCAGTACGATTACGGCGATACCTCAGTTATATCATTTTTTTATGTTTTGACGCTTTTATACAATAAAAACAATTTTATATGAAAAATAATTATTTTTGCATCGCTTTATTCTGCGAGCTATAACTTTTTTATTTTTTGCTGATGATGCTGTATGGCGGCTCGTTTTTTGCGGGACAAGATGACATTTTCAGCGGTACCATGTTTATTTATATCGGTCTTTTTGATCGCGTGCTATTCCAGTTTTTGTTCGGCGGTATGATGATAAAGCATTGATTTTGGATTTTTTTTTTTAAAACATGTTTATTTTTATTTTTTTTACTTTTTTACTTTTTCCCAGGGTGGGACATCACTGTATTTTATCAGATCGCTGGTGAGACAGTGTGCACAGCACTCTGTCACACCAGCGATCGCACAGGCATAGCTGCAGGCTTTTCAGTGCCTGCTCTCAGCAGGCACTGAGGAAGCCACCTCCCTCCAGGACCCTGGCGCCATCTTGGATCCGGGTCCTTGGAGGGAGGAAGCCCTCAGAACAGCGCAATCACATCGCGCTGGTCTGAGGGTCTCAGGGGGGCGCGCAGGGAGCCCCCTCCCTGCGCGATGCTTCCCTGTGCCCCCAGTGCACCGCGATCATGTTTGATCGCGGTGTGCCAGGGGTTAATGTGCTCCTGACACACAGTCACGGGTGTCAGCTGTGATAATCACCCTCCGGGAGCGCAGCTAATCGCCTATGACGTACTATCCCGTCCATGGTCAGAATGGCACGGGTTTCATGGACGGGATAGTACGTCTAATGTCAGAGAGGGGTTAAAGAGAGGCTATTGATGTTCCAAGAAAGAAACTCACATTGTGCTGTTGTGACACACTTTTGATTTTGGCAATGCATTTTTTTTTTGCATCATGTTTAGCAGCGTCATTACCACAAGTGTTTCACATTGATTAAATTTGGTTTATGCAGTTAACAAAAATGCATATCAAAGAGTTTAATGTATGTGTGATCCACATGCAATTGTCGATGGGCATGACCGCTTTGTTCTCCTATAGATAAGCTTGCCAGACATGTCTAGAGTTGGCGCGCTCATAAAGAACACAGAAGTGCTTAGTCAAATTTAAATTTAATTTTACTACACTTTACATATATATTCCTCAGTGATATGCATGGCAGCAAATCTCTCTCCAATGATTAATTAATTAGACTTTTTTGGTCCTGTAATTACACATTTGCAGTAACTTGAAGGAAACAATCTAATCTATAGCATTTCTATTACTTCTTTCCTGCTCAGTCATCACTATGAGATCCAGAAGTTATTTTTTCTTGACTTGTTAACAAATTGTAATAAATGAAAACGTTTTAACCTTCAAAAAGATTTACCATGTACATGAAAATCTGTATCACTGGGACCTGCTCAAGCAGCATCTCCCATCACAAGGCAAAGCTGTATTGCTTGGTCAATTCCCAGAGATAATATGGACTGACTTTGTAGTGACCAGAAAAACCATTATTAATGTTTGTTATATGTTATATGGTAAGTGTGCTCTATTTCTTTCATGATTTCAGTTGTGATACCGCTCCTTGTTTTGCCTTGGGAGGAGGTAAATTATTTAATATTATGCTGCCCTCTCCTGCCTTGTTTTGGTATTACAATTTGTAGTACTATGTTGCCCTCTGCTGCCTTAGTTTGGCATTACAACTTGTTTTTCTGATTTGAAACAAGTGGCAGTTGGAGGTGGCGTGAGACTGAAAACGGGGAGTTACGAGCAGTTCCCGTGGTGAGAGGAGGTAGGAAATTGGGGCTCCTCGTTTGGGACCATCGAGGAATACAAATAGCACCCGATTCAGAGTGCCCTTCGTTTTCCAGCGACAGAGTGCTGAGACTGCAGAACTGCAAAGCAGATTTACTGGATACCCTGATCCGATTAAGGTCGGTTAATCTTTCCCCTACTCGCAGCACGTTAGTCTAATGAAATTTACTGCCATTCTCCCAAGGCCGGGACCGAGAAAAGGTTTTGATGTTCGCAGTGAGTAAGAAAAAGTATATCTGCTACCCATGACTTATGTTGGAAAACATAAGAAATGTTACCAATCTTCAGTAAAGTTCAGCTTTCAAGTTTGCACAGGACCCTCGGTGTAGGATTCTTTTGTCTGCGGCCTCACACCTTGCGGGCAACAACATCACTTACAGTCTCATATATCAGTCATCTTCCCCTTTTATGATTGCCACCTAACCTAGGGATTGTTAGAGCCATCGGAGTCACCGTGACTGAACCATCCTCCAAGATACTGGGCTCTGCATCTCACAAGGCGGTGCGACAATTAAAATTATGGCGTCACGAACAGGATAAACCTTCTGTGCCTGCATGTACTGTAACTGTTTACTAAGCCTGTTTTAACAGAGTTCATTACTCTAAAAGTGAAACTCACAATGGCAGACGAAAATGAATATGAGCCGCTTAGCTACAGCACTTCTGATAAAGCCTCCACTGCATTTATGCCTCTCACCATGCCATATTATTTGGGAGCTCCCTGGATGCCACATTATAATGGAGAAACCAACACATTACGAGACTTTAGAGAAAAAATGACTGCTTTGTTTCGCCTGTACCCCATGACCAATGACTAAAAAGTGGAAATCCTGAGTGGTCCACTCCAAGGTGCAGCTTTGAGAGAAATTAAGTCCTGGCCCAAAGTTCAGAAAAGGACTGTAGAACAAATTCTGGAGCGCTTAGAAAGCATATTTGAGGTCCGCTCCGCATCAAAATTAAAAATGTGTTTTTTTGGGAAAAAACAAGACGTTAATGAGTCACTAAGAGATTATGCTTTATCCTTGCAAGAGCTTGGCGAGCTATAATACACGTGGAACCAGGGCCGGCGTCAGCACCCGGCACACCCGGGCAAGTGCCGGGGCCCTGAGCAGGCAGGGGGGGGGCCCACTCGCAGTCTGGCACCCCCGCGCCCGTTAGCGGAGGAGAGCGGTGTCAGCGCCGCCACTGGGCCCCCACCCCGCTTGCTCAGGGCCCCGGCATCAGCTGGCACAATACTTGTCTCTCCCGTGCCTCCGCTGCCGCAGCTCGGGCTCCAGGGGGCGCCGGCGCTTCCTCTCACAGCAGCGCCGCTGAATGACGTCATCATTCAGCGGCCGGCTGTGGCAGAGAGCGCGGGGATGCCGGACAGGTAAGACGTGTGTGTGTGTGTGTTCTGTGGACTGTTGTGTGTGTATGTGTGTATGTAGTGCGGTTGCTTTGTGTGTGTATGTGGGGTGTGTATGTATGTGAGAGAGTGCTTGTGTGCTGTTGAGGGTGTGATGATGGGCAGGCATTGCTGATAATGGGGAGGCATTGATGATGATGATGGGGAGAAGATATGATGATAATGGGCAGGCATTGATGAGATAATGGGCAGGCTTTGGGATGATGGGGAGAGATGATGATGGGCAGGCATTGCTGATAATGGGGAGGCATTGATGATGATGATGGGGAGAAGATGATGATAATGGGCAGGCATTGATGGTAATGGGCAGGCATTGATGATGGGGAGAAGATGATGATGGGAGAAGATGATGATGATGGGCAGGCATTGATGATAATGGGGAGGCCATGATGATGATGGGGAGGCAATGATGATAAGGAGGCAATGATGATGATGGGGAGACAATCATGATGATAATGGGGAGTCTTTCCACAGTGCCCTTTCCTGAGCCGTAACAGTGCAGAACATAGTACAGCGCAGAGGAGAGCTCCATATTTTGTATGGAGCATTATATGGGACCAGTATCCTGTATGGAGCATTATATGGGGACCAGTATCCTGTATGGAGCATTATATTGGGTCCATTATTCTGTATGGAGCATTATTTTGGGTCCAGTATTCTGTATGGAGCATTATATGGAGGGTGACATCCTGTATGGGGTATTATATGGGTGATGAGGGGGAGACTGTGGTGCCCATAATATTGTATGGAGGACTGTACTGTCCAGTCTGTTCTGTGCGCTGTGAGGATTTGGCGGTTTTTGAGCTATTGTACAATTTACAATAGATATCACTCATGTAATGGAAGAAGTGAAGTATTTGGCATTGTACTGTACCTATATTTCTCTGCTGTATCTGTGCATCATGAATCATGGTCTGTGTTAAAGGGGCCCACTGAGGCTCTTTCGCCCGGGGCCCATAAAAACCTGGAGCCGGCCCTGCGTGGAACCCCAGGAGGCCAGATTTACAGATGAAGTCCTGAAAGAGCAGTTTATTGAAGGAGCTGCCACGGAAACCCTACGCAGTCAACTAAAAATGTTAGGGCTCCAGCATGCAGATAGCTCCTTCCAGGAATTCAAAGAACTTGCTATTCGGATTTGTGGGAGAGAATTTCGCCCAGAGGCTAAAAAAACCTGAACTATCTACTTTTGCTAGTGATACAGCAGTTCAATAGTTGCATAATTTTCCAAAAAGTAATGTCCTGCTGTCGCAAGCCGCCCAAACGCAAGCTCCAAATACTAATGCTATGATAGAATTACAGAAACAGATGGCGGAGTTAGCTAGCAGATTAGCCGAGGTTTGCAAGAAATTAGAAAAGCTAGAGAGCCCGCTACTAGAAACTACGCCCAGAACACAAATGGAATTCCCTGCTGACTGCACTAGCCAGGAATATCAAACCCCATCCGGGAGAAGATCCACCGACCGTTTTGACAAGCAGAGTAGGCCAATCTGCAGATATTATCATCGAGCTGGACATTTGGAACGTTAATGTTGGTGTTTAAAAGAGCAACCCCCGAGGCAGAGGACCGCCCCTCGGGAGGACAGACGGTAGGTCCCAAAAATGTTACTTGATTCTCCAGATATCTTGGACCTCGTCCGGAAGTGACCATTCGCATCAATGGAGTTCCATTTACCGCACTGTTAGACACTGTTTCCCAGGTCACCACCATAACCAAAGACACTGTTGAAAGACATTGGGACCCTAACCTACTTATGCAACCTCCAGATCAGTGGTTAGATGTCATAGCCTCTAATGGACAGCTGTACCTATAACAGGGTATTGGGAACCCACCATTTGTGCAGGAGAAACTCAACTTCCACAACAGGGAGTACTGGTTGTAAATGTCCCAGAAAAGCCAGACATCTCTGTAATTCTAGGCATGAACGTCCTGCGCAACTGCTATGGAGAAATGTTAGATGCTCTTCGCAAATCAGTACCCACTGCTTCACAAGAACAGCAAAGAGCCTAGCAGAGAACTATCAAAGTGTTGTCAGCGCCGCAGCAGTTCAGTAATCCTCGAGGTGATTAATCTGCCGTGCCCGCATCTGTGACGTCAAACCTTCGAAGTGGCACCTAAGTACGCTACCTAGGACATGTTGTGAGTGCTGAAGGAGTGAGACTCGATCCGGAAAAGATCGCTGTGGTCACGAATTGGCCCACACCTACTACCTTGAAAGAAGTCCAGAGTTTCTTATGAGTCGCACGTACCAGGGCCTATGGGGTACTCGGCACCGAGCCCGTTCACTTCAATGGGGGAGAGGTCACGGGTAGCACAGCTCGGTCCGTTGCCCTGGGCGCTCATTCAAAGGAGGATATTTACAGGGGATTGTAGTAATGTTCGTGACGCCACCTGTGGTTTCTGACCAGGATGACCAGCGCTGCAGGGTAGATTCTCTGAGGGGTTGTTACTGGGCAGCAAGATGTTAAGTCCCCCACAGGCGAGACTGATCCCTCGAGATATATGGCGGTGCAGGGGTGCAGGCAATAAGGCAGACACACACAAGTCAGTCTCTTTCCATACCTTTACTGGTGGTATTTGCAGGTACGTCCCGGGAAGCTGCTCAGGGTGGAGGATGCACATACAGTAATCACTGAGTAGGTTTAAGGCCTCCTTACTTTCCAAAGTGTGTGAGTTTCCAACTTGCATGAAGCTAAGTTTAACTCCGTATAGAACAGCTACACCCGGCCGACATTGTGGTGGAGCCTTCTTTTGGACAGAACTAGTCTCTATATGCAGGGCCCTGCTAGACTCTTATTCTTCCTGACTCCGGTTACGTATAAGCACTGTAGGGCCCCTCTGCGACCTGAAGTCCAGCAGGTAATCCGGTTTCTCCCACTAGCCGTGAAGGAACTAGCAAGCTCGGACCCGGTGTCCGGTAGTGCAGAGTGGAGGTTCAGCTATCGTCGCTATTTCTCCTCAGTCACTCTTTCTTCCTTTTCACCACTCGCCTGTCGCCCTACTCACACCCTTAACATAAGCACAGGCAACAGTAGGTGTAGTCACCAGCTTCCTTCTATCACCGCTCACTGACCGTTCCTCAGTCGACTCGTTGTTACAAATACTGTAGTTCCCTTTCTTCTTCTCCTTCATAGACTCTGTCCAAAGTAGCTATCAGGACCTTCCGTCAGACTGATTTCATGCTCACTTCGAGGGTCACTTTCCACGTTCTTAGGGATCTAACAGTCAGCCTGTTCTGAGGTAACAGCTTGTCTTTCCTCCTCTGTCTCATCTGACAGGAA
Source organism: Oophaga sylvatica (assembly GCA_033576555.1). Taxonomy (NCBI): domain Eukaryota; kingdom Metazoa; phylum Chordata; class Amphibia; order Anura; family Dendrobatidae; genus Oophaga; species Oophaga sylvatica. The sequence goes on along the minus strand of JARQOD010000010.1, from coordinate 111,694,769 downwards.
TCACAATCAAATGTCTCGCTCAGACTAGAATGTAGAATCTCTAGAATGTCTGAGCTCTGACAGAAATCCTCTCACTCTGGTGTTCTGAGGAGATCTGATCTGTCTGAGGTACAACCAACAACTAGAATGACTGTCTGGCTAGAATGCCTACTGCTGCGTCTCTCCACACCCCTAAATACCTGAATCTAAAGGGCTCCCTCTGGTGGCTCCTGGGAAATGTGAAGTGTGAATGAATATCAGGTGTTTGTGATTTACCTTTCTGTGCATCCTCCAGGGAACATGTGTCACCAAGCGCAGCTGGGCCACACATCCCCCCCTAGTTATATTCAGCACTCCCGGGCTGAAAATGAAACAATTTTTATAATAACATCAAACATAACTCTTCCCTTGCGGGAGGTAAGGACACTTTCACGTTACATTGTGTACAAGTTGCAAATAGAAAAATATCAAAATACTTTCACAGTGCAAATAAATACTAAATTCTTGTGGAGGACCCGTACCAAACCTCCCACGGTGGTCCTGGGTGGGCTGCAGGACTTCCTTACTGCAAACCTCACTCAAGGCCACACCTTACGGGTTTCTCTTCAGAGGTAGAATGGCTTTACGTAAAACCAAGATGGGGCACCGAAGTGCTAACTATTTACAACTAAAGTTCTGTGCTGCAAGAGTCCTCAGCACGCAGTCCTTCATAAGAACATTCCTAGAAAAATCACATTTCTATCATAACACAATCACATTACCCAACTGGGGCATACTTCTTCAGACATTTATCACATTCACAATAAAGTGCAATTCTTCTTCAAAACGTTTTACAGTTGCAGTAAACCCTGTCTGGGTCCTACTGTTATTCTTTGTATATAGTAGTTACACCTTCCATACCTGGGGCTGGAAGTATGCGGTGCACTCTGGAATGCATCACTAGAAGATCGTGTCCTGCTACCTGTGTCTGGGTAGCCACAGTCCTTTTCTCAATTTTGCGATTTGCTTTGAGACCTCCTGGAGGCCTAACAGGTGCCTCTTCTATGTATAGGTTTGGCTCAATAGGGGTCGCTGTGCTCTGCAGCGTTGCAGAATAAGACGCAGGTGCACGCAGTGGCTCAGTTGGGGTCGCACTTGCAGTATAGGACGCAGGGTACGATGCAGGATAGGATGCAGGATAGGATGCAGGTCGCGGAGTGGCGCTAATGTGGCTGGGGCTTGGGACACTGAGACACGGGGTACGTTTCCGGCTTCACGGACGGGGTCGCTGACTCGGGAGACATTCAGGGCATACCACCCCTTAAGACCCCAATGCCGTGTGTAGGTGACAACATCCCCAATAATCAGATCCCTTCCCGGGTGCTCCTCTGGCAGGTGAGACTCCACATCCCTGTGGTTGACAAATACCTTCTGGTACAGGCCTGGTTCATGGATGAACCCCCAGCCCCCCTGGAGTTTGAAGTCTCTAATGGCCCCCTGGCACCGCGGTTCCCGGAGCATACCTTTGTCTCGCCTGATGTTCTCTTTGTCAGTGAGATCCTTTTCCCGGTACCTCTGGCGAAGCTGCTGCACCTCTCTCCGCTCCTGCTGCTGCCGCTGCTCCTGCTCACGGCGTCGCCACTCGTTCTCCTTCTGGGCAGCGTATTCCGCGTCGTCCAGGTACTCCATCTCCTCCCAGTCGATTTCCATCACTTCGGGCAGGATTCCTTCCGTTGTCCCTACCGGGGGACTGCATTCCGCTGCGGTCTCTGGTTCCAGGCCTGGCTGGCATTCTGGTCCGGGCAGGGCCTCCTCAGCCTCCTTCCCTCCCGCCTCGTCCCCGGCGGAGTCAGGATCAGCACTTTTGGGGCCGGCCTCCGGTGATTCATCAGCCGCTGGGTCCGGTGGTGGCGCAGGTAATGGTTGTGCATCCAGGGGGTAGAGCGTCGCGTCCCACAGCAGCCGCTGTTTCAGGGCACCCCAGCTCTGCTCCTTCGCCTCCATTTCAGCGCGGTGTCGGGCCATGTCCCTCAGCACCGCATCCACCTCCTCCATTTTCTGGATTCTCCGGTCATCCGCCCGACCTGGGGACGGTTCAGGCACAGGCAGTAGCTCTTCAGGGGAAAGGGGTCTGCGCACCGCCGTTCCTAAACACAGCGTCTCCTATCCTTCCGCCATCTCACTCCAGGCCAGACTGTGTTTCCCATCTGGAACAATCTGGTCTCTTCCATGGAGGTGGGACTTTCGCTTTCTCTTCTTAGCATAGAGGATGAAGAGGAGACGGATCTCCCTTGCAGTAGGGCAAGCTCTCACATTGTAATAGCATTTAGACAGGGCGCCCATTGCTTTCGCGCCACAGGGGGGGCACGCCCAAGAAGGCACGCCCTCCGTCTTCACCAGCGCCTCAGGGCGCGAATATGGCGGCAAAATGGCAGAAAATGACGCCAAAAGTCACAAAAACTGCACACAGTCTTTTTGCACAAAAACAGTCCACATAGGCACACAGGACTCACATATAGTAAGCTTCGGATACTGTTCGTGACGCCAGAGATGAGTCGCACGTACCAGGGCCTATGGGGTACTCGGCACCGAGCCCGTTCACTTTAATGGGGGAGAGGTCACGGGTAGCACAGTTCGGTCCGTTGCCCTGGGCGCTCATTCAAAGGGGGATATTTACAGGGGATTGTAGTAATGTTCGTGACGCCACCTGTGGTTTCTGATCAGGATGACCAGCGCTGCAGGGTAGATTCTCTGAGGGGTTGTTACTGGGCAGCAAGATGTTAAGTCCCCCACAGGCGAGACTGATCCCTCGAGATATATGGCGGTGCAGGGGTGCAGGCAATAAGGCAGACACACACAAGTCAGTCTCTTTCCATACCTTTACTGGTGGTATTTGCAGGTACGTCCCAGGAAGCTGCTCAGGGTGGAGGATGCACATACAGTAATCACTGAGTAGGTTTAAGGCCTCCTTACTTTCCAAAGTGTGTGAGTTTCCAACTTGCATGAAGCTAAGTTTAACTCCATATAGAACAGCTACCCCGGCCGACATTGTGGTGGAGCCTTCTTTTGGACAGAACTAGTCTCTATATGCAGGGCCCTGCTAGACTCTTATTCTTCCTGACTCCGGTTACGTATCAGCACTGTAGGGCCCCTCTGCGACCTGAAGTCCAGCAGGTAATCCGGTTTCTCCCACTAGCCGTGAAGGAACTAGCAAGCTCGGACCCGGTGTCCGGTAGTGCAGAGTGGAGGTTCAGCTATCGTCGCTATTTCTCCTCAGTCAGTCTTTCTTCCTTTTCACCACTCGCCTGTCGCCCTACTCACACCCTTAACATAAGCACAGGCAACAGTAGGTGTAGTCACCAGCTTCCTTCTATCACCGCTCACTGACCGTTCCTCAGTCGACTCGTTGTTACAAATACTGTAGTTCCCTTCCTTCTTCTCCTTCATAGACTCTGTCCAAAGTAGCTATCAGGACCTTCCGTCAGACTGATTTCATGCTCACTTCGAGGGTCACTTTCCACGTTCTTAGGGATCTAACAGTCAGCCTGTTCTGAGGTAACAGCTTGTCTTTCCTCCTCTGTCTCATCTGACAGGAATCACACTCAAATGTCTCGCTCAGACTAGTATGTAGAATCTCTAGAATGTCTGAGCTCTGACAGAAATCCTCTCACTCTGGTGTTCTGAGGAGATCTGATCTGTCTGAGGTACAACCAACAACTAGAATGACTGTCTGGCTAGAATGCCTACTGCTGCGTCTCTCCACACCCCTAAATACCTGAATCTAAAGGGCTCCCTCTGGTGGCTCCTGGGAAATGTGAAGTGTGAATGAATATCAGGTGTTTGTGATTTACCTTTCTGTGCATCCTCCAGGGAACATGTGTCACCAAGCGCAGCTGGGCCACACACTTAGAATTTACGGGCTACTGCAGACGCTTTATACCTAACTATGCCCAAATCGCTGCAACATTGCAAGAACTTTTACGTGGTCACCCAAAAAAGGAAGGAAAAAAATCTATTATTAGTCATTGGACAGAAGAGCAGGTAGTTGCATTCCAACATCTCAAGAAAAAGCTTACCACTAAGCCAGAAGCAAGATGGAAAAGAGCGAGTAATCGCTTTTGCTAGCAGATTTCTTAAAGGAGTGGAACGGAACAATCAAAATTACAGTTCTTTTAAACTAAAGTTTCTCGCTCTCGTCTGGGCCGTTACGGAGCGATTCAAGGACTATCTAGCTGCCTCTCCATTTATCGTCTACACTGACAACAATCCTCTTGTTCATTTAAGCACAGCTAGATTGGGAGCTCTAGAGCAGAGATGGCCTTAAGAATAGCTAACTACGATTTTATCATCAAGTATCATGCTGGGAAGTCCAATGAAAATGCCGATGCCTTGTCCCGATTACCAACCTCTTCAGATCCCCTGCCAGATGAAGATCACTGGGAGGAGGTGGAGATGCCGAACTTTTACGCCCGATTTGCTCAACAAAATGTGGCCAGTGTCCTTCGGCAGGAGACTTCCGCCTCCCAGTCTCAGGAAGCCAGTCCAGACCCTCCACTAGAGGAAACTAGATGGTACAAATGCAGACTGAATGTAGAGTGATTGCAGAAATTTCGGAATTCCTAATCACGGGAAAACCTCCCGGTAGAATTCGCAGAGGCGATGCTGACCCTGAATTACTTCGTCTGTGGAGACAGCGAAAGCGGTTCTTTGTGAAGAAAGGGTTGCTGTATCGCAGTATCGTGGATCCCATCACTGGTAGTCATCTCCATCAAATTGTGATCCCAAGGAGAGATGTAGAGATGGTCCGCACTGCGTATCATGATCAGTCTGGTCACTTTGGAGTGCAAAAGACAGAAGCCACAATCCGTAGGCGATTCTATTGGATTGGCATGAGGGGTGACATTGAAAAATGGTGCCAGGAATGTCACACGTGTGTGACTAGGAAAACTGTGAAAGCTGATCAAAAAGCACCACTGCATCCGATTGTGAGTCGACGTCCATTAGAAATGGTAGCCATTGATCATCTGAAGGTAGAGCCCAGCGGGACATAGCTATGTCTTAACCATCATCGATCACTCCACCAAATTTATAGTGGCCGTCCCTGTGAAGGATTTAACTGCCCAGACTACCGCTGCTATCCTCTGGAAAGCCTTCTGGCTACCTTATGAATGCCCGGAGAAGATTTTGACTGATCGAGGCTCCGCCTTTGAATCACAACTCTTCCAAGAATTATGCAAGTACTACAAATGTCAGAAGTTCATAACTAAGGTATACCACCCGCAGTGAAATGGGCTTTGTGAGAAGATGAATCAAACCATCCTGAACCTTTTTGGAAGTGCATTTGAGCAGCAGGGTGGTTTGCTGTTAAAGTAGAAAAAAAAAATCTCCCTTTAAATCTCCTGCTTCAGCGAGTGTGAGCGAGCTGAGTGTGACCAGAGCGTAAGTGTGAACGGTGGTAAGTGTGACTTGAGATTCAGTGAAGAAGAATTTGGAAAACATTTAATCAAAAACCTGTGTGAATTGGTGTGAGTGGCTGAATTGTGGATTGCTGAGTGCCTTTCTACCTGTTCTATTTTTGTAGGGCTTTTTTAACCTTTTTTTTTCTCTCTAAAGAATTAATCTCTTATTTTACTATCTGTGTGTTTAAAGGTTAACTATATTGCATTTAAATCTTGGTGTAGCTATATTCACAAGGGGCTAATTAAGGGTGGGGGTTCATAATTAAGGGTTTATAAGGGCCAGCTGGTTAGGGCTCAAGTCTTTTTGGAAGTGCATTTGAACAGCAGGGTGGTTTGCTGTTAAAGGAAAAAAAAAATCTCTCTTTAAATCTTCTGCTTCAGTGAGTGTGAGCGATGCACAAGTTGCGAACGTTGGTAAGTGTGACTTGAGATTCCGTGACTTTGGATTCAGGTAGTTGACAAGGGAGGAATTACTGAATTGCTGTTATATTTTATTAATACTTTTTATTTGTTTTTACTTATCTTTGCTGTCTGGTGAAATCCCCATTAGAAATGTGCTCCACTATTGCCAATGCCATCCAGTGTACATCTTGCCACATGTATACAGTTATTGAACAGCCGGTCGAGGGTGCATACTGCTGTGCGATATGTGAGCACGTTGTGCATTTGGAAGCCCAAATACTGGATCTAAATGTGCAGCTGGCAACACTGAGATCCATAGACAATATGGAAAGGAGTCTTCTGCTCACTGAGCAGACACTCAATGGGATAGATGAGGGGGGGATGCTAGGATGGAGCTGCAGGACACTGAAGCAGCAAGCTGGGTGACAGTTAGAAGGCGGGGTAGAGGGAAGAGTGCCAGGGAGGCTAGTCCTGATCTGGCACACCCCAATAAGTTTGCAAAGTTGGCAGATGAGGGGGGTGTCAGTACAGGGGTAGCACTGCTGCAGCCAGGCACGTCCTCTGAAAGCCAGAGGAGTGTCTGCTCCAGTAAGAGGGGAATTAGGAGAGCAGGGCAGGCCAGAAAGGTGTTGGTAGTGGAGGACTCAATTATTAGGGGAATAGATAGGGCAAGCTGTCACAAAGACAGGGATCGTCGAACAGTGTGCTGCCTACCTGGTGCTCGAATCCGACACATCACTGATCGGGTTGACAGATTACTGGGAGGGGGTGGTGAGAACCCAGCGGTCATGGTGCACATTGGCACAAATGACAAAGTTAGAGGTAGGTGGAAGGTCCTTAAAGACAATTTCAGGGAATTAGGCTGCAAGCTTAACCCCTTAACCCCCAAGGGTGGTTTGCACTTTAATGACCGCGACAATTTTTACAATTCTGACCACTGTCTTTTTTTGAGGCTATAACTCTGGAACGCTTCAACAGATCTTCACGATTCAGAGACTGTTTTCTCGTGACATATTGTACGTCATGATAGTGGTAAAATTTCTTCAATATAATTTGAGGTTATTTATGAAAAAAATGGAAATATGGCAAAAATTGAAAATTTTGCAATTTTCAAATTTTGAATTTTTATTCCCTTAAAACAGAGAAATATGTCACACAAAATAGTTACTAAATAACATTTCCCACATGTCTACTTTATATCAGCACAATTTTGAAACCAAATTTTATTTTTGTTACGAAGTTATAAGGGTTAAAATTGACCAGCGATTTCTCATTTGTACAACAAATTGTAAAAAAAACATTTTTTTAGGGACCACCTCACATTTGAAGTCACTTTGAGGGGTCTATATGGCAGAAAAAACCCAAAAGAGACACCATTCTAAAAACTGAACCGCTCAAGGTACTCAAAGCCACATTCAAGAAGTTTATTAATTAAGTTTATTTATTAACTTTATTTTAGTCACAAAAATGATCTTTTACAAACAATTTTTTTTATTTTAACAAGGGTTAAAGAAGAAAATGGACAGAAAAAGTTGTTGTGCAATTTCTCCTGAGTACGCCGATACCCCATATGTGGGGGAAAACCACTGTCTGGGAGCACGGCAGGGCTTGGAAGGGAAGGAGCCCCGTTTGACTTTTTCAAACCAAAATTGGCGGGAATTGACATTGGATGCCATGTCGCGTTTGGAAAGCCCCTGATGTGCCTAAACAGTGGAAACCCCCCACATGTGACACCATTTTGGAAACTAGAACCCCAAAGTAACTTATCTAGATCTGTTGTGAGCACTTTGAACCCCCAAGTGTTTCACTAAAGTTTATAATGCCTGGGTGTGAAAAAAAATTTTTCCACAAAAATGATTTTTTAGTCCCCAATTTTTGATTTTTCCCAAGGAAATTGGACCCCAAAAGTTGTCCAATTTGTTCTGAGTACGCTTATACCCCATATGTGGGGGAGAAATACTGTTTGGATGCACCGCAGGGCTCGGAAAGGAAGTAATGATGTTTTGGAATGCAGACTTTGATGGGTGTCATGTTCAGTTTACCGAGTCCCTGATGTGCCTAAACAGTGGAAACCCCCCACAAGTGACCCCATTTTGGAAACTAAACCCCCTAAGGAACTTGTCTAGATCTGTGGTGAGAACTTTGAACCCCCAAGTGCTTTACACAAATTTATAATGCCCAGGCATGAAATTTAAAAATCCTATTTTTTCCCACAAAAGTAATATTTAAGTCACCAATTTTTTATTTTCCCAAGGGTAACATGAGAAATTGGACCATAAAAGTTGTTGTCCAATTTGTCCTGAGTATGCTGATACCCCATATGTGGGGGGACCACTGTTTGGGCACACGGCAGAGCTCGGAAAAGAAGGAGCGCCATTTGACTTTTTCAAACCAAAATTGGCTGGAATCGAGATTGGACGCCATGTCGCATTTGGATAGCCCCTGATGTGCCTAAACAGTGGGAATTCCCCACAAGTGACCCCATTTTAGAAACTAGACCCCCTAAGGAACTTATCTAGATCTGTGATGAGCACTTTGAACCCCCAAGTGCTTCACACAAGTTTATAACGTAGAGCCGTAAAATTAAAAAATCATATAGTTTCCACAAAAATGATCTTTTCATCCCAATTTTTATTTTCCCAAGGGTAACAAGACCTCAAAAGTTATTGTGCAATTTGTCCTGAGTACGCTGATACCCAATATGTGGGGGTAAACCACTGTTTGGGTGCATGGCAGAGCTCGGAAGGGAAGGAGCGCAGTTTGACTTTTTCAACGCAGAATTGGCTGTATGCCATGTCGCGTTTGGAGAGCCCCTGATGTGCCTAAACAGTGGAAACCCCCCACAAGTGACACCATTTTGGAAACTAGACCCCTTACGGAACTTATCTAGATCTGTTGGGAGCACGTTCAACCCCCAAATGTTTCACTAAAGTTTATGATGCCTGGGTGTGAAAAAAAAAAATCCACAAAAAATGAATTTTTAGTCCCCAATTTTCCAATTTTTATTTTTCACAAGGAAATTGGACCCCAAAAGTTGTTGTCCAATTTATCCTGAGTACGCTGATACCCCATATGGGGGGGAGGAAATACTGTTTGGGCACACGGCAGGGCTCGGAAAGGAAGTAATGACATTTTGGAATGCAGACTTTGATGGGTGTCATGTTCAGTTTGCAGAGTCCCTGATGTGCCTAAACAGTGGAAACCCCCCACAAGTCACCCTATTTTGGAAACTAGACCCCCTACGGAACTTATCTAGATCTGTGGTGAGCACTTTGAACCCCCAAGTGTTTCACACAAGTTTATAATGCCCGGGCAAGAAAATAAAAATCCTATTTTTTCCCACAAAAATTATCTTTAAGTCACCAATTTTTTATTTTCCAAAGGGTAAGGGGAGAAATTGGACCTCAAAAGTTGTTGATCAATTTGTCCTGAGTTTGCTGATACCCTATATGTGGGAGAAAACTACTGTGTGGGTGCACGTCGGGGCTCGGAATAGAAGTAGTAACGTTTAGTAATGCAGACTTTGATGGAATGGTCTGCGGGTGTCATGTTGCGTTTGGAGAGCCCTTGATGTGCTTAAACAGTGGAAACTCCCCACAAGTGACCCCATTTTGTAAACTAGACCCCCAAAGGAACTTATCTAGATGTGTGATGAGCCCTTTGAACCCACAAGTGCTTCACAGAAGTTTATAACGCCCGGGCGTGAAAATAAAAAAAATCATATTTTTTCCACAAACATGATCTTTTAGTCTACAGTTTTTTATGTTCCCAAGGGTAACAGGAGAAATGCGAACCAAAAAATTGTTTTCCAATTTGTCCTAAGTATGCTGATACCCTATATGTGGGAGAAAACTACTGTATGGGCACACGTTGGTGCTCGGAAGTGAAGTAGTGATGTTTTGCATTGCAGACTTTGATGGAATGGTCTGCGTGTGTCAAGTCGCGTTTGGAGAGCCCCTGATGTTCCTAAACAGTGGAAACCCCCCACAAGTGACCCCATTTTGGAAACTAGACCCCCAAAGTAACTTATTTAGATGTGTGATGAGGTCTTTGAACCCTCAAGTGCTTCACAGAAGTTTATAACGTAGAGCCATAAAAATAATAAATCATATTTTTTCCCACAAAAACGAGATTTTCGCCCCCACTTTTATTTTCCCAAGGGTAGCAGGAGAAATTGTACCCCAAGAGTTATTGTGCAATTTGTCCTGAGTATGCTGTTATGTGGGGGTAAACTACTGTTTGGGTGCATGGCAGAGCTCAGAAGGAAAGGAGCACCGTTTGACTTTTTCAACGCCGAATTTGCTGGAATTGAGATCAGACGCCATGTCACATTTGGAAAGCCACTGATGTGCCTAAACAGTGGAAACCCCCAATTCTAACTCCATCCCTAACCCAACACACCCCTAACACTAATCCCAACCCTAATCATAACCTTAACCACAAACCTAATCATAACACACCGGTAACCCTAGTCCCATCCCTAACCCTAACTTTAGCCCCAACTCTAACCCTAATTTTATCCCCAACCCTAACCCTAACTTTAGCCCCAACCCTAACCCTAATGGGAATATGGAAATATATACAATTTTTTAATTTTATTATTTTTCCCTAACTAAGGGGGTGATAAAAGGGGGTTTGATTTACTATTTATAGCGGGTTTTTACGATTGGCAGCTGTCACACGTTAAAAGACGCTTTTTTTTGCAAAAAGTAGTTTTTGCATCATCACATTTTGAGAGCTATAATTTTTCTATATTTTGGCCCACAGAGTCATATGAGGTCTTATTTTTTGCGGGAAGAGGTGAAGTTTTTATTGGTACCATTTATGGGCACATGACATTTTTGATCGCTTTTTATTACGATTTTTGGGAGGCAGAATGAACAAAAACCAGCAATTCACGAGTTTCATTTGGGGGAGGGGCGTTTATAGCATTCGGCGTGTGGTAAAATTGATAATGCAGTTTTATTCTTCGGGTCAGTACAATTACAGTGATACCTCATTTCTATGATTTTTTAATGTTTTGGCGCTTTTATACAATAAAAACGATTATGTATAAAAAATAATTATTTTTGCATCGCTTTATTCTGCGAGCTATAACTTTTTTTATTGTTTTGCTGATGATGCTGATTGGCGGCTTTTTTTTTGCGGGACAAGATGATGTTTTCAGCGGCACAATGTTTGTTTATATCCGTTTTTTTGATCGTGTGTTATTCCACTTATTGTTCGGCGTTATGATGATAAATCATTGTTTTTTAGACTTGTTTTTTTTTTTAAGGGGTTCACTAAAGGGGTTAACTAATGGGACAGTTTTATAGTACGGGTCCGATACAGCAGAGAAATATGGTTATAGTACAATGTCAAACACTTCACTACTATTACATGAGTAATATCTATTGTAAATTGTACAATAGCTCAGAAACCGCCAAATCCTCACAGTGCACAGTACAGACCGGACAGTACAGTCCTCCATAAATATTATGGGCACCTCATAGTCCTCCATACAGTATTATGGGCCAAATATAATGCTCCATAAAGAACATTGGACTCCAAATAATGCTCCATACAGGATACTGGTCCCCATATAATGCCCCATACAAAATATGGAGCCCTCCTCTGCACTGTGCTGCATTCTGCGCTGTTACTGCTCAGGAAAGGGCGCTGTGGAAAGACTCCCCATTATCATCATCATTGCTTCCCCATTATCATCATCATTGCCTCCCCATCATCATCATCATTGCCTGTCCATCATTATCACCTCCCCATCATCATCATCATCGCCTCCCCATCATCATTGCCTCCCCATCATCATTGCCTCCCCATCATCATTGCCTCCCCAATATCATCATCATCATTGCCTCCCCATCATCATCATCACTGCCTCCCCCACCACCATCACACATACAGCACCACAGCACTCTCTCACATACACACACACAAAGCACCGCACTACATACACTACACACACACACCTCACATCTCACCTGTCCGGCATCCGCGCTCTCTCTGCCAAAGCCGGCCGCTGAATGATGACGTCATTCAGCGGTGCTGCTGTGAGAGAAAGCGCGGGCGCCCTGCAGGCGCCCCCTGGAGCCCGGAACTGTGGCAGCGGAGGCACGGGGAGAGGTAAGTATTGCGGCGGCTGCTGCCGGGGCCCTGAGCAAGCGGGGGGGCCCAGTGGTGGTGCTGGCACCACTCTCCTCCGCTAACGGGCGCCGGGGTGCCCGACGGTGAGTGGGCCACCCACCTGCTCAGGGCCCCGGCACTTGCCCGGGTATGCCGGGTGCTGACGCCGGCCCTGGGTGGGACATCACTGTGTAGGGTAAGATCACTGGTGTGACAGTGTGCACAGCACTCTGTCACATCAGCGATCGCACGGGCAATGCTGCAGACATCCTCAGCGCCTGCTCTCAGCAGGCGCTGAGGAAGCCGCCTCCCAGCAGGACCCGGCGGCTATCTTGGATCCGGGGTCCTGCAGCGAGGAGAGTCCCTCGGAACAGCGCGACACATCGCGCTGTTCAGAGGGTCTCAGGGGAGTGCGCAGGGAGCCCCCTCCCTGTGCGATGCTTCCCTGTGCCCCCGGTACACCGCGATCATGTTTGATCGCGGTGTGCCAGGGGTTAAGGTGCCAGAGGCGGTCCGGGCAGTCCCGGGAGCGCAGCTGATCACCTTGGACGTACTATCCCGTCCTGGGAATTAAGTCCCAGGGCACATGGACGGGAAAGTACGTCCGATGACAGAAAGGGGTTAAAGCAAGGACCTCCAACGTGGTATTTTCTGAAATACTGCCTGTACCACGAGCCACAACAGAGAGGCAACGGGAGATTAGGGAGGTTAATAAGTGGCTCAAGAATTGGTGTAGGAAGGAGGGGTTTGGGTTCCTGGAGAACTGGGCCGACTTCTCAGTTGGCTACAGGTTCTATGCTAGGGACGGGCTGCACCTCAATGGGGAGGGTGCAGCTGTGCTGGGGGAGAAAATGGCTTGAAGGCTGGAGGAGTCTTTAAACTAGGGACTAGGGGGGAGGATATTCATTTTATAGGAGGGGAAGGCAGTGCAGATAGAGACCTGGGCAAAAATAATGAAATTGGAGGTGGGGGTGGCATGGGGGTGGGGTTAGAACAGTTAATAATTTAAGAAAGAATAGAGGTACAGAGAGATACATAATGTGCATGTATACTAATGGCAGAAGCCTCACCAACAAAATGATGGAATTAGAATTAATTTTGTTGGAACATAATTATGATATGGTGGGGATATCTGAGACTTGGCTGGATGAGAGCCATGACTGGGCTGTTAATTTACAGGGCTATAGTCTGTTTAGAAATGACCGTAAAAATAAGCGAGGTGGGGGTGTGTGTTTATATGTAAAATCATCCTTAAAACCCATTCTGCGTGATATCTGTGAATCTAATGAAGATGTAGAGTCTCTGTGGGTGGAGATTAGGGGAGGGGGGAAAAATAATAAATTACTGATAAGTGTTTGTTATAAGTCTCCTAAAATAATGGAAGCAACAAAGAATATCCTCGTAAAGCAAATAGATGAAGCAGCGACTCAAGGAGAAGTCATTATTATGGGGGACTTCAACTACCCTGAAATACATTGGGGAACAGAAACCTGCAGTTCCAGCAAAGGTAATAGGTTTTTGACAACTATGAGAGACAATTACCTTTCACAACTAGTTCAGGACCCAACAAGAGGGGGGGCACTGCTAGACCTAATATTATCCAACAGGCCAGACCGCATATCAAATATAAGGGTTGGGGGTCACTTGGGTAATAGTGATCACAAAATAATAAGCTTTCATGTATCCTATAATAAGATGTGTAGTCGAGGGGTTACAAGGACTAAACTTCAGGAAGGCAAATTTCCAACAGATGAGAGATGATCTTAGTGCAATAAACTGGGACGACATCCTGAGACATAAAAATACACAAAGAAAATGGGAGACATTTATTAGCATCCTGAATAGGACCTGTGCACAGTATATACCCTATGGGAATAAACATGCTAGAAATAGGAGGAAACTACTATGGCTAAATAGAGCTGTAAGGGGTGCAATAAGTGACAAAAAGAAAGCGTTTAGGGAATTAAAGCAAGTAGGTAGTGATGAGGCATTAAATAAATACAAAAGATTGAATAAATTCTGTAAAAAGCAAATCAAGACAGCAAAGATTGAGACAGAGAGACTCATTGCCCATGGGGAGCGCAGCTGATCGCGGCCGGATTTCAGCTGATTATCATAGCTAACACCCGGCACTTTGTGCCAGGAGCGGTCACAGACTGCTCCCGGCACATTAACCCCTGGCACACCGCGAACAAACATGATCGTGGTGTACCGGGAGCACAGGGGAGCATCGCGCAGAGATGGGGCTCCCTGCGTGTTCCCCTGAGGCCCTCAGAACAGCGCGATGTGATAGCGCTGTTCTGAAGCCTTCCTCCCTGCAAGGCCCCGGATCCAAGATGGCCACCGGGTCTGCAGGGAGGCGGCTTCCTCAGTGCCTGCTGAGAGCAGGCGCTTAGGAAGTCTGCAGCAGTGCCTGTGAGATCGCTGGTCTCACAGAGTGCTGTGCACACTGTAAGACCAGCGATCTGATAAAATACAGTGATGTCCCACCCTGGGAATAAGTAAAAAAGTTAAAAAAATGAAAATCAAAAGTGTAAAAAAAAAAATTCCAAAATAAAGGAAAAAAAAAATTCCCCAATAAATTCATTTCTTCCTGTAAAAAAAAAACAAAACAATAAACATACACATATTTGGTATTGCCGTGTCCGTAACAACCCCTCTTATAAAACTGTCCCACTAGTTAACCCCTTTAGTGAACCCCTTAAAAGAAAAACAAGCAAAAAATCAATGCTTTATCATCATACCGCCGAACAAAAAGTGGAATAACACGTGATCAAAAAGACCGATATAAATAAACATGGTGCCGCTGCAAACGTCATCTTGTTCCGCAAAAAACGAGCCGCCATACAGCAAAAAATAAAAAAGTTATAGCTCGCAGAATAAAGCAATGCAAAAATAATTATTTTTTATATAAAATTGTTTTTATTGTATAAAAGCGCCAAAACATAAAAAAATGAAATAAATGAGGTATCGCCGTAATCGTACTGACCCGAAGAATAAAACTGCTTTATCAATTTTACCACAAGCGGAACAATATAAACGCCTCCCCAAAAGAATTTCATGAATTGCTGATTTTCGTTCATTCTAACCTCCCAAAAATCGAAATAAAAAGCGATCAAAAAATTTCACGTGCTCAAAAATGGTACCAATAGAAATGTCAACTTGTACCGCAAAAAATAAGACCTCACATGACTCTGTGGGCCAAAATATGCAAAAATTATAGCTCTCAAAATGTTATGATGCAAAAAACTATTTTTTGCAATAAAAAGCGTCTTTTAGCGTGACAGCTGCCAATCATAAAAACCCGCTTTAAATAGTAAATCAAACCCCCTTTATCACCTCCTTAATTAGGGAAAAATAGTAAAATTAAAAAAATGTATTTATTTCTATTTTCCCATTAGGGTTAAGTTACTGTCACACTAAGCGATCGCACCAGCGATCACGACAACTATGCCACCTGGCAGAGATCGTTTGTACATCGCTATATGGTCGCTAGTTAGCTTCCAAACAGAAAGATCTCATAAACGACCCATCAGCAATCAGCGATCTGTATAACGACCTTGGCGGTCGTTGGGACTTGTCACACAGCATGTATTGAGCGCAACCTTTCCCACGCCCCTCAGCACAGATTGGTGGTCACTGTATTATCATGACTGTTAATGTCACAGCTCTCGCTTTGTGATTGGATGACCGCATCATAAAAGACGACGTATTAGCGCTCCCTTCCATTGTTCTTGAGCGCAAGTGGTTCATACGAATTTCCAACATCGTTCCATACTGCGTCCTGCTAGCCTTCTGCTTTGCAGCTACTGCGATCCAGTCTGTGCCGCTATTGCGTATACCCCGGATTCATTTTTTTCCTTTTTCATTTATTGCTGAGGTGATGTTGTGTCCACCAATCGGAGCAGAGGGGCGTTACTAAAGAAAACCTAGTCCCGCCTGCGCCGCTGACATATGAGTCGCCAACGAGGTCGCTCATCATTCATAAAGGGTGTCAAACACAGCGATTCAGGCTCACCAGCGGGACACCAACGATCAAAATATGGCCCAGACAGTTCGAGCACGATCAGTGACATCGCAGCAGGGGCCACATCGTTGCTACATGTCACACACTGCAACATCGCTAATGATGTCTCTGCTGCATCATAAAATCGGTGTCGCTTAAGCGATATCGCTAGCGATCTCGCCTAGTGTGACAGTACCTTTAGGGTTAGGGATGCGGCTAAAGTTAGGGTTAGGCTTGAGGCAAAAGTTAGGATTAGGGTTAGGGTTGGGATTAGGGTTAGGGGTGTGTTAGGGTTAGGTTTGTGGGTAGGGTTATGGTTAGGGTTGGGACTAGGGTTAGGGGTGTGTTGGGGTTAGGGTTGGAGTTAGAATTGGGGGGTTTCCGCTGTTTAGGCACATCAGGGGCTCTCCAAATGTGACATGGCGTCTGATCTCAATTCCAGCCAATTCTACGTTGAAAAAGTCAAACTGTGCTCCTTCACTTCTGAGCTCTGACATGCGCCCAAACAGTAGTTTACCCCCACATATAGGGTATCAGCGTACTCAGGACAAATTGGAAAACAACTTTTGGGGTCCAATTTCTCCTGTTACCCTTGTGAAAATAAAATATTGGGGGCAAAAAAATCATTTTTGTAAAAAAAAAAAAAATTTTTTATTTTTATGGCTGTACGTTATAAACTTCTGTGAAGCACTTCGGGGTTCAAAGTGCTCACCACACATCTAGATAAGTTCCTTGTGGGGTCTATTTTCCAAAATGGGGTCACTTGTGGTGGGTTTCCACTGTTTAGGCACATCAGGGGCTCTCCAAATGCGACATGACGCCCCCAGACCATTCCATCAAAGTCTGCAATCCAAAACATCACTACTTCCCTTCCGAGCCCCGACGTGTGCCTATACAGTAGTTTTCTCCCACATATTGGGTATCAGCATACTCAGGACAAATTGGACAACAACTTTTGGGGTCCAATTTTTCATGTTACCCTTGGTAAAATAAAAAGTTGGGGACTAAAAATCATGTTTGTGGAAAAAATATGATTTTTTTATTTTCATACTAGGGCGTTATAAACTTTAGTGAAACACCTGGGGGTTCGAAGTTCTCACCACACATCTAGATAAGTTCCTTGAGGGGTCTAGTTTCCAAAATGGTGTCATTTGTCGGGGGGTTTCCACTGTTTAGGCAGATCAGGAGCTCTCCAAACACGACATGGCATCCAGCTAATTCTGCGTTGAAAAAGTCAAACGGCGCCCCTTCCTTTCCAAGCTCTGCCATGCATCCAAACAGTGGTTTACCCCTACATATGGGGTATCAGCGTACTCAGGACAAATTGCACAATAACTTTTGGAGTCTTGTTGCCCTTGGGAAAATAAAAATTGGGGTAAAAAGATCATTTTTGTGGAAAAAATATGATTTTTTAATTTTACGGCTCTACGTTATAAACTTGTATGAAGCACTTGGGGGTTCAAATTGCTCACAACAGATCTAGATAAGTTCCTTAGGGGGTCTAGTTTCCAAAATGGGGTCACTTGTGGGGGGTTTCCACTGTTTAGACACATCAGGGGTTCTCCAAATGCAACATGGCATCCAATCTCAATTCAAGCCAATTTTGGTTGGAAAAAGTCAAATGGTGCTCCTTCCTATCCGAGCTCTGCCGTGCGCCCAAACAGTGGTTACCCCCCACATATGGGGTATCAGTGTACCCAGGACAAATTGGACAACAATTTTTGTGGTCCAATTTCTCCTGTTACCCTTGGGAAAACAAAAAATCGGTGACTAAAAGATAATTTTTGTGGGAAAAAAATAGGATTTTTTCATTTTCATGCTCGGGCATTATAAACTTGTGTGAAGCACTTGGGGGTTCAAAGTGCTCACCACAGATCTAGATAAGTTTGTTAGGGGGTCTAGTTTCCAAAATGGGGTCACTTGTGGGGGGTTTCCACTGTTTAGGCACATCTGGGGCACTGCAAATGGAACATGACCCCCATCAACGTCTGCATTCCAAAACGTTATTACTTCCTTTCCAAGCCCTGCCGTGTGCCCAAACAGTTCCCCCCCCCACATTTGGCATATCAGCGTACTCAGGACAAATTGGACAACAGCTTTTGGGGTCCATTTTCCTTGGGAAAAATCAAAAATTTGGGACTAAAAAATCATTTTTGTGGAAAATTGTTTTTTTTTTCACACCCAGGCATTATAAACTTTTGTACAACACTTGGGGGTTCAAAGTGCTCACAACAGAGCTAGATAAGTTCCATAGGGGGTCTAGTTTCCAAATGGTGTCACTTGTGGAGGGTTTCCACTTTTTAGGCGCATCAGAGGCTCTCCAAACGCGACATGGTGTCCAATCTCAATTCCAGGAAATTTTGGTTTGAAAAGTCAAACGGCGCTCCTTCCCTTACGAGTTCTGCCGTGTGCCCAAACAGTGGTTTTCCCCCACATATGGGGTGTTGGCGTACTCAGGAGAAATTGCACAACAACTTTATCTGTCCATTTTCTCCTTTTACCCTTATGAAAATAAATGAAAGTTTGTAAAAGATAATTTTTGTGACTAAAAAGTTAAATATTCATTTTTTCCTTCCAAGTTGCTTCAGCTCCTGTGAAGCACCTGAAGGGTTAATAAACTTCTTGAATGTGGTTTTGAGTATCTTGAGGGGTGCAGTTTTTAGAATGCTGTCACTTTTGGGTATTTTCTGCTATATAGACCCCTCAAAGTGAATTCAAATGTGTGATGGTCCCTAAAAAAATGGCTTTGTAAATTTTGTTGTCAAAATGAGAAATCGCTGGTCAACTTTTAACCCTTATAATTTCCTAACAAAAAAAACTTTGGTTCCAAAATTGTGCTGATGTAAAGTAGACATGTGGGAAATGTTATTTCTTAACTATTTTGTGTGACATATTTCTCTGTTTTAAGGGAATAAAAATTGAAAGTTTGAAAATTGCAAAATCTTCAAAATTTTCGCCATATTTGCATTTTTTTCAAAAATAAACGCAAGTTATATCAAAGAAATTTTACCACTAGGGTGAAGTACAATATGTCACAAGAAAACATTCTCAGAATCACGAAGATCAGTAGAAGCGTTCCAGAGTTATAACCCCATAAAGAGAGAGTGGTCAGAATTGTAAAAATTGGCCCGTCATTAACGTGCAAACCACCCTTGGGGGTGAAGGGGTTAACTACAAGAAACTAAAAAATATAGTGTTGGTCCCCTTAAAAATAGTCTGGGTGAAATGGTGGATGATGATGAGGAAAAAGCCAATATGCTAAATGACTTTTTTTCAACTGTATTTACACAAGAAAATCCCATGACAGATAACATGATCAGTGATAAAAAAAAATTTCTCCATTAAATGTCACCTGCTTAACCCAGCAGGAAGTACGGCGGCGTCTAAAAATCACTAAAATTGACAAATCCCCAGGCCCGGATGGGATAAACCCCCGAGTACTTCAGGAATTAAGTACAGTAATAGATAGACCATTATTTTTAATCTTTAAAGATTCCATAATAACCGAGTCTGTACCACAGGACTGGCGTATAGCAAATGTGGTGTCAATATTCAAAAAGGGAGCAAAAACTGACCCTGGAAATTATAGGCCAGTGAGCTTAACATCTACTGTGGGTAAAATCCTGGAGGGTTTTTAAGGGATACTATATTGGAGTATCTGAGGCTAAATAACCTCATGACACAGTATCAGCATGGGTTTACGAGAAACAGTTGTTGTCAGACTAATCTGATAAGCTTTTATGAAGGGGTAAGTTCTGGACTGGACCATGGGAATGCAGTGGACGTGATGTTCATGGACTTCTCAAAAGCTTTTGATACGGTGCCATACAAAAGGTTAATACATAAAATGAGAACAATGGGGATAGGAGAAAATATGTGTAAGTGGGTTAAGAACTAGCTCATGGATAGGAAACAAAGGGTGGTTATTAATGGAGCACACTCGGACTGGGTCACGGTTAGCAGTGGGGTACCACAGGGGTCAGTATTGGGGCCGCTTCTCTTTCACATATTTATTAATGACCTTGTAGGGGGCATACAGAGTAGTATTTCAATATTTGCAGATGACATTAAACTCTGCAGGGTAATAAATACAGAGGAGGATAATTTTATATTACAGGAGGATTTATGTAAACTAGAAGCTTGGGCTGATAAATGGCAAATGAGCTTTAAGGGGGATAAATGTAAGGTCATGCACTTGGGTAGAACAAACAAGATGTATAATTATGTGCTTAATTGTAAAACACTGGGCAAAACTGTCACTGAAAAAGACCTGGGTGTATGGGTGGACGACAAACTCACATTTAGTGGCCAATGTCAGGCAGCTGCTGCAAAGGCAAATAAAACAATGGGATTCATTAAAAGAGGCATAGATGCTCATGAGGAGAACATAATGTTACCTCTATACAAGCCACTGGTGCGACCACACTTAGAATACTGTGTACAGTTCTGGTCTCCGGTGTATAAGAAATACATAGCTGAACTGGAGCGGGTGCAGAGAAGAGCGACCAAGGTTATTAGAGAACTGAGGGGTCTGCAATATCAGGACAGGTTATTACACTTGGGGTTATTTAGTTTGGAAAAATGAAGGCTTAGGGGTGATCTTATTACAATGTATAAATATATGAGGGGACAGTACAAAAACCTTTTTAATGATCTTTTTACTCTTAGACCTGTGACGGGGACAAGGGGGCATCCTCTACGCCTGGAGTAAAGAAGGTTCAGTCATAATCACAGACCCAGATTCTTTACTGTAAGAGCAGTTAGACTATGAAACTCTCTGCCGTCTAATGTTGTAATGAGTGATTCCCTACTAAAATTTACGAAGGGACTGGATGCCTTTCTTGAAAAGTTTAATATTGCAGGCTATATTCACTAGTTTCCTAGATATTGCGTTGATTCAGGGAGCTAGTCTGATTGCCGTATGTGGAGTCAGGAAGGAATTTTTTCCCCAATGTGAAGCTTACTGTTTGCCACTTGGGTTTTTTTTGCCTTCCTCTGGATGAACATGTTAGGGCAGGTTAGGATAGGATATGGGTTGAACTAGATGGACTTAAAGTCTTCCTTCAACCTTAATAACTATGTTACTATGTTAGTATGTTACTATGAACTTGCTAAGAGCTATTCCAGCTCATAGAAAAGCTGACTGGCCAACACTACTTCCAGAGCTCATCTATGTGTATAATAATACCCCGCAATGTTCTCCGGGTTACACCCCATATTTTCTGATGTTTGGACATCAAGGTAAACTACCTGCTGACCTTGCTCTAGGAGTGCCTATCTCCAATTAAATGAATCCTCTGCCTGCTACTGAGTGGGTGAGCGATGATCACAGACACCTAGTGGAAGCCCAAGAAATTGTGGATACCCATATGGAAGAAGCTCGCAAAAGACAGCAACATGACTTTGATAAACAAGCGAAAGCTACACCTTTGCATGTAGGTGATAAGATCTGGTTGAGAAACAATCATCGTACCGGAAAGATTGATACACAATGTGAAAGACAGCCTTACATCATCCAAGATATCCCATACCCTGGGAATGACATTTATTGCATCCAGCGAGATACTCAACAACCCAAGGTTGTTGACAGGAATCGACTAAAACTTTGTAGGTCAGAAGACTTCCATCCTGATTCAACACCTGTGGACAAGTTATTTGAGTGTGATCTGTTGTGTTACGGTAGCTGAGGAGTGCAGGTAAAAAAGGAAATACACCAGAGCAGTTGGAATCTATGAGATTGCAGTACCCTGACTAACCACCGCAACTAGCGGCAGCCGTGGAGCGTTCCTACGTTGGTCCTAGACGCCTCGTCACAGCCTGAGAAACTAACTACACCTAAAGATAGAAATAGGAAAGCTATCTGCCCCGGAGCAGAACCCCAAAGATAATAGAAAGCCCCCAAACATGTAATGGCGGTTAGACAAGAGGAAATACTGACACAGAAAGAAAATAGTATGAGCAAACGCTGGGGCCCAAACTATCTAAATAGAAAAGGATAGGAAGGGTACTTACTGCAATCTCAGAAAACCCTGAAAAAACACCAACTCTACTAATTTCAAAATCACCTGAGATCACACGACCTCTACCACCTAAATTAGTTCTCTGGTGTAACAAAAACAAAACAGCAGCCACTGAAAAAAAACTGGAAAAAGCAAAAGTACAAAACACAGTGGCTGGACTAAACTGAGAGGGCAAAAGCCCCCGGAGGGGACCCTGAAGGCCCCCACAGAAGTGCAGGACAAAATGCAAAAATATAGCAAAAACACAAAATAAGAAATTGTCTTATCTGATAGCAGGAGATGCAGACACGACACAGCAGGCTACAAGGGAAACTGGAAAGAAGGATTCAGACCAGAACAATTGATCACCGGCAACCCTGATGGGAAAATGACTCCCTTATATAAGACCAATCAGTAACACCTGATTCCCAGTCCTCACAATCCTCACCAGTACCGCTTGTAACCACCAGAGGGAGCCTCTGCTCAGAACTCATCTCAAACCCATTCACAACAGTGATCCTTTTCCGGAGTCCAAAAGATCCCACAGTTTATCATCTCCAGAATTCGATATCAATGACCCGTTATCTTGGTGTTTTGGTCCTGTGATGCCTACCTGTGGACAAGGACAGACGATTCCTAATCAAGAACTGCTCCTTGAAAGAACAACTAATCTCAGAACTCACCCTGCAGAGGTAGATCCTTGCCCTATGGAGGAATTCACTCTGGTTCGACGCACTCAAAGGATCAACAAAGGTCAGGTACCAGCTAGATATCTGGATTAAAACTTGCAGAATGAACTGTACGTTTGTTCCCACTGTTTTTCTTCTGGAAAAGACCACTTTCATCCCCTGTTAAGCACAGAGACATTACCTGAGACTTTTCCTCAGTTTGTTAGAGAATTTTTTTTGGTTAATTTTTGTTGGTACTAAAATAAAAAAAAAACGGTGCAGCCACATTGATGGACTGTGTTCCCGACCCTGCACCCGGGGACCAAAACATACATTTTACGCATTACTTTAAGACTGTTTTTTACGTCTACGAGCAGGAAGATTTGCTACAAGAACAAGGTATTCTATCTCTGGAGAGACTATAGTATTGTGTTATTTTTTGAGTTATTTTTCTTGAGTTATGAATAAATATTAAGTTTTCCAATTACAGTGAAGCCAAGGTTTGAGTTATTGTTGCCCTAAAATGCATGTTACGATACTTTCATGTTTATTTAGTGCCCCCCAAGTTTGTACAGTGGGTAGAGAGAATATTGCTCTATTTCTGGTACCTCTACATATACCTCAGTACATATTTTGCAGTCATTCGGGTTTCCACCGATATATTTACAGGTCTGCAAATTAACCTTTGACTGAACTTTATCTCGGAGTTCCGATGTGAACCTATGGGGGGGGAAGTATTGTATGGACCCCATAGAATTGCTATAGACAGGGGTTCTGCCCTCACTTAGTGCCCCACTGCAACTCACATGTTGCTTAGTTACCAGTCTACACCCCATACCGGGGAGGTGTAGACGCTGGTGTCACACCCCGCTGTTTGGGAATTGTGATTATAAAAGCACTTTGGTTCAAACTAGATGTTGACCTGTATTATTTTATAAAATATATGGTGGCAAATGCCGGGGACGGCTCTGTTTAAACTAGGGGGGTGTATGTAGTGACCAGAAAAAACATTATTAATGTTTGTTATTTGTTATATGCTAAGTGTGCTCTATTTCTTACATGATTTCAATTGTGATACCGGCTCCTTGTTTTGCCTTGGGAGGAGGTAAATTATTTAATATTATGCTGCCCTCTCCTGCCTTGTTTTGGTATTACAATTTGTAGTACTATGCTGCCCTCTGCTGCCTTAGTTTGGCATTACAACTTGTTTTTCTGATTTGAAACAAGTGGCAGTTGGAGGTGGCATGAGACTGAAAACGGGGAGTTACGAGCAGTTCCCGTGGTGAGAGGAGGTAGGAAATTGGGGCTCCTCGTTTGGGACCATCGGGGAATACAAATAGCACCCGATTCAGAGTACCCTTCATTTCCAGCGACAGAGTGCTGAGACTGCAGAACTGCACAGCTGATTTCCTGGATACCCTGATTCGATTAAGGTCGGTTAATCTTTCCCCTACCCGCAGCACCGTTAGTCTAATGAAATTTACTGCCATCCTGCCAAGGCCGGGACCGAGAAAAGGTTTGGATGGTCGCAGTGAGTAAGAAAAAGTATATCTGCTACCCATGACTGTTATGTTGGAAAACATAAGAAATGTTACCAATCTTCAGTAAAGTTCAGCTTTCAAGTTTGCACAGAACCCTCGGTGTAGGATTCTTTTGTCCGTGGCCTCACACCTTGCGGGCAACAACATCACTTACAGTCTCATATATCAGTCATCTTCCCCTTTTATGATTGCCACCTAACCTAGGGATTGTTAGAGCCATCGGAGTCACCGTGTGTAATACTATTGTAGGAACTCGAGGATTCTGATAGCGTGGGGCAATGAACAATCAGAGACGGGTTTCTTTGAATGCAAATAATGTATTTGTGAAACAGCAAAACACCCAAAAACAATATTCAAACAACCCGTAGTGACATGCAATGAGTCCATATATATATACACAAGTCCAGTTATATGAATCCGGATATATAAGTCCTTGAACCTCTATAGCGAGGGTGGTAAAGTTCTTACGACGGAGTCCTCACACAAATGTGACCACAAGGTAAGTCTGATGCACAGGTAACGTGGCTGGATTTACACACTGCTGGTGTGTGAAGAGTCAGATCCAGGTATGCAGAAAACACAGGGAGGTCCAGGAACAAGTTAATCTCAGTTGTGGCTTAATTCAGTGAAGTCCAACAACAAGTTCATATGTCAGTAAGGTTCCAGTAACAGTTCCAACAGCTCTCACCAGAGGTAATGCACGAAGGGTTAAACAGCAACAGTTCAGAAACACAGTTCTTATCAGATGGAGTGAACCAAGGGTTAAATTCCCAAGTCAACAGTTTAGTGATAACACAGTATGTGCAACTTACATATGCAGAGAATGTCCAGAGCCATGGGTAGAAACTGCTGTGGCTGAGAAACACCTGAAGATAAGGTTATGCACTTTCCTGGTAAATACACAAAAGATCTGTGAGGAACAAAGCAGCTGGGTTGCAGGGAAACGGAAGCAGAATATTCCAGCAGTGAAGCCAGCACCTGAGCCGGGTTTTAAACAAACGAACAGGAAGTAGGGCACAGAAAACAGCAAACTCCATTTTAACAAAGGGCAAAATCATTGACAAAGTTACCTAGAAAACCCGGAATACTGACATTACTCCCCCCCTAAAGACGGCCTCCGGACGGTCCTGGACCAGGCCTGTCCGGGTATCTCCGATGAAACTGAGCAATTGTAATGTATGTGGTACAGTTCATATAGCGTCTTGTGCTTGGGTGCGATGAAAATACTTGAGACACAGGTTGATAAAGAAAGTCTTGTATTGCTTCATACAAATTGGCAAAAATAAACACACAGGTTGCAAACACAGAAGCAGGAGACACAGCAGGCCAGAGTAATCTAAGCTCAGCAATAGCTCTCCACAACAGATTCAGATCTTCTTCTCTGTTACCGCAAGTCCATGCAAACGTGAGGCTCTCAAGAGCAGAGTTCAGAGTCCACAAGTGCTTCAGAGTTCCTCAGTAGGAATGGCTGGAGTACAGGTCCAAGGCTTCAGGAGTCAGAACACAGGTTCACTGCAGGCTAGATTCTGAAGCACTGATTGCTCAGCTGTGGCTGTTTAAGAAGCAAACGGAGAGAATCAGGGCGGGAACATGCAAGCTGGAAAACTCCATTTTGACTGAGGGCAAGATAGCTGCAGCAAAACAGAAAGCAAAATGGCCGACGAACAAACTGAGTTTCAGAAACAGATACACAGAACCTTACATTACTCCCCCCTTAGGGACAACCTCCGGATGACCTCAGACCAGGCTTGTGTGGGTACCTCTGATGAAACTGACGGAGCAAGCGAGGAGCATTAACGTTATTGACTGGCTCCCATGAGTTGTCCTCCACTGGGTAGCCCTGCCATTTAATCAGATATTGTAACTGATTTCTATACAACCTGGAATCTAAAATCCTTTCCACCACAAATTCCTCCTGACCATCGACTAGCACTGGGTCAGGGCAAGGAGAAGAACGTCCAGGAAACGTATTGGGTGTCGCAGCCTTTAGTAGGGATACATGAAAGACAGGGTGGATTCTCATAGTTCTGGGCAATTGAAGACGACAAGCAACGGCACTTATAATTTTACTGATTTTATAGGGTCCAATGTACTTATGTCCCAACTTAGACGATGGAATCCTTAACTTAAGATTTCTGGTTGACAGCCAGACCAGGTCTCCTACCTTAAAAATGGTGCAGGTTTACGAAATTTATCTGCTGCCTTCTTGTACCTTTCCTGAGCCGATTCCAGATTCTCCTTTAGAAGATCCATATTCTTCTGTAAAGTCGTGACTCTTTCAGCCACTGCTGGCAAAGGCGTTTCTATGGGAAATCGTGGTAGAATGTTAGGATGATAACCTAGATTAGAGTAAAAAGGAGACTGTTTAGTGGAGGCACTCTGAGAGTTGTTATACGAGAACTCAGCTAATGGAAGTAGATCCACCCAATCATCCTGTAGGTGGCAGATAAAGCAGCGGAGATACTGCTCCAGGGTTTGATTGGTTCGTTCGGTTTGTCCATTAGTCTGGGGATGAAAAGCAGAAGAAAGGTTTACTTTAATGTCCAATGCTGCACAGAAATTTTGCCAAAACCTAGAAGTGAATTGCACCCCTCGATCCGAAATAACCTCATCCGGTACTCATGTAAGCGAAACACATCTTTAATCATCAAATCTGATGTCTGTTTTGCAGTGGGTAAGCCGACACAAGGGATAAAATGAGCTGCCTTTGTTAGACGGTCAACCACCACTAGAATAGTGTTCTTCCCTTGAGAGGTTGGTAATTCCACAATGAAGTCCATAGAAATGGATCCCCAGGGCGGGACGGGGTGGGAAGAGGCTGTAACAGACCAGTTGGTGAAGAGCGAGGTGTTTTGCATCTTGCACAAACCTCACACGAAGTGACATAGTCCAAAACATCCTTCCTACAAGTGGGCCACCAAAAGAAACGAGAAAAGAAATTCCTGTGTCTTTAGAATTCCTCTATGCCCGGCTATTTTGGAATCGTGAATGAGTTGCAATACTCTCAATCTGACTGTTTCAGGTATATACAGACGTTGTCCCAGAATCCACACACCATTCTTAAAGACAAGACTTACGTCCCTTGGGGTTGAGCCAAAAAAGAATCCGCATGGTATGCTTCCTTGATGTCTTTAATTAGGTCTTGATGATGAATCACTCCTAGGAATCTAGAGTCAGGAAGAATAGTCTTAGGAGGAGTAATTGGACGTGTCTCTGCTGAGTAAATCCTAGAGAGTGCATCAGCCTTTCCATTGCGCGATCCTGGTCTATAAGAAATAATAAAATTAAATTTGTTTAAGAAAAGATTCCAGCGAGCCTGGCGAGGAGTCAGGCACTTAGCCGACCTGATAAACTCAAGATTACGATGGTCTGTCAGAACAACTATTTGCTGTGCAGCTCCTTGAAGAAGGTGTCTCCATTCTTTGAAGGCGGCAATAATGGCCAACAACTCTCTATTGCCCACATCGTAGTTCTTCTCAGCCGAAGACAACTGCTGGGAAAAGAAGGCACAGGGATGCAAGACATTCTTCTCACCTGTTCTCTGGAGAGTATAGCTCCCACGGCACAGTCTGAAGCATCCACCTCTATTATGAAGGCAAGCTCTGGGTTGGGATGTACTAGGATAGGTGCAGTGGTAAATTTATCTTTTAGACGGGAAAATGCTTCCTGGGCTTGGGGAGTCCAGGAGAACTTAGACTCTTTCCGGGTAAGTTGGGTGATAGGTGACACTACCTCAGAGAAATTTCTAATGAAACGTCTATAGAAGTTTGCAAACCCGATGAAGCGCTGTACCTCCTTCACATTTCTAGGACTTGGCCAATCATTGATGGCTTGGGTTTTACTTCCATCCATACTAATTCCTTGTGTAGACAGTACATACCCCAGAAATTGAATTTCGGTCTTATGGAATTCACACTTTTCAAGCTTGATGTAAAGATGATTTTGTCTTAGACGTTCCAAGACCATTCTCACATGTCCATGATGTTCCTCTGTGGAGTTAGAAAAAATTTAAAAAATATCATCCAAATAAATTACCACGAATGTATCCAGGAGATCCCTGAAGATGTCATTCACCAAGTGTTGGAAAGTGGCTGGGGCGGTACTCAGACCAAAAGGCATAACTAGATATTCAAAGTGTCCATAGCGTGACCTGAATGCAGTCTTCCATTCATCCCCAGGTCTAATACGGACTAAGTTATAGGCCCCACGAAGATCTAGTTTAGAAAAAATTTTGGCATGTCGCACTCTCTCC
Source organism: Oophaga sylvatica (assembly GCA_033576555.1). Lineage (NCBI taxonomy): Eukaryota > Metazoa > Chordata > Amphibia > Anura > Dendrobatidae > Oophaga > Oophaga sylvatica. The sequence continues at coordinate 111,666,361 of JARQOD010000010.1, read as the reverse complement.
AATAACTCAGGGATTAAAGGCAATGGATAACGATTTCTAATAGTAACCTTATTGAGTTCCCTATAGTCTACGCATGGTCTCAGGGATCCATCTTCTTCTTTACAAAGAATATGGGTGCCCCTGCAGGAGATGAAGAGGGGCGTATGAAGCCCTTGGCTAGATTTTCGTCTATGTACTCTTTTAAAGCCTTCAGCTCGGGCCCCGCCAGGGGGTAGATCTTACCAAAAGGTATCTCTGCTCCAGGCAACAACTCAATTGGACAATCATATGGACGGTGAGGAGGAAGCTGGTCAGCGTTCTTCTTGTCACATAAATCCACATAGTCCTGGTATACAGCTGGTAGTTCAGGGACTGACATGGTTCCTTTAGGAACAGAGCAAGCTGAAATTTTTGGACTCATCTGTTTCTCTGGAAAGTGTAATTCCTTGGTCTCCCAGTTAATGGTAGGATTCTGAGCCTGCAGCCATGGTAGCCCTAGAATAATGGGAAAGTGAGGAGAAGAGATAAGCATAAAGGACAGTTTCTCTTGATGATCTTTACCCATAAGAACCTTTAAAGGCTCTGTTTCCTGATCCACTGGTCCAGAGGTCAGCAGGGAGCCATCCACAGTTTCCATCTGTACTGGAGTAGCCTTCTTCACTGAACGTATTCCCTGTTTCAGAGCAAAGGAGACATCCATAAAATTTCCACTTGCACCTGAGTCGATCATAGCAGAGCTAGACACCCAGGCTGAGTCAACCCAGAGTTTGATGGAAAGAAAACAGTGAGAATTGTTTTTTTTACAACTCAGCTGGGACACCGCTGAGGAAACTTGAAAGATGGCAGCATTTACACAGTCAACGTCCTCAGAGGTAACGGAGTTTAAGTCCAAGAAATCAAGATCTGTTGCTGCAGATCTCTCTGGAGCCTGAGGCTCGGACCTGACAGATCCCCTCTCGCAACACTCACAATGAATGAGTGCTGCAGTAGTCTTGTGAGAACGGCTGGGGCAGTTAATAATAAAGTGCCCTGACTTACCACAATAAAAACATAGATTCTCCTTAAAACGATGTTCCTTGCGTGCATCACTAACCCGTCGTAGTAAAGAGTCTACCTGCATGGGTTCAGGTTCAGGTTCCCGTGTAATCCTATTCAAAGGTTCCTTAGCTGGAGAGGAAGGTAGGAAAAGGTTAGTACGATTGCTTTCGAACCATCTCTCTTGCCTGCGTTCAGTTAAACGAGTATCAATACGGATGCAGTAGTTAATAAAGTCACCTAACGCAGTGGGAGGGTCGGCACGAGCAAGTTCATCCTTAATCAGTGGGGATACCCCTTTCGAAAAATAGATTTTTTGGCGGAATTGTCCCAGGTGGTATCAAGGGCCCATCTCCTGAAATCCAAGGCATATTCAGCTACCGAGTGCTTACCTTGGCGCAAAGCTAACATGGCTGCTTCAGCTGTTGCACCTCGATTGGGGTCATCAAACACCTGCCCCATGGCTGAAATAAAATCATCAAGGTGATTCAAACAATCATCCTCAGTCTCAATCAGAGGGTTTGCCCACATCAAAGCCTTGTTGGTAAGCAACATAATTATAGTAAGCACCTTAGATCGTTCAGTAGGAAATTGTGAAGCATGTGCAGAAAAAAAAAGATTGCATTGATTAACAAATCCCCTGAATTTTTCACGTTCACCACCAAAACGAAAAGGGGGCAACTTGGGAATCCCAGAACTCGGGGCCACGGCAGGAGCCTGGACTCGCCCCTCCAGAACCTCAATCCTGGCTCGCAAATCCTGGGTAGTCTGTCCAACCACTTGCAAATTGTGATTATTTAGGTCCTGAAGATTTGTAAAACGGGTCTTTATATTCTGCAAATCTGCAAGGATATTATCAGTCACTCCGCAAAGTTCCTTTATGCGGGCCTCCATTTTCCAGATCTTTTAAGACAGGATACTGGAAGAAGAGGGAAAAAAAAAAAAAAAAAACAATAGTGTTCACCTGTGGCAACACTGAAGAAAGAAAAAACTTTAAGGGAACTGCTCACCTGGAATGGTTGTGAGAAGTCACAACCACTATCATCACAGAAAGCTTTCAACCAGACATCTGATATCCAGAGTTTCAGCAGACAAAAAGAAGAGAAAAAAAAAAAAACAATAGTGTTTACCTGTGATAACACTGCAGAAAAAAAAACTTAAGGGAATTGCTCACCTGGAATGGTTGTGAGAAGTCACAACCACTGTCATCACAGAAAGTACAACCGGACATCCGATATCCACAGTACAGCAGACAAGCCTTTCCAGACCCAGCAGACACTAACGTTTGGCTTCAGAATCTTGTAATGTATGTGGTACAGTTCATATAGCGTCTTGTGCTTGGGTGCGATGAAAATACTTGAGACACAGGTTGATAAAGAAAGTCTTGTATTGCTTCATACAAATTGGCAAAAATAAACACACAGGTTGCAAACACAGAAGCAGGAGACACAGCAGGCCAGAGTAATCTAAGCTCAGCAATAGCTCTCCACAACAGATTCAGATCTTCTTCTCTGTTACCGCAAGTCCATGCAAACGTGAGGCTCTCAAGAGCAGAGTTCAGAGTCCACAAGTGCTTCAGAGTTCCTCAGTAGGAATGGCTGGAGTACAAGGTCCAAGGCTTCAGGAGTCAGAACACAGGTTCACTGCAGGCTAGATTCTGAAGCACTGATTGCTCAGCTGTGGCTGTTTAAGAAGCAAACGGAGAGAATCAGGGCGGGAACATGCAAGCTGGAAAACTCCATTTTGACTGAGGGCAAGATAGCTGCAGCAAAACAGAAAGCAAAATGGCCGACGAACAAACTGAGTTTCAGAAACAGATACACAGAACCTTACAGCAATCTTCAGAGGCGCATTGATGTTACTTACTGGTTCCCAAGAATCATTTTCAGGAGAGTAACCTTGCCATCTAACTAGATACTGAAGCTGGTTTCTATGAAGTCTCGAATTAACAATATCCTGTACCACGAATTGTTCTTCGCCATCAACCAACACTGGTGGAGGGGGAGGTACGATACGTCCCTGAAACGTGTTAGGAGAGACTGGTTTTAATAAGGAAACATGAAATACTGGGTGTACCTTTAAAGTCCGTGGTAGCTTCAACCGACAGGCAACAGAGCTCACAATCCCAGTGATCTTGAATGGACCGATGAATTTCTGTCCCAGTTTCTGCGAAGGAACACCCAATTTTAGATTCTTGGTGGACAACCAAACTGAGTCTCCTACCTTATACATAGGTGCTGGTTTCCGGAATCTATCGGCCGACTTTTTGTAACGCTCCTGTGCTGTGGTCAGGGAGTCCTTCAAAACTTCAAGATTACGTTGCAACGCCGTCACTCTGTCTTCAACCGCTGGTACCGAAATCGTAACCGGAGACCTAGGCAAATGACTTGGATGATAACCCAGGTTGGCAAAAAAAGGCGTTACCTTCGTGGAACTGCTTTGGGAGTTGTTGTACGAAAATTCCGCTAGAGGAAGTAGCTTCAGCCAATCGTCCTGCAAATGACTGACGTAACAGCGTAGATATTGCTCCAAGGTTTGATTTGTCCGTTCGGTCTGCCCGTTGGTCTGAGGATGGTATGCAGAAGACAAGCAAACATTAATGTGGAGCGCAGAACAAAATCCTTTCCAAAATCTAGAGGTAAATTGTATTCCCCGGTCAGAAATGATGTCATCTGGTACCCCATGCAGCCGGAAAATGTTCTGGATAACTAGATCTACTGTCTCTGTAGCTGAGGGAAGACCAGCACACGGAATGAAATGAGCAGCTTTCGTTAAACGATCTACTACCACCAAAATAGTATTTTTACCACCAGAGGTGGGTAACTCCACAATAAAGTCCATCGAAATAGACCCCCAAGGGCGAGACGGTACAGGTAGCGGTTTAAGAAGACCAGTAGGTGAAACGCGAGGAACCTTGTACCGGGCACAAACTTCACAAGAGCGGACATAGTCATTCACATCCTTCAAGCAGGTAGGCCACCAAAAAAAACGAGTTAACAATTCCTGCGTCTTCTGTACCCCCCTATGACCAGCCAATTTAGAGTCGTGGACCAATTTGAGAACTCGAAGTCTTACAGCCTCTGGGACATAAATACATCGATCTCTAAGCCACACACCATTCCGAAGGACAAGATTCACATTGTCAGGTGGAGCTGCAAGAAATACGTCACCGTCATAGGCCAGCTTGATCTCCTGCCACAAGTCCCGGTTCCGGAGCACTCCAACGAAATTGGCCTCCGACAAGATGGTCTTCGACGGGGTCCCAGGCACGGAATCCACGGTATGGATTCGGGATAATGCGTCAGCTTTCCCATTACGTGAACCTGGGCGGTACGAAATAATAAAATTAAACTGGTTCAAGAACAAACTCCACCTAGCTTGTCGAGGAGAAAGACACCTGGCAGACTTAAGGAATTCCAAATTGCGATGATCCGTGAGTACTACTACCTGCTGAGTTGCCCCTGCAAATGGTGTCTCCATTCCTTAAAGGCAGAAATAATTGCCAAAAGTTCCTTATCTGCCACATCATAGTTCAGTTCTGCAGAAGATAACCTACGAGAGAAGAAGGCACACGGGTGCAGCAAACCTTTGTCTCCGGTACGTTGTGAGAGGATAGCTCCCAATGCACAGTCAGACGCGTCCACCTCCACGATAAAAGGCTGTGCAGGATCCGATGCATCAATATTGGAGCCGTGGTAAAAACAACCCTTCAGGCGATCAAAGGCTTCCTGAGCTTGCGAAGACCATTCAAACTTCTTCCCCTTCTTGGTGAGGAGAGTGATGGGACGGACAATTTCTGAAAAATTTCGGATAAACCGTCTATAAAAGTTAGCAAAGCCAATGAATCGTTGTACCTCCTTAATGTTTCCTGGTACCGGCCAGTCCAAGATTGCCTGGATCTTGCTGGACTCCATATTCAATCCCTGAGGCGAGATAACATAGCCCAAAAATTGAATTTCAGAACAATGGAACTCACACTTTTCGAGTTTGATGTACAAATGATTATCTCTCAAACGTCTAAGTACGGTCTTGACATGTTCCTGATGTTCCTGTAAGGAGTCAGAAAAGATTAAGATGTCATCAAGGTAAATTACCACATATTGGTCCAATAAATCCCTGAAAATGTCGTTGGCTAAATGTTGAAAAGCAGCAGGAGCGTTACAGAGTCCGAATGGCATCACCAAATATTCAAAATGTCCATACCGGCATCTAAAAGCTGTCTTCCATTCGTCTCCGGGCCGTATACGGAGTAAATTATATGCCCCACGAAGATCTAATTTGGTAAATACTTTGGCCTGGCGAACTCTTTCCAACAATTCTGGAATTAGGGGCAACGGGTACCTGTTACGAATGGTTACCTTATTTAACTCCCGGTAGTCAATGCAGGGTCTTAGAGTACCATCCTTCTTCTTTACAAAGAATATTGGAGCTCCCGCTGGTGAAGAAGATGGTCGGATAAACCCCTTGGCTAAATTCTCATCTATATACTCTCGTAAAGATTTTAATTCCGGAGCCGCCAACGGGTAAACATGGCCGAAAGGAATCGCTGCTCCAGGAAGCAATTCTATGGGGCAGTCATACGGTCTATGTGGGGGAAGTTGATCTGCCTTCCTTTTATCACAAATGTCTGAGAATTCCTGATAAATCAGAGGGAGAGTAGGTACCTGTATCACCTCTTCCAAGTTCTGGGTAACTGGAGCCGCCACAGTTGGACTGATGGTAGAACTGCACTTCGGAGAAAGGTTATCTCCTTGGTTTCCCAATTGATGATTGGATTTTGTGACGTAACCAGGGAATTCCTAAAATTACAGGAAAATGAGGAGAAGATATTAACATGAATGAAAGTGTTTCTTGATGGTCTGGTTCCATCTTACACTCCAGAGGCACTGTCTCCCGATCTACTGGTCCAGAAACTAATGGGGAACCATCCACCGTTTCCATAGTGATTGGTGAAGCTCTTAGTTGTGTCTTTATACCATGTTCCTCTGCAAAAGAAGAATCCATGAAATTCCCACCTGCTCCAGAGTCTATCATGGCAGAACTTGATATCCACTGTTCCTCCCACTGAATCTGTATAGGAAGAGAACAATGTGAATATTTCTCCCCTTGATCTTTAGGGGAAGTCGGCATCAGTATTGGGGGAAAAACCGCATCTAGATGTAGACTGGTTTCCGAAACTTCAGACTCAGCGTCTGTGTTATCATAATCCCCTACTACCGCCAACACCTTGTTGGGTCGCCTAGGACATTTAGGACAATTGATGAGGAAATGGTCCGATTGACCACAATAGAAACATAAGCGCTCACGGAGACGGTATTCGCGGCGTTCATTACTCTCACGTCTCTGCAGTGAGTCCACCTGCATAGGCACCTCCTCAGCCTCTCGCGGGTTTTTGCCTGTGGTTTCCCTGGACGGAAGAGAGTAATTAGTAATGCGATTTACAGCGGCCCATTTTTCTTGTCTGCGTTCAGTTAAACGGATATCAATACGTACACAGTGCTGTATAAACAATTCAAACTCCTGTGGAGACTCTGAACGAGCTAGCTCATCCTTGATTGCATTTGACAAACCTTTTCTAAAGATTGGTAATAAAGCATTGTTTTCCCACTGGGTGTCCACCACTAACCTTTTAAATTCAGTAACATATTCTATGACTGACCGTTTCCCCTGGCGTAAGGAAAGCAAGGCAGATTCAGCGGTAGCATGGCGGTTGGGATCGTCGAACATTTGCGCCATGGCTGCCAGAAAATTGTCCAAATTATTTAGACGGGTATCATGACTTTCAACCATAGGATTTGCCCAAGCCAGTGCACGTGATGTCAACAACATAATAATACATAGAACCTTAGATCTATCCGACCGGTAATAGGAGGCATGTACATCAAAAAATAATATACATTGATTAACAAACCCACGGAATTGACTTCGGTCACCATTAAAACGGAATGGAGGCAATTTGGGCATACTGGTGGATGAGGTAGGCTCAGTAGGTAAGGCCTCCAGGACTCCTAACCTAGAACGTAGATCTTGGAGAGCCTGACCAAACCCCTGTGCATTGTGGTTAACCCGAGACTCCAAGTCTCTAATCTGATTGTGTGCAGCCGCCACCTCCTGCTGCAAGGAGTTAACTATGGTGAACAATTTGTCTGCCCGTGTCTCCGTCATTGCCCCAGCAGAATCCTCTTTTTTAGGCTGGAATATCCTGTAATACTATTGTAGGAACTCGAGGATTCTGATAGCGTGGGGCAATGAACAATCAGAGACGGGTTTCTTTGAATGCAAATAATGTATTTGTGAAACAGCAAAACACCCAAAAACAATATTCAAACAACCCGTAGTGACATGCAATGAGTCCATATATATATACACAAGTCCAGTTATATGAATCCGGATATATAAGTCCTTGAACCTCTATAGCGAGGGTGGTAAAGTTCTTACGACGGAGTCCTCACACAAATGTGACCACAAGGTAAGTCTGATGCACAGGTAACGTGGCTGGATTTACACACTGCTGGTGTGTGAAGAGTCAGATCCAGGTATGCAGAAAACACAGGGAGGTCCAGGAACAAGTTAATCTCAGTTGTGGCTTAATTCAGTGAAGTCCAACAACAAGTTCATATGTCAGTAAGGTTCCAGTAACAGTTCCAACAGCTCTCACCAGAGGTAATGCACGAAGGGTTAAACAGCAACAGTTCAGAAACACAGTTCTTATCAGATGGAGTGAACCAAGGGTTAAATTCCCAAGTCAACAGTTTAGTGATAACACAGTATGTGCAACTTACATATGCAGAGAATGTCCAGAGCCATGGGTAGAAACTGCTGTGGCTGAGAAACACCTGAAGATAAGGTTATGCACTTTCCTGGTAAATACACAAAAGATCTGTGAGGAACAAAGCAGCTGGGTTGCAGGGAAACGGAAGCAGAATATTCCAGCAGTGAAGCCAGCACCTGAGCCGGGTTTTAAACAAACGAACAGGAAGTAGGGCACAGAAAACAGCAAACTCCATTTTAACAAAGGGCAAAATCATTGACAAAGTTACCTAGAAAACCCGGAATACTGACACCGTGACTGAACCATCCTCCGAGATACTGGGCTCTGCATCTCACAAGGCGATGTGACAACTTTACCTTCCACCTGCCTGACAATTCTGTTTCTGTCCTCCTGGTTCTGACCTTGGCAACCTTAGTGTTACCTGATTTTGTCCTGTATCTGCTGTTCTCGGTTTTGACCATGCTTGTTAATCTTCCTCTGTCGGCTTGCTCCATCAGCCAGTAGCTACTCTATGGATGCAAGCCAGTGAACTCTATTGTAAGTCCAGATCCCTGTATAGGAGTTAAGGCTGATGGCCACAGTTCCTCTTGTACCTGTTAAGCAACGTGGCTTGCACAAAGTCTTCAGTATACAAAAAAAAACCCTGTTTGGGAGAGAAGAATAGACAAATCGTGGCGCCCTAAGTGCGTAAAAACAATATTATAGTCTTTAGAGTGTGCACAATTTTATGCACTTACCTTATAGAAGACTAATATGGCTTTAGATTGTGTATCCTCAAAAATCCTTCTGGGATACTTTTCAATAGACAGGGCTTGCAGCTTGCCTCGTGTGGATCCAAGTGAAAGAGCCAGATTCAGGCTCACACAGGATGAGTAAATCAAGAAAGGCACATCCAGCCCATGAATGGCAGCGCTTCCCAGGACTCACATCCAAAGATGATATTTCATATTTTTTTATTTAATAAGTTAAAATGGAGGAGATACAATGCGTTTCGGATATAGTATATATCCTTCATCAGGTATCATAAAAACACAGTACAAATCCTAATAATATAAAATTCAGTAACACCTATATATAGGGGCAAACCTTTTATCCCAGTCTCAGACACTTGATTTAGGGAGTGGACCAAGTTCAGGAGCACACCCACCAACTTTGACAACATAGATGCAAGAAGAAAGAAAAAAAAAAAAAACATTCAAACTCTCTCTATGATATTATTCAATCCATTTGGATATAATGTTCCCAGACGATATATCCAAAACGTTTCTTTCCGGTTTAAAAGAGCATTCCTATTTGCAACACCATAGGGTATCTGTTCCACTGGAGTTACAGTACTTTTATGTTGAAAATTTTGTTATGTTTGATTAGCAGATGCCATGAGAGACTATGTTTTAAAAACCCATTTTTTGCTCTATTTCTGTGACCATTAATGCGGGACCGCAGCGTCTGCACAGTGCGTCCCACATATTGCAAACCGCAACTGCATGTGATGACATTTACAACATAATCACTGCTACAGTTGAGTCTTTGTGAAATCTCAAAGACCTCACCAGTATTGTTACATTTGATAGTTTTAGCCCCGTGATCTAGGATCCCACAGGTGCAACATTTTTTGGAGGTGCATTTAAAAACTCCAGTTCCTTGAAAAACACCACATGAAATTTGATCCGTACCTTTTTTATTGTTTTTTCCTTTTGAATCCAACTGTTTTTTTAATTTACTGGGGGCCACCAAGTTTTACAAAGTTTTCCCCCTTCTATATGTAATCCCTGGTTTATCAGGGAGATGTTTTCCCAAAACAGGGTCACGCTTCAAGATATACCAATATTTTGAAAGCACAGTTCTTATGACTTTATTTCCCCTATTGAATGTTGTCACAAAATTCAATTTCCAGCGATCATCACTTTTTTCTTTACCAATAGTCAAATTATCCCCCTTCCTATTTTTTCCTTCCTTTTAAACATTCCTCCTGTGTTTTTATTTTGTTATCCCTATATGCACCATTTATCAAATTTTTTGGGTAACTTTTTTAACTCCAGTGGAACAGATACCCTCTGGTGTTGCAAATAGGAATGCTCTTTTAAACCGGAAAGAAACGTTTTGGATATATCGTCTGGGAACATTATATCCAAATGGATTGAATCAAGTGTCTGAGACTGGGATAAAAGGTTTGCCACTATATATAGGTGTTACTGAATGTTATATTATTAGGATTTGTTCTGTGTTTTTATGATACCTGATGAAGGATATATACTGTATCCAAAACGCGTTGTATCTCCTCCATTTTAACTTATTAAATAAAAAAAATATGAAATATCATCTTTGGATGTGAGTCCTGGGAAGCGCTGCCATTCATGGGCTGGATGTGCCTTTCTTGATTTACAAAGTCTTCAGTGTTAGCCCTATTAAAGGTGTTGTCCAGGACTTTAACATTGATGGCCTATCCTTAGGATAAGTCATCAATGGATGTTACGGAGCTGCACAGCACAGCACAGCTCTGTCAACATAATAGTGGCTGCTGGCAGATACTGCATGTAATGTCCAAACAGTACAAGGAATTAGAGAGAGAGTGTTTTAAGACTAAGTTCACACGTTGCGGAATTGCCGCGGAAATTTCCGCGGCAATCCCGAACTTCTCTGCCGCGGGAAATACGCATTTTTTTTGTATGCGTATTCCCACCAGAAACTAGCGTTTTGCAAGCGTAATTAGCTTACAGAATGCTAGCGTTTTCCTAGCGATCTGTAGCATCGCTTGGAAAACTGATTGACAGGTTGGTCACACGAGTCAAACATAGTGTTTGACACGTGTGACCAACTTTTTACTATTGATGCTGCCTGTGCAGCATCAATAGTAAAAAGATCTAATGTAAAAATAATAAAAAAAATAATAAATCGTGATATTCTCACCTTCCGGCGGCCCCCCCAGCCTTCCCGCCTCTCAGCGATGCTCCCGGCCAATCGCGTTCTCAAGGATGCATTGCGACAGACCCCAGATGACGTAGCATCACGCGAGACCGCTACGTCATCTGGGTGATTCTCGCAATGCATTACTGGGAACGGGAGCGTCGCTGAGAGGCAGGAAGGCTGAGGGGGGCCGCCGGAAGGTGAGAATATCATTATTTTTTATTTTCATTATTGTTTTACCAGGGATATGGTACCCAGGGCCTGGAGGAGAGTCTGCTCTCCTCCAAACCCTGGGTACCATCCGCACAAGAACCGCTTAAATTGCGCGGAGATTACGCGAAATTAATGAACATGTTGCTATTTTTTCCGCGAAACGTTTTTGTTCGCGGTACAAAACGCTGCATGTGCACAAAAATTGCGGAATCCATTTAAATGAATAGGATGCTTAATGCTTGCGTTTTTTTCACGTTTTTGCTGCGGGAAAAAACGCGAAAAAAACGCGAAAATTGCTGACGTGTGCTCTTAGCCTAACTGTATTTTATTCTTCTCCTTCTTCCTCCAGCACACAGCATAACATTTCTCCTCGTCAGGCTGAACTGAAACTGAAACCCCCCTAACCCACTTCCTGTCTATCTATTTCCAGTCACAAGACTTCCTTTTCTTAAAGAGACATGTTAAAACATTATACATTACACTGCACATCTGCCACATATTCGAAACAATAGGGGGTGGATGTGAAATACCCGGCCGCAGTCACTATTTAATCAACAGAGCTCCGCAGCTCCTTAACTGAGCAGTTCTGACTGACACCAGGAACAGCTGATCGCAGAGATTGCCAGGTATCGCACCTCCACTAATCAGACATTGATAATTTATCCTAAGGATAGACCATCAATGTTAAAGTACTGGACAATCCCTTTAAGAACATCCATGTTTCCACATACAGCTCACGTTTGAAAACTGTTGATCTTCCAGTGAGGTGCCTATGAGAATGGCCAGGACCATTATGTTATCAAGAAGCAGGGGACTAGTGGAGGAGAGTATGAGTGCAGGATCCGACTATACAGGGTTTGTTTCATATTGTCCATTATTCTGTATCGAGGCTCATATGGAGAGCATTAAATTGTTTGGAGGCCTATGGGAAGTGCATGATACTGTATGGAGGCCTATGGGGAGTGTATCATACTGTATGGAGGCCTATGGGGAGTGCATTCTACTGTATGGAGGCCTATGGGGAGTGCATTATACTATATGGAGGCCTATAGAGAGTGCATTATACTATATGGAGGCCTATGGGAAGTGCATTACACTATATAGAGGCCTATGGGGAGTGCATTATACTGTATGCAGACCTATGGGGAGTGCATTATACTGTATGGAAGCCTATGGGTGAGTGCATTATACTGTATTATACAGGGTAATAATACATTCTAGGAGTTTGTGCAGCTTGTGGATAGATATGGATGGTGCTGGAAATGTGCGAAGTCATATGTGTCACTGTTGTAATCTCTGCAGTCGAGTCCTTGCTGGTCTTGGTCGGTCTGGGCCAGATCGAAAAGTGATTGACTCCTTCAGAAAGAATGTCAGATGTAAGTCACTATCTGTAACTGTACTGTAATGCCTTACATATTCTGCAGAACTGCTATCTACCACTATATGGTCACTGTATGGTGGTAATATCAGTGTTGGTCTTTGTATAGACTTTTTTTTAGAAACAGCATAGTCAGCTGCTAAGGTTCTCCTACATACACTATTAGAGTTCGCCACTGTAGTTGTAATCAGGGTTACATGGCCCACTCAGAAGTTTCACCCCCCTGAACTAAAATCCTATTTACACCTCTGAGATCCAAATATAGTAAAAACCAAGACTATTAGATCCCAAAATGCCAGTGCTGTGCTGTAATAAGGGTTACACTTATCCCAACCCAAATGGTTACCCTAAGGTGATCCAAGGTTCTAAAATATCTGAGTGGCATACATACAATATAAAACATGTAAATAGGGTAAATTATCTATACTAAATGCTCCACCTAAGAGGTCTCAGGCTCCATGTGCCACTACTCCAATGCCGTTTCGCCATGCTTCTTCCGGGTTTGTTACATGTCTGTCACCATTGAGATGCATAGGTTTACATAGGAGCTGTGTAAACAAAACAACAAGAAATTGTCAGCTATTTTCTGCAAACTTACTTCTTTTTTTAACTTAGATGCATTGACATATTAAAATAAATGTGGTACATTTGTGCATACAGTTTTAATTGTATTCCAATCAATTGCTGCTATCAGAATGCAAATATAAAAACCCATATCAAATAAAACCAAAAAATAAAATCCTATAATTGGGATGGTTTATTAGGCTTTTTTTCTTTAAATTTTGGAGTCTCTTACACACCTGACTAGCAGCCAAGGAAAAGAGGAAAGAAACTGCAGACAATTTGAATGATATAAATCTCTGGGATTTGTGGGTGGGAGGGGGAGATGAGAAGGATCCAAATTTACATCAGAAATCACCTACTGCGCTTTATGTGGTCCAAAGGAGAGAATGCCTCTTGATTAATGATAATGTGTTCAGAATAGAGAAATGCTATAATTCCACACAGATGGCAGTTTTCAGAGAGATACAAAATGCATTTTGTGATAAATAATATATGGAACTAAAGTTGAACATGACAAATGATATCAGTGGGATCTCATGTATGTACATATATCATCGCTTTAGAAGCAAAATTCCAAGAAATAACTCAATTGTGAGGATTAGAGATGAGCGACTTTGCCTTAGGGAGGGTCGAGTCGGGTTTCGGAATATCCGACTTTCCCAAAAGTCGAGTCGAACGAAGTCGTCCGACTATCGGAAAAAGTCGAGTCGGAGTGGAAAATCCAATCCCAATGCAAGTCAATGGGGAATAAAAGTCGGCAGTGAGTGGAGGACAGTAAACACACCTACAGTGCCCATTTCAATGCCAACGACATCAATTCTTATTACTTAAGCTTGGCAACCTTAATTTACTTTATAATAATAGTAATGCATTGAAAACTGGCTGTTATTTGGCTAAAGTTGTGGGGGAGGGCAGGGCTGGCTCCAGGTTATCGTGGGCCCCGGGCGGAAGAGTCTCAGTGGGCCCCTTTAACACATACCACAATTCATGATGCTCCGATACGGCAGAGAAATATAGGTATAGTACAATGCCAAATACTTCTCTTCTTACATTACATGAGTGATATCTGTTGTAAATTCTACAATAGCTCAAAAACCGGACAGTATATTCCTCCATACAGTATTATGGGCACCACATAGTGCGCCATACAGAATGGGCTCCATATAATGCTCCATACAGAATAGGCCACATATGTGCTCCATATGATGCTCTATATATAAAGGGCCCTATATGATGCCTCATAAATAATGAACCCCATATGATGCTCTAGTATATGATGGACCCCACATATGATGCTCCAGTGACTGATGAGCCCCATATAATGCTCCAAATATAATGGTCCCCATATATAATGGCTCCATGTGATGCTCCAGTATATAATGGGCCCCATATATGATGTTCCAGTGTATAATGGGCCCCATATATGATGCGCCAGTGTATAATGGGCCCCATATATGATGCTCCAGTGTATGATGGGCCCCATTTATAATACTCCAGTGTATGATGGGCCCCATATATAATGCTCCAGTGTATAATGGACCCTATCTAGGATGCTCAAGTGTATGATGGGCCCCATGTGTAATTCTCCAGTATATAATGCTCCACATATATAGTTACATAGTTACATAGTTATTAAGGTTGAAGGAAGACTTTAAGTCCATCTAGTTCAACCCATATCCTATCCTAACCTGCCCTAACATGTTGATCCAGAGGAAGGCAAAAAAAACCCAAGTGGCAAACAGTAAGCTTCACATTGGGGAAAAAATTCCTTCCCGACTCCACATACGGCAATCAGACTAGCTCCCTGAATCAACGCAGTGTCTAGGAAACTAGTGAATATAGCCTGTAATATTATACTTTTCAAGAAAGGCATCCAGTCCCTTCTTAAATTTTAGTAAGGAATCACTCATTACAACATTAGACGGCAGAGAGTTCCATAGTCTCACTGCTCTTACAGTAAAGAATCTGCATCTGTGATTATGGCTAAACCTTCTTTCCTCCAGACGTAGAGGATGCCCCCTTTGTCCCCGTCACAGGTCTGAGTAAAAAGATCATTAGAAAGGTCTTTGTACTGTCCCCTCATATATTTATACATTGTAATAAGATCACCCCTAAGCCTTCGTTTTTCCAAACTAAATAACCCCAAGTGTAATAACCTGTCTTGGTATTGCAGACCCCCCAGTTCTCTAATAACCTTGGTCGCTCTTCTCTGCACCCGCTCCAGTTCAGCTATGTCTTTCTTATACACCGGAGACCAGAACTGCACACAGTATTCTAAGTATGGTCGCACCAGTGACTTGTATAAAGGTAAAATTATGTTCTCCTCATGAGCATCTATGCCTCTTTTAATGCATCCCATTATTTTATTTGCTTTGGAAGTGCTGCAGCTCCTTGCTTAACTTCTCTCCTCCTCTTCAGCCACTGCTAACTCCAATCACCCATACATCCCTTGCTAACCAGCCTGGGATGAGACCATCCTCCCGTAGGGTATGTCCATATGCCCAGCTGATATGATGTGTGTTGGATGCAGGTGTTGGAGTCCTAGGGGTGCTCCTTCCTTACCTGGGAGTGGGGTGTCATACCTCTGAATGAGGTGCAACACCTTTGTGGTGATTGAACCCACAGGGGCGCCACATTCCCCCGTTAAACACAGCACGTCCGCGGGCTGAAACATGCAAATTTTTTTATAATGTGCACATTAATAAAACTATTTCAACTCAACTTCCCTTTATGGGAGCACTTTTCATTTAAACTTTGCATATATAACATTAACTGGCATTTATTTACTGTTAAGGCTGGCGGAACGCACCAAATAAATAAAATTAGAAGGTGCGTTCGCAGCCCGGGGTCCACCGTGCAGGCAGAACCTGCTGCTAGTAAGATGGCACAGTATGTGATATGAGCGAACTCTGTTATCCCGCAGAGTCACAGATATGGTCACTGTCGCACTATATGGCGAAGTGGGCAAACTCTGTTACTCCACAGAGCCGCTAAATAAAAGGATGTGGTGCTATATGGCAGTACAAGAGAATTCTGTTGCTTCACAGAGTCGCAACCTAAACGCTGACTAATAGCGATGTCCGCGTGCCGCCACCGGGTTACATCCGGACTGCGCAGCTTCAACATACAGTAGTTAGCAATGCACACAGCAAACTCCTCACCGGAAAAGCCGGTATACTAGGGGCTTATTTTAGCCAGAGCCTTGAACCCATACACACATCTCCTCACCGGAGGTGCCGGTATTCTAGGGGCTTATTTCAGCCGGGTCCCTAAACACATGCATAACCACACTGGCGCAAGCACGTAACAAACCTTTTTATAGTAGCCACGAGTACGAGACCTTCCAGAAAGGACCAATAGAAAGCTGCTTCAGATCACCAACAGCTACAGGACCTTCCTGGAGGACCAATAGGAGTCGTAGCTGTATCCAAGCATGTGACCCCTGATCTCCAATGGAAGATCTTGCCCTGGGCATGCTCAGATGGAGAAACAGAGGACTTAGTCCCAAATTTGCCTGCTCCAACACTGGTTACAACAGAAGATCAAGGAGCGGCAGCAGTAAATCTCTGCACAGTACTATACCGGGCGAGACGCTGGGACCGACGTCTCTGCTGAGCAGGTTCCACTGCGGCCGGAGATGGATGGGGGACCTCAGCGGGACTGGTTCGAGATTCCCCTTGTGCAGCAGCGGGAACTCGATCCCTAACAATTTACATTCAATATTAATGAAACTCCTTTTTAATTTATACTAAGTAAAGTGCAATAAACTTTCACATTCAAGTTTACTTAAAACTTCTTCTCGTAAGGCAAGCCCAGACGGGGTAAGTTCAAGTGTCCCTACACTTGTGGAGGACCGCTCCAAACCTCCAATGTTGGTCTTGGGTGCGCTGCAAGACATAACTGGTCTCTTTCAGCAGACCTCATTTTTGGCCACACCTAACGGGTTTTCATCTTCTGAGGTAGTGATACAGACAGTGCACTGTAAAAGCTTCATGTAAAACCAAGATAGAGCACCTTAATAGGTGCTAAACTATATACAATTAAGTTTTTGGACCAACATAGTTCATGGCCTCGAAGTTCAGGAATATAAAACACTGGCTTTCATTTCCATTACCCGAACGGGTTAACTTCAATTTTAAAGGAAAACAACTTTACAAACTATATACAGTCATGCTTACTTGTTCTTTTTACTGCTTCTGCTGCTCCAGGGCAATACCTGAGAGCTACCACCTGATGGATGTGCAAGCACAGGACCATTCCAGTCCACGGGCACATTGCCTAGCACCAGGGTCATCGACTCCACCACTGGTGTTTGTGTGGCTGGTGTGCACTGGGCTGGTGAGGGTGTCAGGGGTTCCACCAGGGTGTCATCGGCTGCAGCAGTGATATCGTCGCCGGTTACCTGCATTTCTTTGGCGCCGGACTCCTTCCATTGTGACACCGCTGTTAGTTGCGTCTGCAGCTCCTCCAGTCCGCAGGGCCTGTCCCGATCCAAGGACGCTCGGGGCCTACCGGGTTCTCTGGCTGGCAGCATGGGCAGCGGTCCCACCAGCGACTCCTCAGCTTGACCTGGTTCTTCCACCTAGCTGGTTGTTCCGGAGCCGGGTTCTACCTCCACTCCGTGTGGTGGCGTGAGGGGACGCCTCAGCAGACGCTGTGGCTCCAGCGGCTGGGTTCGACTGAGGGTGAGCGCTCTCCAGCTCTTCTCCACTATCTCAGCCTCCTCCCGCTGCCGGGTCAGCTCCGCAGGCTCAGCTTCCTCCATCTCCAGCTTGCCACCGGTCGCCATCTTGGTCAGGAACTTTTTGGTTTCTTCATGGAGAAGTTCCCGATGTTTCTTCAGGGGGCGGGGTTTTCTCTTCCTCTTTTTCCCGCCATTGAGGATCAGGAGGCGGATTTCTTTCGCTGACTGGCATGTCCTGATGTGTGGTAACATTTGGAGTGGGCGGTCATAACTTTCGCGCAACAGGGTGAGCTCACGCCCACGAAGATACGCCTTTCTTCCTCTCCAGTGCCTCGTGGCGCAAATATGGTGGTGATCTTTCACAAGTTGCAATAAAGTCTCTTGCACAACAAACAGTTCAGTATAGGCACACAGGACTCAGTGATACCGGGCTTCGAGATCCTGTTCATGACGTCAAAAATGAGTCGCCCACCAGGGCCGTGGGGTACTCGGGACCGAGCCTGTTAACTTCAATGGGAGATGTCACAGCGGCGACGACCCGGTCCATGGCCCTTGGCACTCACCAAAAAGGGGAATATATTTACAGGGGAATGACAAGTTTGTCGTAATGTTCGTGACACCACCTGTGGTACCTGGTCAGTGTGCCCAGCGCTGCGGTGCAGGTCCTCTGGAAGAGATGTTATTATGCAGCTAGTTGGTAAACCTCCCACAGGTGAGGTTGTATTCTTCCAGGGCAGGTAGACGTTTTTTTTGGCAATGGTGCCGATGAATGCAGCAGAGAGAGATGTGCGTCGCTGAAATAACTCCGGGAAACAGTCCAAGTGCAGTTTCAAGGTTTTACTCACAGACTGTTGCCAGCAAGACAGATCCCCGCCTGGAACTGTGTCCTCCGGGCGAGGGATCCAGCAACCCCCAGGTAAATCGGTCGCACTTTCCCAGGACTCCCTTTCAGTGTATTCCTTTCCTGGCCGTCTCTCTCTGTGCTATTCCACTCCTCTCTTCCTAGCACCTCACCACGCAGTCTTTCAGTCCACAAGCTGCGGACCCTGTCAGGTAACAGATTAATTCTGTGCGTCCTTGGCCCTATGTAGCTTCCTTCCTGGAGATGGTGCTGGTGGTTAGTCGCAATGACCCATAAAGTGATCACCGCCATCGGCTTGCTAGCGGGGCCTGAAGGTTTCACACTAGTCTAGGGGCCGATTCCCTTGTGGCCTGGTCTTTCCGATCCCAGAGAGGGCCACGGATGGAATATTCTCTGTCCGTGCCCACGGACCCCTTCACGGACTACTCCAGAAGCTCCTCAGTCTCTTTCTCTCTCTTAGGGGACGAGCTCCTATCAGCTTGAGCTCTCCTAACAATCTCTCACTTCACCCAAAGTGCTGCTGCTCCTTGCTTAACTTCTCTCCTCCTCTTCAGCTACTGCTAACTCCACCAACCCATACACCCCTTGCTAATCAGCCTGAGATGAGACCATCCTCCCGTAGGGTATGTCCATATGCCCAGCTGATATGGTGTGTGTTGGATGCAGGTTTTGGAGTCCTAGTGGTGCTCCCTCCTTAACTGGGAGTGGGGTGTCACACCTCTGGATGAGGTGCAACACCTCTGTGGCAACTGAACCCACAGGGGCACCACACAGTCAATTCAGTATTACCAGTCATGTGAGCGTTACTCGAAAAATTAGACCACAACACGATCAAGAAACCCCTGTCTCCAATGCCACTTCGGCTGTGTGCACCAAGAACACCTCTTCCATTTGGCCCAGTACGGCTCGGGGTAGAACCTGCACCACTGCTGTGTGCTGGGAATGCCTCTAACAAACGGTTTACCAGAGTTGCTTGTTTGTTCGCCAATATTAGCTCTAGGTTCTCCTGTGGCATGATGTTCTGTAATTTGCCTTTATAGCGTGGATCGAGGTTGCTGGCCAACAGTAGTCGTCATCCTTCATAATTTTGGCAATGCGGGGGTCCCTTTTTAGGATCCGCAAGACATAATGACACATGTGGGCCAATGTTCCAGGTGTCAATGATGCACTGCCAGTGGTGGATGGAGGAGCACTTTCTGGCAAATCCACATCCCTCCAGTCACGCATAAACCCTGTACCTGACCTAGGCAAGCCAATATTTTCTCTTGCCCCTGAGAAACATCCTCCTCCCCAAAATAATCATCCCCCTCATCCTTCTCCTCTTCTTCTTCCTCCACCTCGTCCAGGACAGTTCCCTGAGCAGACAATGGCTGACTGTCATCAAGCCTTCCCTCCTCCTCCGCCTCTTCCTCCTCCTCTGCAGACGCCTGATTCTTAATGTGCATCAAAGTTTACATGAGCAGACGCATAAGTGGGATGCTCATGCTTATGATGGCGTCGTCTGCGCTTACCAGCCATGTGCATTCCTCAAAACACTGAAGGACTTTACAGCGGTCTTTCAGCTTTGACCACTGCACACCTGACAACACGATGTCTGCCCTCAAACTGCCTTCCTGTGTATCTTCCCACAAATGCATTACAGCCTGCCTCTGTTCGCACAGCCTCTCAACCATGTGCATGGTGGAGTTCCACCTTGTTGCAACATCTATGATTAGGTGGTGCTTGGGGAGGTGGAGCGATCACTGCAGCTTCTGCATACGACTGGAGTCTACGGGCGAGCGACGGATGTGTGAGCACAGACTTCGCACCTTATGGAACAGGGCTTGTAACTCCGGATAATTATTTAGGAAGCACTGCACCACAAGGTTCGAGGTGTGAGCCAGGCAAGGTATGTGTCGGAGTTTTGCTAGGGCTATGGCTGCCACAAAATTACGGCCATTATCACTGACTATCTTGCCTGGCTCAAGATGTAGACTGCCCAGCCATGACTCAGTTTCTCGCTGCAAATAGTCGGCTAGTACCTCCGTGGTGTGTCTGTTGTCGCCCAAAGACATCATCTTTAAAACAGCCTGCTGACACTTACCACTAGCTGTTTGATAGTGGGACACCTCGTGTGCAACACTGGCAGCTGCGGATGGAGAGCTCATGCGACTGCGCTCTGTCGACGAGCTTTTGCTTCTGGAGGAGCAGGAGGAGGGTCGAACACCTACAGCCAACTGTTGCCTATACCATGGGCTAGGCAGCACTGTCCCACCGCCGCTGTCCCCTGTGGACCCTGCATCCACCACATTAACCCAGTGCGCAGTGATGGACATGTAACGGCCCTGGCCATGCATCTGTTGTGAGGTGCACATTTCCACTCACTGATTGTTTGAGTGCATGGACAATGCGGTCTTTCACATGCAGGTGGAGGGCAGGGATGGCTTTTCTAGAAAAGAAGTGCCGACTGGGTAGGTCATAGCGTGGTACAGCGTAGGCCATGAGCTCTCGGAACGCTGAGCTTTCAACCCAACTGAAGGGCATCATCTCTAATGAGATCAGTTTGGCAATGTAGGAGTTCAAAAACAGTGTACGCGGATGAGAGGATAAGTACTTTCTTGTCCTACTGAGAGTGTCTGCTAGGGTGAGCTGGACTTGAGAGCTGCATATGGGGGAACTAGCAGTGGACATGGTGGACTGAGAGGGGGAGGGTGATGATGGTGGTGGTGGTGATGGCCTAGATTCAGTCTTTTGTAGGAAAAACATTAGGATTCCCTGACTGCTTTGGCCTTGCGACGACACCTCAACATTTCTTGCTGGTGGTGTGCTAACCGGTGGGCTTACAGTGGGGGAAGCGATGTAGCGTTGCTGGCTACCTTCAGTCGGAGCAGGTGCACGTGTGCTACCTGAGGTTTTGTAGTCCGTCCACGCTTGCAAGTGCATGGTGTTTAAATGTCTGAGCATGCAACTGGTATTCAAATTTCTGAGATTATTCCCTCGGCTAAAGGTCCTTCCGCACTTCTTACAGATAATCTTTGCCTCATCAATAGGATTTTGGTCACAAAAGTGCCACACTGCACTCTTCCTACAATGAGATACATTTTCAGGTCTTGCACGCTGTGTTAATTTAACCGTCTGGCCAAGCTGTCCTGCAACTCATTTTGGTTTTTTTAACACGTTTTTGGACTGCTACGGGCCTGCCAGATAACCGCTGCTGCGATGTCGATGCCTGCTTCGGATCCTCCTCTTCTCCTGAGCTATTGCCAGCGGCACCCTCTTCCCCCAATGGATGCCAATCCAGGGTCAACAACTGGGTCATCCATCACCTCCGCTTCAATTTCATCTGCACCTTCCTCTGTGTCACCGTGTAAGGTGGTATAGCATGCAGGAAGGGGCACCTGAGTTTCATCAAAGTCATATTCTGGCTCAGTAGACTGCGAGGGCAATGCAGTGCTCTGGGTGAATGTACCAGCACAATCATATAGCACTGGCTGTGCATCAGTGGACTCCTTGTCATATATCTTCTTGGACTGGTGAATTCAGGATTTGACTTGATAACCCAGGCATGGTATGTGAAAAGAGCTCCAGGGAGTAATCTGAAGTGTGGCCTGTCGCATCCTTCACTTGTGGTGTGTTTGAAGGACACAAGGAAAGGTGTTGTTCCTGACCAGGATCCTGCACTGACGACTCAGTGCTTGCATTTTTTGAAACTTCAGAAGAGGATGCGATAGAGCTGGAGGCTGTTCGGCAATGTAAGCCAAAACCTGTTCCTGATGCTCCGGCTTTAAAAGCGGTTTACCTACTCCCGGAAAAGGGAGCCTTCCAGGCCTTCTGGAGCAAGATGATGACGCAGGCTCAACACCTCCTGCCTTAGTTGCTATTGTGCTTTTGGCTCTACCAGCAGATGCACCACCATCAGTACCAGGTGCCCCCCCCCGCCCACGTCCACGGCCTCTTCCACCATAATTTCTCATGTTTGAGAAAATGTACCAAAAATACCAGCAGATATATGGTCCTGTATGAGGAGCGTACAGCTGTCTACGGTGTAGGAAAAAATTGAAATCTCCGTATATATTTCCAGAGTCACACACACACACGCTCTCTCACTATGGATTTGACCGTAATACAAAGAGCAGATATACGGTACTGTATCAGAAGTGGACAGGTGAGGATATTTTCACATTTTCAAACATATCTTTTCACGTATACCCTTTTCATTTTTGCAGCACAAGTTATTTTTAGTTGACTTGACTAGGTTTTTTCTTTTTTTATTTTTAAATATGTTAAACAGAGATTAAATGTTGAAAATTATAAAACAATGAAAAAAATTGTGAACAAAATACACTTGGTCCACATTACTGGCACTCGACTGTTTATTAGGAAAAAAAACTATTTTCACAAAAAAGCGAATATGTAGCAACTGTGTATCATTATAATAACATAAAAGTAGTAATTTAGAAAATTAATGAATGAAAGTCCTACACAATTTATGACATAGAATTAACCTCTTCCCACCGCAGTTAATTTTAACCTTCATGACCAAGCCCTATTTTTCATTTCTGACATGTGTCACTTGATGTAATAACCTTGGAATGCTTCTACATAACAAAGATATTCTTTTTTTTTTTAATGATATATCGTGTAACGTGAGTGGTGGAACTGTAAGGGGATGAAGAGAAAGATGGATTTGAATGAGGTTGCCTCCTCTGCTACGTGTCCGGAACCACTGGCGCAGCTTCCAGTATTTTCGGTGGAATGCCTACCGTCCCTGGACCAACCTTCCCATGAGACAAAAGGGGGCGGGGAGGAATTAAAAGGTGCTGTGCGTGGGAAGCTGAGAGGAGTACGGGCAGGATAGTGCAGTGCGCAGGAGAGTGAGTTGCCAGCCGCGCCCCAGGCCCCGCGTGTGAGAGGCCCCCCACTCAGCACAGGAGCAGAGTCTCGGTGCTGTGAGCGCCCCTCGAACTAACATTGATCCGCCAGCCTCCGTGACTGGAGGAGACTCCCCCGACAGGTTAGCAGTAGATGCTGACGAACTCAGACCGGGTGAACTGTGCTGGATGCCTGAGCTCCTGGGAAGAGTGATTGGACTGACTGAGGAACGCAGTATCATCCCTGCGTTGACTCGGGCTGTGCGGAGCTTTGGGACAAAGACTGGTGGGAGCAGGACCTCTCTCCACCCTACATCCTTCCGTTGTCTGCCTTGGAGACCGTGTTTCTTCCGTGAACTGGGATCTGGAAGTGACCTTGTGTGCCGATGTTGACGGTGTCAACGTTGCAGGACGAACCCTTCAATCAAGCCTTCTTCAGACTAATTGCTGTTTTTTTGCCTTTCGTTCATTTTTTTCTTGAAAGACTGTTTCGCCTTCGCTTGTTGCATTTACTCTCATTACTCCTCCCTGCGTGGAGTGTTTCCACTTTGTTTAATAAACCTTTAACTCTTGATCTGCCTCACATCCGTGGTGACAACCCCCATACCTGCAGTGTCTTACAAGTTGCGTAGTCGGCAGGGTGTCGCACAATGGCGTTGAGGGGGCAGACCAAGCAGTTGGGGGAGGCCCCAGGTCTAGTATCTCCTTGGGAGCCATGCTTAATAATTTACCAAAGTTCTCGGGGAATAATGTGATGTTATGGACCTGGACTGAACGCATTCGGGGAATGATGCGGATGTATCCCATGACGCCGGCCCTGGAGGCTGAGATAGCAATGATAGCCCTAGAAGGGGAGGCCTGCTTAGGCCCCCCAGGCGAGAGATACTCTGGACAAAGTTTTACTGATACTCGAGTAAACACATGGGGACCCACTGACGTAGAAGAACTACACATGCATCTGTTCCACCGGGTACAAGGAGAGGGGGAGACTGTAACACAGTACAAGAATGCCTTACAGGAACTGTATGCTGCTATTTCCTGGAAAGGCGGCGTAGGGCCGATTGATCCAGTGCTGCGGGACCAGCTAGTGATGGGTCTGCGTGACATGATGATGAAACAGGCCCTGTGGGAGCGCATGTAAGTGAAGCCGAGAATGACTTTCTCTGAAGTGGGGAGCGAGGCACGTATGCGCGAGCAGGAGCAGGGGGTGATAGTGCCGGTGGGGACTGTCTGGAGCAGGGAGGTAGCTGCCACTGCGGCCGCTGCCCCTCAATGGGTGGAAGACTTGCGGAAAGAGATACAACAAATCCTCAAAGAATAGGTTGATTACAAGAAATCCCCTGTGGTGGAGCCCAGCCCGCCGGCGGGCGGAAGAGAGCCCGACTCCCAGCGAGAAACTAGTGTTCTCCACCGCAGAGGATCGCCCGCAAGTTACAATTGCAGAGGACCAGGTCATATAGCTCGTTGGTGCCCTCGACGGAGCCGACCCTAGAGCGCCACCCATTAAA
>JARQOD010000010.1:111603157-111641512 GCA_033576555.1 Oophaga sylvatica | reverse complement strand
AGGCTTATATGCGAGTCAATAAGTTTTCCCAGTTTTTTGTGGCAAAATTAGGGGGGTCGGCTTATACACGGGTCGGCTTATACATGAGTATATACGGTATATATAATAATAAACTTTTATATAATTAGTTAACGAAACATGTGATAAAACAACAACCACCAAGAATGGATGGCAGACCAGCCGGAAGAACCAATAAAAAAACAAAGTGCATAGGAGATGGATAGGGAAGTACCAGGCCACCAGATAACACCGATGAATAAATGTAACCAGGCAATGAAATGGCAATGATATAAATTCTTTATTCAAAAAATTGCACAGAAAATATATAAAAATACAATAATGCAATAAAAATTAAAAAGAGTAGGACACAGCATCAAATAGCCAAATCCTGGGACCAAATATAAAATAATCAGGTAAAATAATTGCCGTATATAGTGATAAATGACATCACACTAATGATAGATGAAAATAAATTTACCTGGAGCAGCACATATAAAAATATGTAAAAAACATGTTGCTGGTGACAAAAAAGTAAAATAGCACAAAAAAAATACTGAAAAATGAGCTAAATTATGAAAACAACCAAATTACAATACAAAAATAATGTATAAAATAAACCCATAAGTCAATTAAACCCAATATATAATGTGAGGTTTATATGACACTACAATGAGACCATGCATAGGTGCAAACCAAGTGACTGGCAAAAAACCAGCCAATGCCAGTGCTAGAAATAACAGTGCAAACCACCGGTGATATATAATCATATGCTGCTGCAGGACATAAGACGAGCAAATATGCCTGAGTGCCCAAGGGCAATGCTATAGCCACCTCTAACGCGCCCCGACGCGCATTTCGGAAAAACTTCCTTCCTTAGTAGTAAGTCAGAGTGGTGGGAGATCTTCAAAAAGCTGGTGGCGGGGTTCTTCCGCCAGCTCTCGAGCCTCAGGAGTCTGAACAGGCACCGCTTGTATCGGGCCCTGAGGAGGAAACTCGAGCAGCTCATCTCGACTGGAGGTGAAGGAAATCTCCAGAGTGAAATCTTTGCTCAAGAAGTGTCAGTATGATAGGCACACATCTTTGGTTTTTGAGAGGGACTTCGGGAGGTACCGCTCGCCCGACCCTTACAGAAACTGTAAGATGTCAGTGAATTGTAAGATGGTAACGGGACTGATCGACAGTACGGGGTCCCTGAACAGATCCAAATCAGGGATCCTGGAAGTGGTCAGGTCCTTTTACTCACACCTCTTGGGTAAGAGGGATCTGGATCGGGATGGGATGTCGGCTTTCCTGGCTGAAACCATCCCTGAGCCAGGGGATGATCCCTTTCTTGGTGTTTTGGCAGAAGCAATCAGGGAAGAGGAAGTGAGACTGGCCATTGATGGGCTTCAGCCCAAAAAATCGCCAGGTCCGGATGGCTTAACATCCGAGTTCTACAAGATCTTTAGGGACTCCTTGGTCCCCCTCTTGACTGGGGTGTTTAATGAGTGTCTTTCCTCGGGTACTCTTCCCGGTTCAATGAGGAGGTCAGCCCTGATTATTCTGTCAAAGGGTAAAGACTCGTGCCGTATTGAGAATTGGCGTCCCATAGCGCTTCTCAATACGGACCGGAAGGTTCTGGCGAAGGTGCTGTTTAATCGGCTGGTCAAGTTTGCACCCCGGCTCCTTTCGGAGGCCCAGCAATGCACTGTTCCAGGCCGCAGCACTTTTAGTGCTGTGCTCGGTGTCCGAGAGCAGTGGAACTGGGTAGGGCAGGTCACTGGATGGGGTACCTACTGTCATTAGATCAAGCAAAAGCCTTTGACCGGGTTAACCATGAGTACCTCTAGTCTGTCCTTTTGAGGTACGGTCTGCCTCGGAGGTTGATCTTGTACCAAGGGGCTGAGACTTTCCCGCTGGTGAACGGTTGGTCAGGTCGCCCTTTTGAGGTGGGTTCTGGGGTCCGTCAGGGCTGTCCTCTGAGCCCACTTTTATACGCGTTCGCGATCGATCCCTTCCTGAGGAGGGTAGATCGTGGACCGTTGGTGGGAGTCGGGATGGACCAGGCGGGCTATGGGCCCCCTCTGAGGGTGGTGGCGTACGCTGACGATGTTTCCCTTTTCGTATCCTCGAGAGGGGAGGCGGACTGGGTCATGTCCGAAGTCATGCGTTACTCGGAGGCATCCGGGTCCATGATTAACCAGGAAAAGTGTGAAAGTCTCTGGCTGGGAGGGGGAGATCCTAGTTTTGATCTCCCGGGCACCCTTCCAGAACCCCAGGCCTCCGCCAAAATTTTAGGCATCGAATTTGGCCCTGGGGACTACCCCCAGAAAAATTGGGAGGGCAGACTCAAGATTGCCGCCCAAAATGTGGAGCAGTGGAAGGGTTGATCTTTAATCCTGAGGGAAAGGGTTAGCTTGGCTAAAGGCTTTCTGCTTCCTTTGTTAATTTACCTGGGCAGTGTGTGCATCTTGCCAGAACCTCTCTGGACACGGGTTTACAGCCTATTTTTCCAGCTGTTATGGGGGAATAGGCTCAACCTAATCAAGAGGGAGGTCACGTACCGTACGAGGAGACTAGGTGGGTTGGGTATGGTCAACCCAGTAGTGTTCTTAGTGAACACCTTTCTAAAAGCCAATATTTCCAACCTCTGGCTAGAGAAGGCTCCTCCGTGGGTATTCTCCTGCAGGGGTTGGTTTCAGCCTTTCTTCCAGGAATGGGAGACAGGAGGGCAAGTGAAGGATCTCCGTACACCTCACGGACATCTCCCGGTTTACGCTACCCCGGTTCTGAAGGTAATCCACCGGTGGGGTCTGGGAATGAGGGAAATCAGGACCAAGTCGAGGCAATGTCTTGACAGAAGGGTTCTGTTGACCCATTTCCAGAAGCTCCTGGTCCTCAGGGATTGCCCAGGCCGGGATCTGGAAGTGGGGCTGGGGCTTTTAAATTCAAAGCGGATCCCCACGAAGTTTTGGGACTTGGCCTGGCCCTGCTTTCATGGGAGACTGTATGTAAGGGACAACCTGAAGTACAGGAACTCCGATGATCGGGGTTGTCCCCGTGAGGAGTGTGGCGACGTGCTGGAAAGCATGGAGCACTTCCTCCTTCAGTGTCCCTTTAATGCAGAGGTTTACAATAGGGTGGGTGCTTCCATACGTTGGCCCCGGCTGGCGTCCCTTTCCTACGCCGAGTGGGACTATGGGGCGTTCAGATCCCTGGGTGGCCGAGAGCGGAGCACTTTATACCTTGTTAGCCTAGTGGTCAGGTTTTACACGTAGAATGCACAGTGTCTAGTTTCGACGCAACAGAAAGCCCTCCTCCGGGATGAGGTGGTTAGTAACATCTTGGGTGACCTGGGGAAGGTGCGTTCTTTGGAGTTCAAGAGGTTGGGTGTGAGGAGGGCCTCTTGGCTTTGGAGGAGCTTCTCCTTTTAAAAACACACTCAAGGGAGAGTTGCTTTGTGTGTGAATGGTGGTAGGGATAGCATAAGGTGGTGTGGGATGTTGAGGGAGAGAAGTAGGGGCAGATAGGGTCAGGCAGGGTCAGTGTGGGGGACAGATAGAGAGTTAGTAAAGTTAAGTTAGATAGAGTAGGGATAGGAAGGGACAGGTAGGGACAGGTTTTCAGGGTCAGTCGTAGGGATAGCTTTAGTCTGATGAGGGATAGGGAGTATGTGCTGGTGGTAGGGACGGGCCTCTCAAGACTCCTCTCCCTGGTGGTGGGCTAGTGTGGCACATCTAGCTTTTTGTTTTGTCATGGGAAAAAATGGATATTGGGTTTGCAGGCACCGAACTTGGGCCTTGCAGGTTAAGAAAATGAGGTTGATATGGTTATAAGGTTGATATGGTTATGAAATAGAAGTAAAATAAGTACAAGTATGTGTTGTGTTTATATAGGTTATATGTGTATTATGTATAATTATGTTTATAATGTATGACTTGAGTGTATTTTTGTGCGTAGTTAGAGTGGGTGGGGATAGCTTAGGTTGGGTGGGGGTTGTTTTGGGTTTTCGGGTGAATATGGAAATAAGGGCATATGGGCAACTTCGCCAAATGGACCCATGGACCTAGCAATAGATATTGTGTGGAAGGGGCATAAACTTTGATGGACCCGAGCTTGCAGTGACGGATTTGAAGAGGCCATGAACTTATGGACCTGGGTGTTGATGGGTGGCTTATAATAATAATATAAAATATAAAAAAAAAAAGTGTAGTATTTAGTCATAAGTATAGTTTTAAGTATATTGAGGGTACAAATGGCCAGAGGGGCCTATTATAAATTTGAGTTTGCAGGCAGTGGGCCAGACTTATGTTATTTTTTCTATGTAAATAAATGTAAATAGGGATGAATGGTGAGTAAGCGAGTGGGTGTGAATAGGTGAAGGTGTGAATTGGGTTTTTTTATTTTCCTTTTATGTGCTGTTTTTTCTTGGAAGGAAAATTTTCCTGCTGGGGGTCCCTAAAGAACTGGAAAGTTCAAGAGGACCCAAAAAGTGGATTTTGACACTGGGCCTAGGACACTGGATATTGGGTACTCGATGGAAGACGCTGAGAGGAAGCTGTTTCCCAAGTTTCCTATTTTTATGTTGTGTAATTTTATTTTCTTCATGTAAATGTTTTCTGGTTTTGGTCTCTGGGTTTTATAGATATGTAATGTTTGTGTTTTGTATTTTCATAAATAAAAAAAGAGTTCCGGCTCCACCCAGGAAGTGGAGAGGCGTGGTTGCTGGTGGTGGAAGCAGAGAGCAAGCTGCTTGGAGCTGAGTTCCTGGGAAGGAGGATTTTTTTTTCTCTGGACTGTTACCTGCCCCTTCCCAGGCAGAGAGACCTTCCCTGGGACTGAGCGTCGAGGCTGAGCCCCTGGCTCCCACCTCCCGGCAAGCTAGCTGGGGGTGGGGCGTCCTCACACACCATCCTGAGGCCCACACTACAGCGAGCCAGTCCCAGGGATGGGGAATAAAAGAACCCAGGGGGGCCGCAAGGCTCCAGGATCCAGGACCCCTGAAGCCGGGACCGTGGCAGCTACTTCTCCCGGAGGGGAGGCTGCTAGCAGAGGTGCGGCAGGAGCCCTCCTAACATCTGGGGCTCCAAGGCTGCGGGAAAGCCGGCTACCATCTACGCCTCCCGCATCCATGCCCACCTGTGTGAATATGAGGAGGCAGCTAAGCAGCTGAGGAGACTCTGGGAGGAGTTGAGGGGAGCCCGAGTAATGGCTAAGAACCGGCTCCCTGCCTCAAAGAGAGCGGAAGTATCTGCCACAGTCGAAAGGCTGAAGGGGGCGATAAAAGTGCTGGAGGAGAGGAGGAAGACCTTCCTGGAGGGGAGCGGCCCCTTTGGGGAGAAGCTCCAGAAAGACGACCGGTTTAGAGCCCTGACCGGTGGGTCTCCTGGGTGGTCAGGAGGCCCCAGCAAGGTGGAGGACAAGGAGTAGGAAGATGGCGGACCATCTGAGCCAGCTCCACCTGAGGACCTGGTGGGTAAAAGCGCCCAGGTATCGCACAGCGGGATGGCCCCTGAACAAGTGGCTCTCCCACCGGACTCCAGTGACATGGAGGAAAGTAGGAGTGAGGGGGAGGATGGAGGGAGCGGGAGTAATACCGAGGGGGGCTGCCTCATCCTACAGCAAGTGAGGCAGATTGAGTCCCCAGCACGGTTTGGCGCACTGTTGTTTGGGGACGAGGTCTGCCTCGAGGATGAGGCAACTGGGAAGAGTAGGAAGCGGCGTAAGCCAAAACAGGATGTGGAGGAGAAGTTTGTTTTTGTCCCTCTTTCCGGGGCCCCCCAGTCCCATAGTGCGGAACCCGCTGCCCACCCCGGCTTGGGCCCTGTGGTGGGTCTGCAGCAAGGGAGCGGGGAGAGTAAGGTCTGCCTGGATCTTTGTGTCACATCTGGTGGTGGCAGTTCGGATTCAGGCAGCGATATGGAGGTCGGTGCTGGTGTCAGTGTTGGTGGAAGTGCCCAGGCTCAGTCCCCTGTGGCAGGGGGGGCTGGCCCAGCACCGGGTATGAGTAGAGCCGCACCTCCGGCTGTGAGTGGTGCTTCTGGGCTCCCCACGTACGGGTCCGTTAAGTCAGGATTGCTTATGGGGGTCCAAAAGCATAGGAAGGGCGCAGATGCTGCCGTAAGGTAGCAGATAAAGACATGCAGAGTGCTGGTCGCTCCCCTGCAGGCGGCCATGGTGAAGCCAGGGCACTCGGCACGTAGACCCCAAAAGGGTCCGTGCGGGGGGCCCCGCCACCGCCGGACGCCGAAGGGGAGTGGCCAGTCTTACCTAAAGAAGGTTGTGGGTGCAGAGAGGTGGTGATGGCCCGTGAGGGGGGCGTGGCCTCCCTGAATGTTGCTCTGCCTGCAAAGGCAGAGGCATGCAGGTGGGGCATGCCCTCCTCGGCCGCAGTCCCGCCCGCCGTCCTTGCATCATCTGGGGTGGGCGTGGCCTCGCAAGGGGTTGCTGCCCAGCCCAGGGTGACTTTGGCCGGCGGGGGGCATGGCCTCTGCGGTCGTGGCTCCACCCACCGTGCCTGTGTCATCCGGGGTGAACATGGCCTCGCAAGGGGCTGCCACCCAGCCTGGAGTGGCTGCGGCCGGTGGGGGGGCGTGGTCTCGGCGGGTCCGCAGCCCTCTGTCCCACCCACCCATACCATCGGCTCTGCGACCCCAAAATCGGGTAGGGAGTTGTCGGGGTCCCCAGCCCACTTACCATCATCTGGTGGTGCGGGGGCTCCGGCGCTCCAGGTGAAGCCAGCGGGAGAGGTGTTGTGGAGGGCAGGGTACGGTGAAAAGGTCCGTCCCTGCCCTTGGAAGCACAGAGAAAGGAAAAAAAAATTGTTGCCAGAGAGCTCAGGAGCTGCTGCTGCTCCTGAGCCCAGGCAGAGTGTACTGAGTGCATTCTGCTCTGGGGCATTTAAAGGGGCAGCGGCACTCCTGGGCAGAGGAGATAAAAGAGGCAGTAACACCACAATCCAGCCAGGGCCCCCAACAGGAGGTGTTAAGAATAGCAATGTTAAAGGCAATGTAAATAATAATGTGAATAATGTGAATAGTGTAAATAATGTATATATGAATAGTGAGGATGATAGTGATAGTGTGAGTGACATTGTTGAGGATCTTTTTGTTGAGGTGGTGCATGGAGGTGTAAATGATGGCGAGAGTGGTATGAATGAGGGAGTGAGTGTGGGAGTGAATGCAGGGGTGGATGCAAGAGTGAATGTGGGAGCGAGTACGAGTGGGGAGGGGGCTGGCCCATCTGCCCCCCATCCGTGGCACCCAGGCGTTCATTTGCGGGGGTCACGGCTGGGGGTCGGGGGGTTTCCCGGGGGGGTTCTCAGGGGGTCTCCTCACCTCTGGACTCCGGGGACGGCGTTTTGCACCGCCGTTTTCTGGAGGCCCTCAAAAGGGGAGAAAGATCGATAATAGTAGAGGGTAGGACGGTGGACTTGTCTTTCTGGATAGCGTGGCATGGTTTGGCCGCCTTCCAAGAGAGAAGAGAGGGAGGGACTGTCTGGTCTCTCCCGATAGCCGGGCAAGGGCCGGTGAGGAGGAATGTGGTCCGTCTTCGGTGGGGGGGCAGTGAATCTTGCCCACCCAGGAGCAGGGTGGTTGAGCTCCTCCTGAAGATGGGCTTCAGGGCGGATGACATCTTTGCCCTGATCCATCCCTCAGCGGCCCGGTTCTTTGACATCAGCTTTGTTCGGCCAGAGGGGCTTATGAGCTGGTGAAGGGGGAGCCCGGATGGCGAGGCTTCGTCGTGCAGGCGGTGTCTCGCCAGAATTCCGTCAAGAGAGTGACCGTGGTGACATGTAACGAGTCACTCTCAGGCGTGGACATAATGACGTGGCTTTCCCGTTACGGGGAAGTCACCGAGGTCCCAAAAAAGAACAGGTACAAATTTGGTATTTGGTCGAGGGGCTTGACCTTCTTGGTTAAGTTTAAGGTCTCAGGCGATACGGTCACCCACATCCCTTCCTCGGCATTCCTGGGAAGGGACAGGATCCTGGTCTTCTACCTGGGGCAGCCGAAGGTCTGTCACAAGTGCGGCGATCCCCGCCACTTCAGCGCAAGCTGCAAGGTGCAGAAATGTGCCTTGTGTGGCTGGGTGGGTCATCTCGCCACTGCGTGTAAGGACATTCGGTGCCACCTGTGTTGTGACCTTGATTACCTGTATAGCCGCTGAACTCGCTCCTTCTCCAATGCCACTGCGGGACCGGTGGGGGGAGACCGCGGGGGGGAACCTCCGGCGGGACTTCCTCTGTCGCAGCGGGCGGTGGTGGCAGGGAGGGGGCTGAGGGGCCGGTGAGGAAAGGCAAGGTCACTAGAGGCCCCTCATATCAACGGAGGCAGGCGGCTCACCATGGGGGTAAAGAGCAGGTGGAGCCTCAGGTAGCCGGGGTGATGCCTGCTCCTCTCTCTAGGTTGGTGGCTAAAGCCTCTGAGGCCCTGGGGGAGGAAGCGGTGAACAAGGAGATTAGGAGGATGGAGAGGGAGGATAAAGAGGCTGACTCAGACAGTTCCTCTCAATATGAAAGTGTTGATGAGGAAGTCGTAGAGCAGCCTACAACAATGGGTGGGAAAAACGTACCAACAGGAGGGGGAGGAGGAGGCTGAACAAGTCTTCCAAATCCCCCCCACTTCCGACCGTGAATGTACCAACG
Source organism: Oophaga sylvatica (assembly GCA_033576555.1). Lineage (NCBI taxonomy): Eukaryota > Metazoa > Chordata > Amphibia > Anura > Dendrobatidae > Oophaga > Oophaga sylvatica. The sequence continues at coordinate 111,632,886 of JARQOD010000010.1, read as the reverse complement.
GAAGGGCCCACCGTTCCCCTCTGATCACACTCTCCAACCTGTTCCAAGCCCTCGGAGACTCTGCTAAAGAGTCGCTGGACGAGGGCAAAGGGCCGGGGGTGGCATCGGGGGGTCCTTCAGGGGATGGCGGAGTCCAACCCTTAGGGGACGTGTTTTCTCCTGGGGGGGGACAGACCCGGAGTCCGGAGGTGAGGTCACCAGGGGAGGAGGAATGGACACCTCGACTACCTTAAAGAGGAAGGGTTCTGACTCCTCCCCAGAGGGTGGTGGGAGCGGGGTGGGTAAGAGGAAGGCCATCGAACTTGATCACTCATGATGGCTGAACTCGCCCCGTTGACGCTGGCGTCCATTAATGTCGCCAGCATTAAGTCAGATGCGGCTAGATTTATGGCCTTTGATTTTCTCACCCGAATTGAGGCTGAAATTTTATTTTTGCAGTAGACCAGACTAACTGACATGGGGGCCATACATAAAGCACGGAGAGAGTGGAGGTGCGGGCCCTCATACTGGTTTCTTGCGGCCGAGCCGTATAGCGGAGTGGCAGTCCTTTTTAAGACTGCAGATGTGGAATGCAGACGAGTGATCGAGTTAGAAATGAGGAGGTGCCTGGTCCTTGACGTCTTCATGAGGGGACAAGAGCTGCGGCTCATAAATATCTACGGCCCACAGTCAAAGTGGGACCGGAAATGTCTCTTCCTGAAGATTAAGCCCTTTCTTTTTACGAGCCGACAGGTGGTCTTCGGTGGGGACTTCAACACCATTACGAGGTCCCATGATCGGGGGGGTCCTGGAGATCGCCTGGCTTATGACAGCGTCGCGCTTAATAGTATAACCAGTGAAGCTCGCCTGGAACAGTGCAGTGCTGGGCCTCCGAAAGGAGCCGGGGTGCAAACATGATCAGCCGATTAAACAACACCTTCGCCAGAACCTTCCGGTCCGTATTGAGAAGCGCTATGGGACGCCAATTCTCAATACGGGATGAGTCTTTACCCTTTGACAGAATAATCAGGGCTGACCTCCTCATTGAACCGGGTAGAGTACCCGAGGAAAGACACTCATTAAACACCCCAGTCAAGAGAGGGACCAAGGAGTCCCAAAGGTCTTGTAGAACTCAGATGTTAAGCCATCCGGACCTGGCGATTTTTTGGGCCGAAGCCCATCAATGGCCAGTCTCATGTCCTCTTCTCTGATTGCTTCTGCCAAAACACCAAGAGAGAGATCATCCCCTGGCTCAGGGATGGTTTCAGCCAGGAAAGCCGACATCTCATCCAGATCCCTCTTTCCCAAGAGGCGTAGTAAAAGGACCTGACCACCTCCAGGATCCCTGATTTGGATCTGTTCAGGGACCCCGTACTGTCGATCAGTCCAGTCACCATCTTACAATTCACTGACATCTTACAGTTCCTGTAGGAATCGGGTGAGCGGTACTTCCCGAAATCCCTCTCAAAAACCAAAGATGTGTGCCTATCATACTGACACCTCTTAAGCAAAGACTTCACTCTGGAGATTTCCTCACGGTCACCTCCAGTCGAGACGTGCTGCTCGAGTTTCCTCCCCAGAGCCTGATATAAGTGATGCCTGTTCAGACTTCTGAGACCCGAGAGCTGGCGGAAGAACCCCGCCACCCACTTTTTGAAGATCTCCCACCACTCTGACTTACTACTACATAGATCCAAAAGCAGTACCTGGCTCTGAAGAAAATCCTCGAAGGATTGTCTCACGTCTGCTTCTTCCAGCAGGGACGAATTCAGCTTCCACAGCCCTCTTCCCATCCGGGGAGTCTCTGCAACACTCAGAGAAAAGAAAATTAAACAGTGATCGGAGAACTCCACCTCAACGGCGGACACAGCAGAAAAGATGGCGTCCTCCTTTAAAAAAAACCTGTCTATTCTAGATCTACAGCTACTCCTATGATAGGTGAAACCCCCGTGGCCTGGGGTGTGCCGGATGTGGACATGGCTGTGCGCTCGTCAGCGCTGTTGCGCGCACGCGATTTTGGAGTAAATAATGTCTAAACACTTGTTTAAACCACCCCCTACACAAGACACATTGTTTGTGAGGAGTGTAGATAAAAAGTTGATAGAGACAGATGATAGAGACAGAGATGATAGAGACAGAGATGATAGAGACAGATGATAGAGACAGATGATAGAGACAGAGATGATAGAGATGATAGAGACAGATGATAGAGACAGAGATGATAGAGATGATAGAGACAGAGATGATAGAGATGATAGAGACAGATGATAGAGACAGAGATGATAGAGATGATAGAGACAGAGATGATGGAGACAGATGATAGAGACAGAGTTGATATGCACACCACAGCGTAATGATCAATCAAAAAAGGGGAACTTTATTAACACAATTTAAAAACAATTAAAAAACAATGTGGACCCTGCTTAGACCCTGCTGCCATAGAAAAGCCTAATAAAATACAAAAATGCTGCATAGATGCTGGCATGCCATAGCCTATGCAATTGATAACAATACAAGATCAAAAATAACTGTACAAATCAGCTAAATTAGGCCTGTGCACAAATAATCACAATGCAAAATCAATACAAATAGTACAAATGTAACACAATAGACAAGTAAAGCTGCACAATGCAATAATGTGTCACTACATGAATGGGTGTGATGCACCTAAATGGCCAGCCTTGCTATATTAGGAAACCTAGATAGGCAAACATGATTGACAGACAAGAATCATAATATTATATTTTCACATGATCTGCTGCCCTCTGTTTTTTATGTGTGTTTGACAGATGTTTTTATCACAGACAGAAATATAATTGCAAACATATGTGTAACAAAAGCTTATATTGACAGTTAGAATGAGTTAATACAGCAAGTCAATATTTGCAGTGTTGACCCTTCTTCTTCAGGACCTCTGCAGTTCTCCCTGGCATGCTCTCAATCAACTTCGGGACCAAATCCTGACTGATAGCAGTCCATTCTTGCACAATCAATGCTTTCATTTTGTCAGAATTTTTAGGTTTTTGTTTGTCCACCCATCTCTTGATGATTGACCACAAGTTCTCAATGGGATTAAGATCTGGGGAGTTTTCAGGCCATGGACCCAAAATCTCTATGTTTTGTTCCCTGAGCCATTTAGTTATCACCTTTGCTTTATGGCAAGGTGCTCCATCATGCTGGAAAAGGCATTGTTGATCGCCAAACTGCTCTTGGAGGGTTGGGAGAAGTTGCTCTTGGAGGACATTCTGGTACCATTCTTTATTCATGGCTGTGTTTTTAGGCAAGACTGTGAGAGAGCCGATTCCCTTGGCTGAGACGCAACCCCACACATGAATGGTTTCAGGATGCTTAACAGTTGGCATGAGACAAGACTGGTGGTAGCGCTCACCTTGTCTTCTCCGAATGAGGCGTTTTCCTGATGTCCCAAACAATCGAAAAGGGGATTCATCAGAGAAAATAATTTTACCCCAGTCCTCAGCAGTACACTGCCTGTACCTTTTGCAGAATATCAGTCTGTCCATGATGTTTTTTCTGGAGAGAAGTGGCTTCTTTGCTGCCCTCCTTGAGACCAGGCCTTGCTCCAAGAGTCTCCGCCTCACAGTGCGTGCAGATGCACTCACACCTGCCTGCTACCATTCCTGAGCAAGCTCTGCACTGCTGGTAGCCCGATCCCGCAGCTGAAACACTTTTAAGAGATGGTCCTGGCGCTTGCTGGTCTTTCTTGGGCGCCCTGGAGCCTTTTTGGCAACAATGGAACCTCTCTCCTTGAAGTTCTTGATGATGCGATAGATTGTTGACTGAGGTGCAATCTTTCTATCTGCGAAACTCTTCCCTGTTATGCCATTTTTGTGCATTGCAATGATGACTGCACGTGTTTCTTTAGAGATAACCATGGTTAACAGAAGAGAAACAATGATGCCAAGCAACAGCCTCCTTTTAAAGTGTCCAGTGGTGTCATTCTTACTTAATCATGACAGATTGATCTCCAGCCATGTCCTCATCAACACCCACACCTGTGTTAATGGAGCAATCACTGAAAAGGGGTTAGCTGGTCCTTTTAAGGCAGGGCTGCAATGATGTTGAAATGTGTTTTGGGGGATAAAGTTCATTTTCTAGCCAAATATTGACTTTGCAAGTAATTGCTGTTAAGCTGATCACTCTTTATAACATTCTGGAGTATATGCAAATTGCCATTAGAAAAAGTGAAGCAGTAGACTTTGTAAAAATTAATATTTGTGTCATTCTCAAAACTTTTGTCCATGACTGTAAATCTGTGATATTCACAGATGAATCATCGTTTACCCTATGTCCGACCTCCGTACGAGTCAAAGTTTTGAGCCAGCCGAAAGTAGCATTCCATCCAGACTGCCTTCTCCCAACCGTAAAAAAGGTTTTAGGTTCTGTGATGATCTCTGGTGCAATTTCGTGTACATCCGCTGGGCCAATGATATCCCTTCATGGAAAAATTATTAGCGGTGCCAGCGATTATTTTGTTATTTTGGTCAAACAAGTGCATTCTATGGCTCAAGCTGTTTCTGGAGGGGAACACCATCTTTCAGGATGATAATGCAGCAATTCATACAGCTAGAAGCGTTAAAACATGGCACGAGGAACATTGCAATGATGTCGAGCATGTCATCTGGCCCCCACAATCCGCAGACAAAAACATTATTGAGCATTTATGGTCGATTTAACTGATTCAATTTAAACGTCTATTTCAGCCGCCATCGTCTCTGAAATGACTGTAGGGTCTTTAAAATGAAGAATGGCCAAAATTTATTTTTGAAGCAATTCACACCTTGTCTGAATCCAAACCTTGTAGTATTGATGCTGTAATCACTGCAAAAGGTGGAACAACACCATATTTAACTAACTTTGCTTGCAGTTTCCAGGTGCTTCCATTATTTCGGCAAACCCCTGTATGTGTCATCTGGGGAACGTGGTACCAAATCCTTACAAACCCAGGCATGGGAAATTTTTATGAAGGTGAGCTCAGTCACCAACATTTTTTGGTGACAGGCGGGTCCTGTTTTGGATCTGGATTTATCCAGCAGTACTCTGTGAATTATCCAGCAGTACTCTGTGAAGACTCTTTCAGATAGCACACTTGCAGCAGGGCAAGCAATGTCCTGTAAGGCATATTGTGGCAATTCAGGCCAGGTGTCCACTTTACAGGGCCAGAAGTGAAAGGGGAATGAATAGTGGGGGCGAACATCGATAGGGGATGAAATGTAATTTGTAGACTCACACACATATGCTCACTCATTATGTACTTGAGCCTAATACAAAAAGCGGATATACAGTACTGTATGAGGACTGTACTGCTGTATACAGTGTAGGTTAAAATTTGAAAAGCTGAAAAAGTGTACTGTATCTTCCAGATACCAGGTATAACTAGTATTTTGTAAATATTGGAAGTGTGGGTATATATGTCATGAGTCAGACACAGACGCTCCCAGGCTCATTATGGATTAGACAACTATAGAAAAAGAAGTAAAAGCGTAATGTATTGGAGGACTACAGCTGTATACAGTGTAGGGGTAATGGCAACTCTTTGGATATATTTCAGTAAAAAATATGCTCACAGCCTCAGTATTGATTACACAAGAATATAATAATTTGAAAAATGGTATTGTAGGGTACTGTATTGGGTACTGTATAGGGTACTGTACTGTAGGGTACACAAAGGGTACTGTATCACCAGCCAACAGGTGTATAGAATCTTGGAGTAATTAATTGGAAATCTCCGTATATATTTCAGGAGACCCACAGAGACTCTCACAGGCTCAGTCCCGCTGACTCCACAATATCATTGGAAAAACTGTTCCAGCATCATCCCATGAAAGGGGTATAGATTTGAAAAGGCCCAAAATTTAAATCGAGCTGTATATTTCATGAGGCCCACAGAGACTCTCACAGGCTCAGTCTTCCTAACTGCAAAATATCATTGGAAAAACTGTTCCAGCATCATCCCATGAAAGGGGTTTATCAAAATTTAAAGCTCCATATATATTTCATGAGGCACACAGACTCTAAGAGGGTCATTCTGGGTAACACCACAATATCATTAGACAAAGTGTTACAGCATCATCCTATTAAATGGCTATATGTCGAGGACCTTTTACTTCTGGAGGTAGAGGAAGAGGAGGAGGAGGGTATAATGCCTACACCCAACTGTTGCCTATACTGTGGCCTAGACAGCACTGTACCAAACCCGCTGTCCCCTGTGTACCCTGCATATATTACATTAACCCAGTGTGCACCGATTGAGACGGAATGACCTTGGACATGACGAGTGGGCCATGTGTGTTGTCCCTGAGGGTTCAGTCAAAACAGAGGGATTGCATCTCACACAGAGGTGTGATATAACATTTTCAGGTAAGGAGGGAGCAACACACAGGACTGTAACACCTGCACCCACCTCACACTACAGCAGCAGGGCAGCATGGATGTACCCTAAGGGAGGATCTTCTCAGCCCTGGCTGGTTACGAAACAGTGCCTGAGTGGTGGCGAAGAAACTAAGAAGGAGGTGCAGTGAAGCTTTAGAGAGCGCCAAACACAGTGTACTCACACAGTGTGGGAGGGGACAAGGATCTGGTAGTAGGTTGTCCACAGGCCCAGAACGTGAGGAAGAAGAGGTACTAGGGGCACGGATACTGAGTAAGACATCCGTGGGCCCCATCCAATTGTTGAGGGACTAGGGCGCAGAAGGGACAGCGGCCATTTAGCCTACTAGTGAACTTTATGACACAGCTATGAAGCCGGAGTCATTTTCATCTGTAGGAGCCTCATCTACTGAACCTCGATTATCTTTGCCGAAAGCGTGTCTATATAATAGCAAGATACAGCAGAGCAGACGTTGTCACAGAAGTTACGCGGCTACTGGCTTGGGACAATGATTTAGTGGTGTTGGCAGGACGTAGAGCCGAGTAATTGTACAACATCAGACGAGAGAGAAAGGAACATATTTTAAGGAGTCCTGGAAAGGTGTGTTTACAATGAGAGCAATGCATTTGATATAGATGTCTCTAGTTGCCATATCCCCTGATGAATCCTGTGAGGAGGAAACGCGTTGGGAAAGGGCCTTATCTACTCTGGAAATGACCAGATGCATATTTTATTAGGAGATGAATTTTGGAGCGCATATCTCCATTCAAATGGGTGAGATCATTCCTTTTATACATACTGTCTCACACACGTTTGATTGCGTTCCAGACAAATGACTTACAAATAAGCGATGCATACACTTGCATTTAGGTAGTCAATTTTTTGCTCTTGCGGTGCAGAGCAAACTATAAGTTGTCTGGTTTATATTTATATCTCCTATATTTTGTTAGTCCTTATTGGACTTTTACTCTCTGATTATATCATGTATCCTCACTGTTTGTTTGGAGGATGGTAATTGTCTGTGTGTCCCCTTTTTAACATTAGGTTCAATAAATGTTAAGTTTTACATCCCCAATTCTTTTGCTGCTATACATTGAAATACATTTTGGGGTATACCTCTATTATATTGCTTTATTGAGTGTTTACAATGTACCAGTGACTTTGCTGAGCCCCTCACCTGGAGGATAACGTAGCGAACGTCCTTGTGTGCACACCTCAACTCCGAGCAAAGCCTTGGAAAATGTTCATCCCCTTAAGATCCCTGATGATGACTCTTTGCACCTTCATACACTGACATTCACAGGCTAATCCTCATCGCACAGTAAATGGTGAGTAAATAAATTGAATACCTGTTGGTGTAGTTGGAGAACAGTAAGTAATTTTTAATGCAAGGATATTTTGGGGTGGCTTAGATTGCAGCATTAAACAGATACGGATTTTGAATGCAATTTAGTGTGACTATTTGTTAACTGTAAAGTAATAATCAAATGGGTAGTCCAAATGCAAATTGTCGAGTCATATCTATGCCTTATTGATTTTAGGCTTGACGTTAGTGTACAGTCATGGACAAAAGTTTTGAGAATGGCACAAATATTAATTTTTACAAAGTCTACTGCTTCACTTTTTCTAATGGCAATTTGCATATACTCCAGAATGTTATAAAGAGTGATCAGCTTAACAGCAATTACTTGCAAAGTCAATATTTGGCTAGAAAATGAACTTTATCCCCCAAAACACATTTCAACATCATTGCAGCCCTGCCTTAAAAGGACCAGCTAACCTCTTTTCAGTGATTTCTCCATTAACACAGGTGTGGATGTTGATGAGGACATGGCTGGAGATCAATCTGTCATGATTAAGTAAGAATGACACCACTGGACACTTTAAAAGGAGGCTGGTGCTTGGCATAATTGTTTCTCTTCTGTTAACCATGGTTATCTCTAAAGAAACACATGCAGTCATCATTGCAATGCACAAAAATGGCCTAACAGGGAAGAGTATCGCAGCTAGAAAGATTGCACCTCAGTCAACAATCTATCGCAATATCAAGAACTTCAAGGAGAGAGGTTCCATTGTTGCCATAAAGGCTCCAGGGCGCCCAAGAAAGACCAGAAAGCACCAGGACCGTCTCTTAAAAGTGTTTCAGCTGCGGGATCGGGCTACCAGCAGTGCAGAGCTTGCTCAGGAATGGCAGCAGGCAGGTGTGAGTGCATCTGCACGCACTGTGAGGCGGAGACTCTTGGAGCAAGGCCTGGTCTCCAGGAGGGCAGCAAAGAAGCCACTTCTCTCCAGAAAAAACATCATGGACAGACTGATATTCTGCAAAAGGTACAGGCAGTGGACTGCTGAGGACTGGGGTATGTTATGTTACGGTAGCTGAGGAGTGCAGGTAAAAAAGGAAATACACCAGAGCAGTTGGAAACTATGAGATTGCAGTACCCTGACTAACCACCGCAACTAGAGGCAGCCGTGGAGCGTTCCTATGTTGGTCCTAGACGCCTCGTCACAGCCTGAGAAACTAACTACACCTAAAGATAGAAATAGGAAAGCTATCTGCCCCGGAGCAGAACCCCAAAGATAATAGAAAGACCCCAAACATGTAATGGCGGTTAGACAAGAGGAAATACTGACACAGAAAGAAAATAGTATGAGCAAACGCTGGGGCCCAAACTATCTAAATAGAAAAGGACAGGAAGGGTACTTACTGCAATCTCAGAAAACCCTGAAAAAACACCAACTCTACTAATTTCAAAATCACCTGAGATCACACGACCTCTACCACCTAAATTAGTTCTCTGCTGTAAAAAAAAATCAAAACAGCAGCCACTGAAAAAAAACTGGAAAAAGCAAAAGTACAAAACACAGTGGCTGGACTAAACTGAGAGGGCAAAAGCCCCCGGAGGGGACCCTGAAGGCCCCCACAGAAGTGCAGGACAAAATGCAAAAATATAGCAAAAACACAAAATAAGAAATTGTCTTATCTGTTAGCAGGAGATGCAGACACGACACAGCAGGCTACAAGGGAAACTAGAAAGAAGGATTCAGACCAGAACAATTGATCACCGGCAACCCTGATGGGAAAATGACTCCCTTATATAAGACCAATCAGTAACACCTGATTCCCAGTCCTCACAATCCTCACTAGTACCGCTTGTAACCACCAGAGGGAGCCTCTGCTCAGAACTCATCTCAAACACATTCACAACAGGGGTAAAGTTATTTTCTCTGATGAATCCCCTTTTCGATTGTTTGGGACATCAGGAAAACGCCTCATTCGGAGAAGACAAGGTGAGCGCTACCACCAGTCTTGTCTCATGCCAACTGTTAAGCATCCTGAAACCATTCATGTGTGGGGTTGCTTCTCAGCCAAGGGAATCAGCTCTCTCACAGTCTTGCCTAAAAACACAGCCGTGAATAAAGAATGGTACCAGAAAGTCCTCCAAGAGCAACTTCTCCCAACCCTCCAAGAGCAGTTTGGTGATCAACAATGCCTTTTCCAGCATGATGGAGCACCTTGCCATAAAGCAAAGGTGATAACTAAATGGCTCCCCAGATCTTAATCCCATTGAGAACTTGTGGTCAATCATCAAGAGACGGGTGGACAAACAAAAACCTAAAAATTCTGACAAAATGAAAGCATTGATTGTGCAAGAATGGACTGCTATCAGTCAGGATTTGGTCCAGAAGTTGATTGAGAGCATGCCAGGGAGAATTGCAGAGGTCCTGAAAAGGATCAACACTGCAAATATTGACTTGCTGCATTAACTCATTCTAACTGTCAATATAAGCTTTTGTTACTCATATGTTTGCAATTATATTTCTGTCTGTGATAAAAACATCAGTCAAGCACACATAAAAACAGAGGGCAGCAGATCATGTGAAAATATAATATTTGTGTCATTCTCAAAACTTTTGGCCATGACTGTAGTGCCTTTGACATTTTTCTATTTAGCGGGTTTGTGTGCACACCTTAACTCCGAGTAAAGCCTTGGAAACTGCACCTGAATGTGTGATCTCAATTTCTGCCTGCAGCACCTAGTACACACTGCTACATCTATCAGCACCATTCATGTTCCTTCCAATACATAATTCTGCCCTGATCCAACAAGCGTGGCCTGTGGAGAGGAGATATTCTAACTCTGCTGCATCAACACCTGTCTCTGAGGCTCTGCACTGCAGCGCTGGTCAACTTTCAACAGAAAGCAAAGGTGGCGTAAACAGTTCAATACAAAATCTCCATATCCCATGAAAATATTTCCCCTTTTCATTGGATGCCCAAGGCCACGTACCATGTCACTGCTCACGTGACACATCCCTTGAACAGACCTTCCCGTTACCGAGGACCACAGTGCCCTGGCGGTCGATCCACTTGCAGGACTCTATAGGGCAAATTGCCCAACTTTTGATGTTTTTGGTGGACATGTAGATGTAAGACAAAAATAGATACATTTTTTAAGTGATGTTGCCCAGAGCAAGCATGTTGTGCCAACTTGTGGCCGACGGCACTGGCAAAGGGCCCCTCCTAGTACGGAGTTGTGTCTAACAGCGAGTGTGCACCCCCACCGTTAGACACACTTTTTGTACTATGAGGGGCCCTATGCCAGTGCCGTCGCCCAACAGTGGGCCCCACCACATGCTCTGAGCACCGTCACTTGGCAGGGTGCACAGGTTGTTTATACCAGACCTGGGGGGGGGTTAGGACAGTTATGGACTGGTTTCCAAAAATTGCATATGTTGGCCTGGAGGTTCAGCAGCAGCAAATGGAGGAATTGGAGTAGTACGATCAAGAGGCGGAGAAAGTGAGCCATTATGCTGCCAACCTATGTGTCATGAGTGGAAGGTGGGACAAAATCTTTTGAAATCCATGCATGGTTCATTTTAATGAAGGTTAGATCTTCCACATTTTGGGTGGGACAGACGTGTCCTTCTTTTTGTCAGGATTGATCCAGCAGCACTGAACACTCTTTCCGATAACACACTACCAGCAGGGCAAGCAAGCTCCTGTAAGGCATATTGCACCAATTCAGGCCAGGTGTCCAGTGTACAGGCCCAGTAGTCAAAGGGGAATGACCCGTGAGGGAGAACATCAATATGAGAGGAGAAGTAGTTTTTTACCATAGTTGACAACTGCTGTCTCCTGTCAGTTGCCATAGATTCCTGATGATGACCTGTCGTGTGAGCGGTAGTTGAGAAATCAGTCCACAACATGGTCATGAAACCCTGTCTCCATCCCCACTTCGGCTGTGTGTAGCACGAACACCTCTTCCATTCGGTCCACTAGGGCTCATGGTAGAACCAGCAACGCTGCTGTGTGATCGGAATGCCTCTAACAAATGGTTTACAACAGTTGCTTGTTTGTTCACCAATATTAGCTCTAGGTTCTCCTGTGGCATGATGTTCTGTAATTTTCCTATATAGCGTGGATCAAGGATGCTGGCCAACCAGTAGTCGTCATCCTTCATCATTTTGGCAATGCGGGGGTCCCTTTTTAAGGATGCACAAGGCATAATCACACATGTGGGCAAATGTTCCAGGTGTCAATGATGCACTGACACTGGTGGGTGGAGGAGCACTATCTGAAATATCCACATCCCTCCAGTCCCGCACAAACCCTGTACCTGACGTTGGCACGCCAACATTTGATCTTGCCCCCTGAGAAGGCTCCTCTTCCCCCAAATAATCATCCCCCTCATCCTCCTCCTCCTCGTCCTCTTCTTCCTCCCCATCGTCCTGGACATTTCCCTGAGGAGACAATGGCTGACTGTCATCAAGGCTTCCCTCCTGCTCCTCCTCTTCCTCCTGCTCTGCAGACGCCTGATCCTTTATGTGCATCAAAGTTTGCATGAGCAGACGCATAAGTGGGATGCTCATACTTATGATGGCATCGTCTGCGCTTACCAGCCGTGTGCATTCCTCAAAACACTGCAGGACTTTACAGAGATCTTTGAGCTTCGACCACTGCACACCCGACAACTCCATGTCTGCCCTCGTACTGCCTGCCCGTGTATCCTGCCACAAATGCATTACAGCCTGCCTCTGTTCGCACAGCCTTTCAACCATGTGCATGGTGGAGTTCCACCTTGTTGCAACGTGTATGATTAGGCGGTGCTTGGGGAGGTGTAGTGATCGCTGCAACCTCTGCATCCGACTGGAGTCTACGGGCGATCGACGGATGTGCGAGCACAGTCTTCGAACCTTATTGAGCAGGGCTGCTAAGTCGGGATAATTTTTGAGGAAGCACTGCACCACCAGGTTCAAGGTGTGAGCCAGGCAAGGTATGTGTCAGAGTTTTGTCCGGGCTATGGCCGACACAAAATTACGCCCGTTATCACTAACTACCTTGCCTGGCTCAAGATGTAGACTGCCCAGCCATGACTCAGTTTCTCTCTGCAAGTAGTCGGCCAGTACCTCCGCGGTATGTCTGTTGTCACCCAAACACATCATTCGTAAAACAGCCTGCTTACGCTTACCACCAGCTGTTCGATACTGTGACACCTCCTGTGCAACACTGCCAGCTGCGGATGGAGGGCTGGTGCTACAGCGCTCTTTTGACGAGCTTTAGCTTCTGGAGGAGGAGTAGGAGGAGGAGGGTGTAACGCCTACAGCCAACTGTTTCCTATACCGTGGGCTAGGCAGAACTGTCCCACCGCCGCTGTCCCCTGTGGACCCTGCTTCTACCACATTCACCCAGTGACCGCTGCAATGACTTACCCGCCGGCGCCGCGCAGGATGGAAACGATGGCCCCTCACCCGGTCCTGTGGCCCCGATAGTACCGCTGACGCTCCCATACCTGCCTGGAGCAAAGTGGCTCCCTCAGTATAGCGGTAAGCCAGATACCCTGTCAGGGTTTAAACGCAAAATATGCAGCATAATGGACATGTACCCTATGACAGAGAAACAAAGAGCTGCAGTGGTAGTAAGACAATTGACTGGTGCTGCAGAGAGGGAAGTAGAGACTTGGACAGCCGCAGACCAGGAATCAGTGCTTTCAATTTTCTTAAAGCTACAGACTATTTTTGAGGACCGCACTGAAACAGATCTCCGGATGAGGTTTTACCAGTGCTCCCAGAGACCAGATGACAGTATTAGGGACTATGCCTGCCGACTACAGGGGGCCCTGCGAGCTCTCAAACAGGTCAACTCTATAAGTGCCATTAATGAAAGCAAAATGTTGAAGGAACAGTTTGTACGGGGACTGAGGTCCCAAGCTGAAAGCAGGACTGTGCACTGGTGGTCCTTCGATCATCCCGACGCTACCTTTGATGCCCTAAAAGATATGGCTATAAAAGGACTGCGACCCCTGGAGAAGCCCGAGGTGTCGATCCAGTGTCACCCGGGTGAAGCCACTCTAAAGCCGGCAGCATCCACCTTTTCCCCGCTGGTGGCGGAAGCCAAAACGCAGGTGGCGCCCCCTACTGAGTTGGACTGTCTGCGCTCAGAAGTGCGCCAGCTGACTAAAAACCTGGCCGCTGTAATGAGTGCCCTGCAACTGCGGAAGGAAGAAGGAGGAAAGATCCTGCTAGCCGACTGCAAAGAGGATGTCCCTTGGATGGACCGGAGGAAAAGGAGGACGTCGCCCCACCAGAGGAGGACAACGCCACCCCCAGGAGCGACCCCTGATCAGCACCATCCTCGCCGAGAGATCATCTGCTACTGTTGCAACAGAGAAGGTCATCTAGCCCGACAGTGTAGTTTAAACGAGCAGATCCTGGGTCCGAGGGCCAACACCCAGGAATAGACTCCTCCGGCCCCTCAGACTGGAACCGCAGGTTTGTGGGAGGAAGACCCTACCTGTCCATCATCCTGGACGGGATCGCAATCCCTGCCCTGCTGGACACTGGATCTCAGGTGACCATCAGACCTGATGTCCTGTATAATAAGTTTTGGTCCATGGACAGTCTCCAGCCCCCGAGCCCTGACTTTGCTGTGTACGCCTCTAATGGTCTCCCTGTTGAAATACTCGGAGCCAAAAACGTGGACATAAAGGTGGGCAGAGTGGAGCTGAAGGACCAGGGACTCTTAGTAGTAAAGACTGTAAATGAGGAAAATGGCTTAAATGTGGTTTTAGGTACAAACATTATTAGTAACTGTCTGGGAGAAGTTGTGTTTTTGCTCCAACAGCTCGCCGAAGTTGCCAGGCCAAAGCAAAAGGGAGTGATCCAGAGGGAGATCCGGGCCCTGATGTGCCAGCAGCAAGCGAAGCTGACAGATGGTGAAATTGGTAATGTACGGGTGACAGATCCGAACCCCATTGTGATACCCCCAATGAGTGAAATGCTTATATGGTGTAGAGCAGCAATAGGTCTGAGAGGACAGAACTACCAAGCAGTAGTAGAGCCCCATTGTTCAGAGCACAGACCTACACTCTTGACTGCTAGAGGGGTAGTAGAAGTACGAAATGGGAGAGTACCAGTACGTCTTCTCAACTGGGGAGAAGATGAAGTGAATTTACCACGATATGCCACTGTTGCTAAATTACATACCGTAGATAACAACTCCATTCTCACGACAGAGTCCTTAGCCTCCTGCCAACCAGCGGAGGATAATGACCCAGCAACCCAGGTGGAAGATTGGTGTCAGCAGCTCCATGTCGGGACAGACACCACTCCAGCCCACCAGAACCAGGGAGTACTACGGGTGGTACAAGAGTACACACAGGTATTTAGCAAACATCCACTTGACTTTGGGACAATTAAGGGAGTACAACATCATATCCCTACAGGCAGCCATCCTCCCATCAAAGAGCGGTACAGGCCTATACCTCCAGCACACTACCAGAAAGCTAAGGAAATGTTGCGTGACATGAAGGAAGCAGGGGTGATAAGGGATAGTTGTAGTCCCTGGGCAGCACCTCTAGTCCTAGTTAGGAAAAAGGATGGAAGCATGAGAATGTGTGTATATTACAGACAAGTAAATCGCATTACACATAAAGATGCATACCCTTTACCACGCATTGAGGAATCCTTAGCTGCCTTAAAAACTGCTAACTACTTTTCCACCCTCGACCTCACTAGTGGGTACTGGCAAGTAGCCGTGGCTGAGGAGGATCGGGAAAAGACGGCTTTCACCACCCCGATGGGACTCTGTGAGTTTGACAGAATGCCGTTTGGACTCAGCAGTGCCCCGGGAACGTTCCAGAGAGTGATGGAGAGTTGCCTGGGACATCTCAACTTTGAAACCGTGTTGCTGTACCTGGACGACGTAATTGTGTACTCCAAGACGTATGAGGATCATCTGAAGCACCTGGTTGAGGTATTCGAGTCACTGTCCAAGTATGGGATGAAACTGAAGCCCTCAAAGTGCCATCTGCTCAAACAAAAGGTGCAGTACTTGGGACATATTGTCAGCTCAGAAGGAGTAGCGCCAGACCCCGAGAAGGTCACTGCCATCCAGAAATGGCCGGAGCCAAAGAATCTCAAGGAGGTGCGCCAGTTCCTGGGACTGACAGGTTACTACCGGAGGTTTGTAAAGGACTACACCAAGAAAGCAGCGCCTCTGCAGGACCTCCTGGTAGGACAATCCCTCAAGAGCAGAAATCCTCCATTCCACTGGGGTAAAGAACAAGCTGAGGCATTTAAGGAGATGAAGGAGATCCTGACAGGCGATGAGATCTTAGCCTACCCTGACTACAGCCAGCCGTTCCTGCTGTATACTGATGCCAGCAATGAAGGATTGGGAGCTGTCCTCAGTCAGAAGCAAAATGGCCAAGAGAAAGTCATCGCATATGCAAGCAGGAAGCTCCGGCCGACCGAGAGAAACCCAGAGAACTATAGCAGCTTCAAGTTGGAGTTCCTGTTGCTGGTCTGGGCCATTACAGAAAGACTCAAGCATTACCTAGCCTCCAGCAAGTTCACTGCTTACACTGATAATAACCCCTTGACACATCTTGAAACAGCCAAGCTGGGAGCCATGGAGCAACGTTGGATGGCTCGGCTGTCGAACTATCAATTTACCATCAAATACAGGGCGGGCCGTAAGAACGCCAACGCTGACGCCTTGTCCAGAATGCCGCATGAGTCCGACACGGAAGAGGAATTGGATGATCTAGAAGAGATTGAGCTACCTGCATTCCACAGAAATGGGATGATCCACGAGCAACGAGCCTACAGGAGGCAGCATGGTAAGACGTTAAACCCTTTACCTCACCACAGCTGGAAGGAGACCCAGAACAGTGACCCGGTTGTCAGCCGCATCAAGGAGCTGATAACTCAGGAAGGTTCCTCCTTGGAGAAGCATGCATCTCAACAAGCAAAGCAGCTGTGGAACGAGAGAAGCCGGCTGTTTATCTACCGAGAGAAGCTGTGCCGAAGGTACGTCAACCCCAGAACCCATGAGATGGTATGGCAGATAGTAGTCCCAAGAACAGACATCCAGATGGTGTTGGAAGCTTACCACGATCGAGCGGGGCACTTTGGCTGGAAGAAGCTGGAAACCCTGCTGAAGTGTCGTTTCTACTGGGTGGGAATGCGAAGTTCCATCGAAAAATGGTGTAAAAACTGTGCGTCCTGTAGCCTCCGAAGAAAAGACTACAGTAGCCAGAAAGCACCCCTGCAGCCCATCAAGACGACTCGTCCCTTGGAGATCGTGGCATTGGACCATGTCAAGTTGTCACCCAGCCGGTCAGGATACTCGTATGCCCTGACGATGGTGGATCACTACTCCAGGTTCCTGGTGGTCGCCCCTGTCAAAGATCTGACAGCTGAAACAGCAGCAAAGACTGTTGTGAATGGACTTGAATTGAGTTCTGAGCAGAGGCTCCCTCTGGTGGTTACAAGCGGTACTGGACTGTCCAGTGAAGATTGTGAGGAATGGGAATCAGGTGTTACTGACTGGTCTTATTTAAGGGAGTCGCCTTCCCATCAGGGTTTCCAGTGATCAATTGTTCTGGTCTCAATCCTTGATTCCTGTTTCCTTTGTAGCCTGCTGTGTCGTGTCTGCATCTCCTGCTTACAGATAAGACATTTTCTTCTTTTTGTTTTTGTGCTTGATTTTTGCATTTTGTCCTGCACTTCTGTGGGGGCCTTCAAGGTCCCCTCCGGGGGCTTTTGCCCTCTCAGTTTAGTTCAGCCAGTGATGTTTTGTACATTTGCTTTTTCCAGTTTTTTCAGTGGCTGCTGTTTTGATTTTGTTACACCAGAGAACTAATTTAGGTGGTAGAGGTCGTGTGATCTCAGGTGTTTTTGAAATTAGTAGAGTTGGTGCTTTTCAGGGTTTTTTGGGATTGCAGTAAGTGCCCTTCCTATCCTTTTCTATTTAGATAGTTTGGGCCCCAACGTTTGCTCATACTATTTTCTGTCTGTGTCAGTATTTCTTCTTGTCTAACCGCCATTACATGTTTGGGGGCTTTCTATGTTCTTTGGGGATCTGCTCCGGGGCAGATAGCTTTCCTCTTTCTATCTTTAGGTATAGTTAGTTTCTCAGGCTGTGACGAGGCGTCTAGGACCAACGTAGGAACGCTCCACGGCTGCCTCTAGTTGTGGTGGTTAGTCAGGGTACTGCAATCTCATAGATTCCAACTGCTCTGGTGTATTGCCTTTTTTACCTGCACTCCTCAGCTACCAAATCATAACAAAAGACGTTTCAGGCGTATTTCTGCAGACCCCATGGATATCCAGAGCAAGTGTTAACTGATCAAGGTCCTGCCTTTGAAGCCGAATTGTTTAAAGAGTTCTGTCACTTGTACGGGTGTAAGAAGATAAGAACCACACCGTACCACCCCCAAAACAATGGTCTCTGTGAGAAGATGAATCACATAGTCATTGATCTGCTGAAGACGGTACCACTTGAGGAGAGGAATCGGTGGCCAGACCTACTACCGGACCTGGTAGATCTGTACAATCACATACCTGTCAGTTCCACCAATTGCACTCCAGCCTACCTTATGCAAGCAAGACCAGGAAAACTGCCCATGGATTTGGAACTTGGTGTTGTAGAACCAGAAGCTGATGTTACTACTGAAGATTGGGACACAAATCGACAGGAACAGTACAGGAGAGTACAAGCCTGCGTGGAAGATAGTCTCAATAAAGTAAGGGAAAAGCAAGAGGAGAACTACAACAAAGGTGCGCCAGCTAAACCTTTTGCACCTGGAGAAATTGTGCTAAAAAGAAAAAGAAGAATGCACAAATTGGATGATCAGTGGGAAAAAGAGCCATATGTCGTGCAAAATTCCAAGTTTGACAACAGGAAAACCTGTACCATTAGCAAAGATGGAGGAAAGACGACCACCACTGTATCAAGAGACCACCTAAAACTGTGTCCAGACATGTTAAAACTTCCCGAGGAAGAACTTGTTATGGAAAAAGAGAAACCAGGTGAAGTCATACACACGGACTTAGGAGATTTTCCTGCAGATTGGCCTTGTATCGGGGATGCTGTGATTATTCCAGTACTTCAATTTTACCAACCACAAGAAGCGCTTCAAAGTCCAGTTGAACCAGTTGCCGCAGCAGAAGAAATAGTTCAAGAGGAACCTGCTCCTGTAGTACCTCTAGAAGTAGAGTCTCAAGAAATGGAACCTCAAGACGTGGAACTACCAGAAGAATCCCCTGGCGAAACAGAACCGCATCGCCCAGCCACAAGTATGCTTGCCAGATCCCTAGAGAGGTTAAGGCAGTATTACAGTTTGCCAGCACGCAGGACAGATAGGCCAGAGGCTACTATACCTGACACCACACCACGTAGGTCAGTACGCACGACAAAAGGCAGGTTACCTGTTAGGTACCAAGAGTAGTCCTAGCAAATTAATCCAGTAGGACCCAGACAGGGTTTACTGAACTGTACAAAGTTATGAAAAGAATTGCACTTTATTGAGAATGTTATATGATGATAATGTTTACATGCTGAAGTAGTATACCCCAGTTGGGTAATATGATATGTGAAATGTGTTTCTTTTAAAGGACTGCATGGCTGAGGACTTTGCCAGCCCAAAAACTGTGTTGTAAATAGTTGGCATTCAGTGCCCCATCTTGGTTTTACGTAAGCCATTCTACCTCAGAAGAAAAACCCGTATGGTGTGGCCTTGAGTGAGGTCTGCAGCAGAGAAATCCTGCAGCCCACCCAGGACCACCGTGGGAGGTTTGGTGCGGGTCCTCCACAAGTATCCTGTATTTATTTGCACCGTGAAAGTATTTGATATTTTCTATTTGCCATTTGTACACATTGTAATGTTTGAAGTATCCTTACCTCCCGCAAGGGATGAGTTATGTTATTGTTGATGTTATAAAAAAAATTGTTTTCTTTTTCAGCCCGGGAGTGCTGATATTAACTATGGGGGGATGTGTAGCCCAGCTGCGCTTGGTGCCACATGTACCCAGGAGGATGCACGAAAGGTAAATCCATGAAATCTATAAGCACACAACACTTCACATTTTTCCTGGTTCCACCAGAGGGAGCCCTTGAGACAGTAGTGAGATGAAGGCAGTCTAGCTGCGAGTTAGCTAGTCGTTGGTGTTACCTCAGAACAGCAGAACATCTCTGAACGGCAGTTACCTCAGACGAGCTGAGAGGGAGAGATAAGATCTCCTCAGAACACCGGAGAGAGACTCCTGTCAGATTAGCCTGAGGGCTGAGGAAGTCTGAGCGAGAAGCTGACTTCTACTGCTGCCTGTGCTTATGTTAAATGTGCGAGTAGGACGACAGGCAAGTGGAAAAGGGAAAAGAGAGAGTGACAGAGGTCAACCAGCATTGATAGCTTACCTCCACTCTGCACCACCGGACACCGGGTCCGCGCTTACCATCATCTGCACGACTGGTAGGAGACACCGGAGACCCTGGACTTCAAGTCGCAGGGGCCCAGCAGTGCTGATACGTAACTGAGGTTAGGAAGACGGGGGTCTGGCAGATACCGCCACAGAGACACTGTTCTGTCCACAAGAAGACCTCACCACAAGATCAGCCGGGCGTAGCAAAGAGAACGGAGTTAAACTTTGTTTCATGCAAGTTAGAAACTCACACAGATAAAGACGTAAGGAGGCTTACACCTACTCAGTGGATTGCTGGACGTGCATCCTCCACCCTGACGGCCTCCCGGGACGTGCCTGCAACTTCATCACCAGTAAAGGTGCAGAAAGAGACTGTCTTGTGTGTGTCTGCATTATTGCTCCTTCACCCCTACACCGCCATATACCTCGAGGGATCAGTCTTACCTGTGGAAGACTTAACACCTTGCTGCCCAGTAACAACCCCTCAGAGGATTCACCCTGCAGTGCTGGTCACCCTGATCAGAAACCATAGGTGGCGTCACGAACATTTCTATCATCTCCTGTAAATATCCCCCTTTAGTGAGCGCCCAGGGCAACGGACCGAGCTGCGCTACCCGTGACATCCCCAGTGAAGTGAACGGGCTCGGTGCCGAGTACCCCAAAGCCCTGGTACGTGCGACTCACCCACCTTTATGGGGTCCGAGACCATACCTACTCATGTTTGTGAAAATGTTCCCAAAATAACAACAGATATATGATACTGTATCAGAAGCGTGCAGCTGTATAAGGTGAATGATAATTCTGGAAATTTGAGGATATCTTTGTCGAGTAACACTGGCGCTCACAGGGTCAGTATGGAGTACAACACAATCTGAATTTTATGAAAACTGTAGTATATCACTAGCATACAGCTGAGAACAGTATTGGTGTAATTAGAAATATCCGTAGATATTTAGTACAGTCAAAGGTGCTCAGAGTCTCAGGATGGAGTAGTCCACAATTTTAAAATGAGGGAAAACTGTTAGTATATCACTAGCGTACAGCTGGAATCAGTGTGGGTGTAATTTTAAATCTCCCTACATATTTCAGGGGTAACACACACGCTCACAGAAGCAGGATGGATTAGGCCCCACTTTTACAATGAGGAAAAGTGTCGCATATCAATAGCATACAGCTGAGAACACCACTGTTGGTGTAATGAGAAATATCCGTAGATATTTGGTACAGAGTCTCACTATGGAGACCAGAATTTTCAAATTAGCAAAACTGTACTATATAAGTAGCGTACAGCTGGAATCAGTGTGGGTGTAATTTTAAATCTCCCTAAATATTTCAGGGGTAACACACACGCTCACAGACGCAGGATGGATTAGGCCCCACTTTTACAATGAGGAAAAGTGTCGTATATCAATAGCATACAGCTGAGAACACCACTGTTGGTGTAATGAGAAATATCCGTAGATATTTGGTACAGAGTCTCACTATGGAGGAGACCTGACTTTTCAAATTAGCAAAACTGTACTATATAAGTAGCGTACAGCTGGAATCAGTGTGAGTGTAATTTTAAATCTCCCTAAATATTTCAGGGGTAACACACACGCTCAGACGCAGGATGGATTACACCACAATAGTAAGATCAGGAATCAGGATAACTGTACTATAGCAGTAGAGCACAGCTGTATACAAAGCTGGGGTATTTGGTAATCTCTGTATAGATTTCACAAAGACGCTCGCTCAGTATTGATTTTGCACCGTAATACAGACGGCAGAAAAACACAACTGTTTCAAAAGATACCAGTTGTATTCAGTTTTTTATTTTTAAAAAAAAACACGTATGGTTTTACAGACTCACACACAGATAGCAGGCTTTTGTACGTGATAGCAGCCGGTACACAGTACTGTGTGAGGAGCATACAGCTCTATACGGTGTGGGCCAAAATGAAGGCTCAGTAACTGTGCTGAAAATTACTATTTCTGTATTACTGCTGGTGCTGTGTAGCTGCCTTGAAAAAAGCAGTCTGCGCAGCAGTGTCCACACAGCTATACAGCTAGCAGGCAGCCTACAAATTGGATATGCTGCTGCACTGAAAAATGTCTACTCTCTGAATGGCAAAGACTGAGCAGAGTGCACAGTAAGAATCAGCACTGCTGCTCCACACTACCAATTCCTCCCCTGTCAGTGGCTGCCAGCCTAAGAACCAGCGCTGCTGCACACACAGAAAAGCACCACTGTGACTGCACACTAACTGTGCAGCACAATCGCTATCAGCACAGGCACAGATTTGGTTTTTTTTGCAATTCCTAACACTCTCCCTCATAAGAACAAGCGGCAACAACCTCTCCCTATGCTAAGATCGGCTGAAGTAAAATGGTGGTCGGCGGTGAGGGCGTTTTATATGCCCTGTGACGCCACAGAAAGCCAGCCAATCACTGCAATGCCCTTCAATAAGATGGTGGTGGAGGCTGCGCGCGTCATCACGTTGTCCACAGTGTGCGCCCTTCATCATTGGCTGAGAAATGGCACTTTTTGCATTATTTGAAACCCGACTGGCGCAATAAAGTCGCCGAACACGTGGCCGACCTCACGCTATGGTCGGGTTTCGGTCGACGAAACTCGACTTTAGCAAAAGTCGGCGACTTCTAGCGGTGTCCGACTTGTTTCGCTCAACTCTACTGCATACAGGTTCCACTGATCAGAAGACATAACAAAAAGCAATAGGGGCAATAGCCATGATGGACAAAGTAGGTTTCTGTAAGATAAAAGTCACAAAAAGTATATATAAAGCCAAGTTTGACCTTAACAAAATCCAGCCTGTCAAGAAAAACCATAAAAGATGATTAAAAAATGAGAACAACTAATGACCCAGGTAAGTATATAAGGATAACCAAAAATCTGAACCAACCATGATAAAAAATTATAACTTATGACTTTTAACCCAAAAAGCCTGTGAATAAGAGGTCCTCATTGATGCCCAGGGGTGCCACAGACTGCAGTAGAAAAATCCACCTCGCCTCAATCTGTTGGAGTTTTTGCCCAAGGGATCCCCCTCTATCTGAGCCAAGGACATGTTCCAAGCCTATTACTCGGGTACCTGACAATGCACCAGCATGGTGAGTAAGATAATGGGAAGCTACTGAAGTAAGAGTATTGCCCTTACGAACGTCCGTTGCTGCCAAATTAATGGTCGAAAAATGTTTTTGTATTCTCCTACGCATCTCCTGTGAAGTTTGTCCCACATGAATCTGAGGGCATGGACAAACAATAGCATAAATCACATTTGTCATCTTACAGTTAATGTATGTTTTGAGTTTATGTCGAGTGTGGTTAATCGGATGACAAATGTTACAGCTCCCACAGGGAAAGGAACCCCTAAGATTGATGCCTCGATTAAGTCTAACTGTGGGTCTCCTATAATGGCTTTTGGTTAGAATGTCCCTCAAGTTAGGTGCCCTCCTAGTTGTCAGCAACGGCTGTTGACTAACGACCTGTGCCGTTGTTAAATCAGTAGTCAAGATGTTCCAATGCTTCTGCAGTACATGCCTTACCTGTGGCCAATGTGTACTGTACGTAGTTATGAATCGGATCTGATTTTCCAAAGGCTTGCTATTCATACTTAGCAATGCTGCTTGGGACTGTCCACTGGCTCTCTGGGAAGCTTGAGAAATGTCTCTTTGGGTATCCCCTCCTTCTGAATCTCGTGGTGAGCTCCCAGGCCTCCTGACAAAAATCTAGATCATCTGTACAGTTCCTCCTAGCTCTAAGGAATTGACCCACAGGAACCCCCTTCTTGGTGTGGCCAGGATGAAAGCTATGATATTCCAGCAAATGTTAGTTGCAGTGGGCTTCCGATACAATGATGTAGACAAGGTACCATTCCGACAGTGTACAGTAAGGTCCAGAAAATTGACTGAAGAAGATGAAATATTATAAGTCAAAAAGATGTTCAGAGAATTATTGTTCAGGTAACCCAAGAATGCCAAGCATTCTGCATGGGAGCCTGACCAAATAAAGAAAATGTCGTCTATAAATCTGGACCACTGGCGTACCTTGTCCTTAAACCACGCTGAAGTATACACGACCGTCGCCTCCCACCATCCTAAAATCAAGTTAGCAAAAGCTGGGGCACATCTGGCCCCCATGGCCACACCTGATACCTGGAGATAATAATTCCTATCAAACAAAAAGAAATTATGTCTGAGAACAAAATCCAAAAGGTCAATCAAGAAGGAATCAAGCATCCTGTCAGAATTGGAAAGTTGATGTAAGAAAAAGAGGATAGCCCTCATACCATCCTGATGATTAATATTTGAGTATAGGGCTTCAACATCACATGTAATCATAACTTCACCTGGAGCCAGGGCAACACCCTGGTTAACTGAGATGAAATGTGAAGAGTCCCTAATATATGAGGGTAAATCCAAAACCAACGGCTGTAAAAAGAAGTCAATGTTTACACATGCCTTTTCACACAAACTGCCTATGCTCAATACAATTGGTCTCACAGGGGGTACACTCATGTCCTTGTGAATTTTGGGCAGCATATAAAAAGTAGATGTCACTGGTTGCTCAACCCAAATAAAATCACACTCACTTCGACTAATAATTCCCAGCTCTAGGGCCCTGTCAATCAAAGATCTCAACTTGACAGAGTATGGGCTGGAGGGATTAGACGGAATCTTTTGATATAGTTTTTGATTGCCCAATTGCCTATGTGCCTCCTGCTGATATAGTGAATGGGGCCACAACACTATATTACCCCCCTTGTCCGCTTCTCTAATGATGAAATCTTGGTTACCTTTAGACTGGCCAAGGCAAAATTCTCAGATGGTGCTAGGTTTGACACAAATGGTATCCTGGAGGGTAATGCCTCAATATCTTTCTTGACCATCTCAAAGAAAATTCGTACCGCCGGTACAATGGAAAAGGGCGGATAGATACGGGACTTGCTCCTGTGTGGAAATCTGGGCCTGGCTGTGTCCACATCATTCTCATGTAAAAGCTCCATGAGATCCTGAAAGACCCTCTGATCAGTATGTTTCAAAAAAGAAGAGTTAGGTGGCCTGTTATGCAGTACCTGAAGGACTATCTTCCTGCAGAATAAAAAAAGATCTTTGATCAGTGTGAACTTGTCAACATGCTGAACAGGCGAGAAAGTAAGACCCTTAGCCAGGACCGAACGTTCAGCAGAAGATAGGACATGTTGGGACAAATTAATGATTTGAAGTGTATCCATGGAATTAGTAATATTGTACTCACCGGTGTCTAAGGGCATAGTAACCCCTATTTGCGATATTGTCTCCGTGGATAGTACCATTGGGGTCTTTGTCCCCTGTTCCTGGTCACCCGGGCGAACAATCCTGCGCCTCCTGCGCCCTCTCCTGGTCCTGGATCGGACTCGCTTTCCGCAGAAGATAAAAAATCGCTGGAAGTATGCCCTTCTTGGGATGACAGGTCCCTTGTATTGGAATTAACACCACTAGCAGAAGTATGATGTTGAACCGGGACCAAGGCGCCGATTTCCTTGGTGCCCCAATTGAACACCCTGTGTTGCTCAAAATCAGTCTTGTCTCTCAAAAATTTGGATTTCTTCCTAGTCAGAGTTGATAGAAATGTGACACGTAGACAACGCATGCGCCTAAAAAACGCAAACGCATGCAAAAACGCTTGAAATCGCATACAAACGCTGCGTTTTTTGGTCATAATGCGCACGCTGATGCGACTAAATATCGCAGCGTTTATAAGAGTTTGCACGATGTGCTGCGCAAAAAAACGCAAGTGTGAAAGTAGCCTTAGTCGGACAGGGAAAGGGTGTATGAGTTGTTGGTTAGGGATAGGGCCTTTTAGGACTCCATTTTCCTGATGGTGGGCTAGTGTGCTGCACATTTAGCCTTTTGTTTTGGTTTAGAAAAGAAGATGGATATTGGGCTTGCAGGCACTGAGCTTGGGCCTTGTAAGTTAGGATTTTGAAAAAAGTTGATGTGTAAATATATTGTAATAAAGTAGTTTATGGTATAAGGTTGATATTGTATATATTGTATATGTTGTATTGTACGTATTTTGTATGGTGTTGAGTATTTTCTGTGTTTTAGTTAGTGGGTAACTAGGGGGGTATAGTTAGGTTGGGTGGGGGTTTGTCTTAGGTTTGGGAGGAGAGCTTGGTTGGGCATATGGGCATTAATGGACCCAAGGACCCAAAGGTAATAGGAAACAAGTAAGGGCATAAACTTTTATGGACCCGAGTTTGCAGTGTTAAGAGGAGGCCATGAACTTATGGACCGGGGGTGTGGTGGGGAAAAAAAAGAAAAAAATATGTGGGTTTCGGTTATTAGTGGATAAGTAGGGTGAGTTTTTGGCCAGGAAAGGCCATGTCTTGTGAGTTAAGGCAGAGGGCCAAAGGTTTTAAGTTTATTAATGTAATAATGTATATTTTGTAAATAGTGAAAGGGGTGTGAGATTGTTGGAGTGTGTGTGTGTGCGTGTGTATGAGTGTGTATGAGTGGGGTATTTTTGTTCTTTGGTTTTTTTTTCGTGATGTTTCTTTTATAAGATGTTCCTGCTGGGGTCCCTGAAGGCTGAAGGCTGGAAAGCACAAGCTGCAAGAGACCTGAGAGAGCCCAACAAAAAAGGGTGGAAAATGAAGGAAAGAGAAAGGACTTGACGAGGTTGGAAAATCTTGAAGCTGGTTTTAAGTTCTTAATTTGGTGTGTAAATTTATCGGGTAGTTTGATTTACTGAGTTTTTTATTCTTGTAATGTCTGGTTTTGATGTTTAGTAATGTCTGTTCTGTTTTGTATTTTTATATAAAATAAAAAAGAGTTCCAGCTCCAGTAGCGTCCAGTAAAGCTGCTGCAGTTAAAAAGCTTTTATAAGGATCGAGCTTGGCGGTCCACCGCAAGGCGTCCTACCGCCAGTCCCAGCCCCTGTGCCTTGGGTGCCTCCCCGATGCTCTTCACTGATTGTCCCGGGGCCCAAAGCATTTCCTTTGAAAAAAATAAGTGTCCAATCTACAGGTGGTGTAGCTTGCTTAACAGCTGGGTTAATCCGCTGACTAGCAGACACTGCTACTAGGCCCAAAATTATTGTCTGGGCTAGATGCAGTTAAAAATTTGTAATTAGATCTACAGCCGGTGGCTACTCCGCTGACTAGCAGACACTGCTACTATGCCCCAAATTATTGTCTGGGTTAGATGCAGTTAAAAATTTGTAATTAGATCTACAGCCGGTGGCTACTCTGCTGACTAGCAGACACTCAAGCTTTGGAGCAGACCTCTGATTCCCAGGCTATAGTATGAGTAAACAGCTCTAGTCTTCACACTCAACCATCTGTGTTACCCCAAGCCATAGTGTATGTAGTTTCTTACTGTTAAAATGGAGTGGGGAAAGACCCAACCCACCTGTAATTGACGATGCCAACGTCACGTAAAACACAGTAAGGGGACTCCAAAAAGAGTCTCCATTTTTTCCAAAAATTTGGGGCACAGACACCACTTAAGTAGCATCAATTGCCCCAGAGTTGCTTAAAACGGTTGGTGAGGTGATTATACCAAATTCTCAAGCTTTTACTCTCCCCAGGATGACACAGGGGTAGAGTTGAGCGATACTTTCCGATATCCTAAAGTATCGGAATCGGAATGGTATCGCCGATATCACTAAAATATCGGCGATACCCGATACCGATACCGGAAGTCCCATGTAAGTCTATGGGAACAAAATATCGAAATTAAAAAAAAACCATTCTTGCCTTGTTGGTTAATTGTACATGAAGGAAAACAAGAAAGAGTAATGTAGAATGTATTGGGGAAGGTTGAGGAGACATTAAAGGCATAGATGTTTAACCCAATCAAATGGAATAGCATAAATATTTTTTTTTTTAAAGATGTTCGGATTGACGAAGAAATTGACAATGTTAACGTTTTTTATATTTTGGCAAATATGTATATTACACAACTTCCATGCTCTTCATCTTCACCTTTTTAACTTTTCACACACTTTCTCCTTCATAATCTTCTGCAGCATCATCTTTTTCATCAAATTATTCTTCATCTTCACCTTCTTTATCTTCTTAAACTTCTTGCTATTCATCTTTGTTAACATTACTCATATTCTTCTTATTAAACTATTATTCTTATTCATATTCTGCTTCATCTTCTTCATCATATTCTTATTTGTGACAGAGAATCCTGTACTTGTAATCTGTCAAAGTATGAATTTTTCATCCTTCCGTTCTTGCTGTCACAAAAGATTTAAATTACAACAGTATTTGTCCGTGTTCAGTTTAGCCTGCAGCAGCAGGCATTTTCCAGGGGCACCACGAGGAGGAACGGACTCACCCCCATACACTGCTTAGTCTTCTTCTGCTTAGAATTTAGAGCATATATTTTGCTCTTCATTTTGGTCTTATACTTCATGTTCTTCTGCTTTTAGATCTTCTGCTTATTGTTCTTGTGTCTCTTGTTCCGTATCTTGTATTTGTAGCACAATCTTGTACCAGCTGATGTTACTGGGACACGGTTACTAAGCAGGAGGTACCTGTGCTCCAAAGCACTACCAAGGACCAGCAGACGTTGCTGGAACTCGGATACCGAGATGGAGGCACCTAGGCCAAAGGCACTGTGGAGAACCAGCTGACGGTACTGGAACCCGGAGGGGCAGCAGAAGGAAAAGAGCCAATGGCACAACCGAGGACCAGCTGACGTTACTGGGACACGGTTACTAAGCAGGAGGTACCTGTGCTCCAAAGCACTACCAAGGACCAGCAGACGTTGCTGGAACTCGGATACCGAGATGGAGGCACCTAGGCCAAAGGCACTGCGGAGAACCAGTTGACGGTACTGGAACCCGGACGGGTAGCAGAAGGTACAAGAGCCAATGCAAGTAACGAGGACCAGCTGACTGTGCTGGAACCCGGAGGGGCAGCAGAAGGAAAAGAGCCAATGGCACAACCGAGGACCAGCTGACGTTACTGAACCCCAGTAACACAGGAGCAAGTGTTGACTGTGCTAACAGCACTTCCGAGCAACAACTGGCGGTGTTGGAGCCCAGGGTCAAGGAGGATGTTTAAATACTAGATCAAGTAATTTCCTTGTTACCTGTCAATTTTAAATGTCTATACTTCAAACAAGAGAAAGATAACCTTTACTACCATAAGATGATGATTTCATTTAAACTAATATCTAGATAAATAAAGAATTGACAAACATAAACACATACATTAACATGTTGAACAGCAATGCAAACCACAAAATAAATTAGTTAAGGAATCTGCTATACGGTTGTACATAAAAGCATACAAGTACATATCTGAATCCATTAATGATGGATAAGTAACAGTATGTACACCATTTTTATTGTATAGACAATGAATGTCTGACTTCAAAACATCATCAGCATTACAAGTTATCTGTGATATTACTAAAATGTTCCATTTGCTGAATAATGTCACTAAATATTTTATACAAAATTATACAATTTCCATCATGTAATACTCATAATATGTGGCAATAATCATTTTTATTAACAAACATAACCTTTAAAAAGTGCATAGTGCATAGTGAAAATTGCTATTTATGGCTGACTGTGACTGTCGACTTGGAAGCATGACAACAGATAGATAAGGTATATATAGATGAGACTGCATAGCCACAGATGGTGAATTGC
>JARQOD010000010.1:111573059-111603057 GCA_033576555.1 Oophaga sylvatica | reverse complement strand
TAAGCTGCAAAAACAGAAAAAAACCCATCCGAGAAATTGCTACAACATTAGGAGTGGCAAAATCTACAGTTTGGTCCATCCTGAGAAAGAAAGAAAGCACTGGTGAACTCATCAATGCAAAAAGACCTGGGCGCCCACGGAAGACAACATTGGTGGATGATCGCAGAATACTCTCCATGGTGAAGAGAAACCCCTTCACAACAGCCAACCAAGTGAACAACACTCTCCAGGAGGTAGGCGCATCAATATCCAAATCTACCATAAAGAGAAGACTGCATGAAAGTAAATACAGAGGGTTCACTGCACGGTGCAAGCCACTCATAAGCATCAAGAATAAAAAGGCTAGAGTGGACTTTGCTAAAAAACATCTAAAAATGCAGCACAGTTCTGGAAGAACATTCTTTGGACAGATGAAGCCAAGATCAACCTCTACCAGAAAGATGGAAAGAGAAAAGTATGGCGAAGGCGTGGTACAGCTCATGATCCAAAGCATACCACATCATCTGTAAAACACTGCGGAAGCAGTGTGATGGCTTGGGCATGCATGGCTGCCAGTGGCACTGGGTCACTAGTGTTTATTGATGATGTGACACAGGACAGAAGCAGCCGAATGAATTCTGAGGTATTCAGAGCCATACTGTGTGCTCAGATCCAGCCAAATGCAGCCAAACTGATTGGTCGTCGTTTCATACTACAGATGGACAATGACCCAAAACATAAAGCCAAAGCAACCCAGGAGTTTATTAAAGCAAAGAAGTGGAATATTCTTGAATGGGCAAGTCAGTCACCTGATCTCAACCCAATTGAACATGCATTTCACTTGTTAAAGACTAAACTTCAGACATAAAGGCCCACAAACAAACAACAACTGAAAACCACCGCGGTGAAGGCCTGGCAGAGCATCAAAAAGAAGGAAACACAGTGTCTGGTGATGTCAATGAGTTCAAGACTTCAGGCAGTCATTGCTAACAAAGGGTTTTCAACCAAGTACTAGAAATGAACATTTTATTTACAATTATTTAATCTGTCCAATTACTTTTGGTCCCTTTAAAAACAGGGTGGCACATGTTAAGGAGCTGAAACTCCTAAACCCTTCATCCAATTTTAATGTGGATACCCTCAAATGAAAGCTGAAAGTCTGAACTTCAATTGCATCTGATTTGTTTTGTTTCAAATTCATTGTGGTAATGTCTAGAACAAAATTAGATAAATGTTGTCTCTGTCCAAATATTTATGGACCTAACTGTAGAAGTGTATGAACTATAAATATATATATATATGTCACAATGACATGTGTGTATAATATATATATAGTATATATATATATATATATATATTATATATGTATTCTATGTGTATATATGTAGTGTTTTGGGAGCTGTCAGTGTGATTTTACAGTAGCCGGGGATGAATTGCCGGCTTTTCAAAGGACACCGGTGCGTAGGGCCTGTGCACACGTTGTGGATTTGCCTGGGGATTTTTCCTCACCGAATCCGCACCTCTTGGCAGAAAACAAATGTCCTTTTTAGACGCGGTTTTGATGCGGTTTTTCATGCTTTTTTTCTCATGCGTTTTTGACAGCTAAATAAAGATTTGTTATTTAACAAAAAAAAAAGATTTGTGATGTCATTTCTTGTCCAACCTCCTCTTTTACATTTATCCAACCCACACTCCATTACACACACACAGATAGAATAGAAAGATAGATAATAGATACCAGAAGTTAGATAGATAGATAGATAGATAGATAGATAGATAGATAGATAGAAAATACATAGATAGATAATAGATAGAAATATATGTAGAAAGATAGATATATAGATAGACAGACAGATATATAGGTAGATAGATAGATGATAGATAAAATGGTACATAAATAGTTAAAGACACGCCACACACACACAAAATCTTAACGTAATATAGTTAATAAAAAAAAAATAGGAAAAAGAATGGCGTGGGCTCCCGCGCAATTTTCTGCGCCAGAGGGGGAAAGCCAACAGCCGGGGCTAATATTTCTAGCCTGGGAAGAGGTTAATACCCATGGATCTTCCCAGGCTATGAGTATCAGCCCGCAGCTAGCATTCACTGGCTATTAAAATAGGGGGACCCCCCAAAAAAAAATGACGTGGGGTCCCCCTATAATTTGTAGCCAGAAAGGCTAGGCAGACAGCTGTGGGCTGATATTCATAGCCTAGGAAGGGGCCATGGATATTGGCGCCCCCCCTGGCTAAAAATACCAGCACCCAGCTGCCCCAGAATTGGCGCATCTGTACGATGCGCCAATTCCCGCACTTAGCCCCTCTCTTCCCACTCCCCTGTAGCGGTGGGATATGGGGTAATAAGGGGTTAATATCACCTTGCTATTGTAAGGTGATATTAAGCCCGGTTAATCATAGAGAGGCGTCAATAAGACGCCTGTCCATTATTAATCTTATATTAATAAAGGGTTAAAAAAAACACACACAGTAAGAATAAATTATTTTAATGAAATAAAACACAACACAGTTTTCATATCTTTATTATACCCTCAGATCCAAGCGACGCCCTCGATCTCCTGTAAAAAAACGTAAAAAAATAAAGCAACCGTATACTCCCTGTCCGACGCAGTCCAATTAATAACGAATGTCCCACGTCGGTCTCCCCATTAAACAGTGACATCAGGTGATGCCACTGCACTGTAGGGCTTCCCAGTGATGCACTGACAGGAGACAATGGCTCCTGCAGTGCATCACTGAGGTTACCTGAGTTCATTGTCTCACTTTATGGCAATGCTGCGTGGGAATTTTCTCACCCATCATTGCCGTGAGAGAATGAATGGAAGTGACGTCATTCTCTCCCGGTGGCAGAACAGTACACAGATGGATGGTGTCGGGGAATAGGTGAGTATGTGCTCAATGCTATGTGTTATATGTCATTGTATGTTCTGTATGTCATTGTATGTCATGTGTATGTTATATGTTGTATGTAATGTATGTTTTTTTTTTTTTACATTCAGCACATTAGCCAGATGATGGGACTACTACTGTCTCATCATTGGCTAATGTGTCAGTCACTGTCACTGTAGCAGTCATAGCCGGATGGGACTTGTAGTCCCATCCGACGATGCCTGCATACGCGGAGACACACACAGCTTCGCACACCGCCGCACATACACAGATCACGCACACAGCCCCGTACACCGCCGCACGTACACCGATCCCGCACACCGCCGCACACACACCGATCCCGCATACCACCGCACATACACCGATCACGCAAACACCGGCACACAATCTCACATAACGACGCTGCAGCGATCCCGCTGGCAATGCGACCAGATAAGGATCGTTGCTGCGTCGCTATGTGATCGCTGCTGAGCTGCCAAACAGGCAGATCTCAGCAGCGATCAAGACAGCGAGTACGCCGGTAACAAGCGACACACGTCTCTTAGTTACCAGCTGTGTACGTTGGATATCAGCCCGCTGATGCTGGGAACTGGTAACCAAGGTACACGTCGGGTTTCCAGGCGCTGCGCGGTGCCTGGAAATCTGACGTGTACCTTGGTTACCATCTCCCCTGAAGCAGCATGCTGGTATCCAACGTACACATCGAGTTTCCAAGCACAGCCCCGCGCCTGGAAACCCAAAGTGTACCTTGGTTACCAGCTGATCGCTAGTCTCCTGCCTGCCACACGGAGCGATGCGTGCTGGCCAGCGGGAGACCAGCGATCAAAAATGATTCTCAGCATTACTATGAAAAAATCCAGTGACGATTTAGGTGCACGAACAGTTATCGAACATAACCTCGAGCAGCCGGATTTTTTCAAAATCGTTCGGGTTCGTCGAACGGCTCGAACACCGCCCAAAACAGCTTGAATTTGAGATTGTTGAACAGTTCTAGTCGAACACCGCACATCTCTACTGCTGACCTCATCGACTGTCTGACTGTGGGTTGACAGTAAGTGGGATCTGCAACCTCGTCATCATCACCCTGTGTGTTCTCACACCCGTCGTCCTCAGAGCCAACCTCTTCCTGCCCTGACACAAAACTCAAGTTGTCGCTCAAATCAGGTATTTGAGTCTCATCATCGTCTTCCTCATTCTCTCCACCAACAGGTTTTACAGTTTGGGAACGAGGGTCTACATTATGCTCAGAACCTTCTTCATCTGGTCCTGGATCCGACTCATAAACATTCTGTTAATCAGTGCAGATCATTTCCTCATCTGGATTCACAGAAGCTGTGGAGATGACCTCTGATTCCCAGGCTATAGTATGAGTAAACAGCTCTGCAGACTCAACCATCTGTTCTACCCTATACTCAGACAGGCAGTTGGAGACTTAAGAGCTGTGAGGAAGCAAGTGCGATTGGGGTGACACCTCTGAGGACTGGAGTTTTTGTGATGTTGAAGTTGAGGTGGAGAGCCGACTTAAAGGAGCACTTGATATCAGTTGAAGCACCTTTTTTTTTGTGCTCATCTGGAATTTGTAGCGATGGGCATGCCCGTAAGAAAGGGATCGTACCACATTGTCCACTAAAAGTAGTAGACATCTTAGTTTGGCTGGAAGATGGTCTTTCTTCTGCAGATGTTACTGTTACTTTAAAACCTACCCCATGGACACAACATTTTTTGCCCTTCACAACACGTCTATTCCCCTTTACACCAGCAGCGGGCCTTTTGCCACTCATTTTTGTGGTTACCTAATTGACAATTCTGGAGCTGTTTGCACAAAAAACGATGGCTGCAAAACATTCTTAGTATTTGAACGCTGATGGAGCTTTGCATAGATGGCCTAATACAATGAGTACCACAGACTGCTACTATGCCCACAATTATATTACAGGCAAGATGCAGCCAAAAATTATGAGCATTTCAACGCTGGTGGAGCTTTGTATAGATAGCCTAATAGAATGAGTACCACACACTGCTACTATGGCCAAAATTATTGTCCAGGCAAGATGCAGCTAAAAATTCGTAGTTATTTGAATGCTGATGGAGCTTTGTATAGATGGCCTAATACAATGAGTACCACAGACTGCTACTCTGCCCACAATTATTCTACAGGCAAAATGCTGATAGAAATTCTTTTTTTTTTAAACTCTGGTGGAGCTTTGTATCGATGGCCTAATAGAATGAGTACCACACACTGCTACTATGCCCAAAATTATTGTCCAGGCGAGATGTAGATAAAAATTCTTTTTTTAAAACTCTGGTGGAGATTTGTATAGATGGCCTAATAGAATGAGTACCACACATGGCTACCATGTCCAAAATTATTGTCCAGGCGAGATGCAGATAAAAATTCTTTAATTTTTTAACGCTGGTGGAGCTTTGTATAGAAGGCCTAATACAATGAGTACCACAGACTGCTACTATGCCCACAATTATATTACAGGCAAGATGCAGCCAAAAATTATGAGTATTTCAACGCTGGTGGAGGTTTGTATAGATGGCCTACTACAATGAGTACCACAGACTGCTACTCTGCCCACAATTATTCTACAGGCAAGATGCAGATAGAAATTCTTTTTTTTTTAAACTCTGCTGGAGCTTTGTATAGATGGCCTAATAGAATGAGTACCACTCACTGCTACTCTGCCCACAATTATTCTACAGGCAAGATGCAGATAGAAATTCTTTTTTTTTAAACTCTGGTGGAGCTTTGTATAGATGGCCTAATACAATGAGTACCACAGACTGCTACTATGCCCACAATTTTATTACAGGCAAGATGCAGCCAAAAATTATGAGTATTTCAATGCTGGTGGAGCTGGCAAAAAGTGATCAGAACTGATGTAACCTAGCCCTCAAAAGGGCTGCAATTGCAAATAGTCACTACTCCCAAGTTGACCTATCTGTCTATATAGAGCACAGACCTGCCTGCTAAAAGTGCTAGGAACTGCTGTAACCTAGCCTCAAAAGGGCTACAATTACAAGCTAGTCACATCCTACTCCCTAAACCTTCCTGTCTAATTAACAGAAAAATCGTTTGCAATTCGCAGTTTCACAGTGACAATATAGCGCTCACAGTAGCAGCAGTGCCGTCTAACACTGAGCTGCAGCAGTGAGAAAATGGTAGCGAAGAGGAAATGGCTGGGTCTTATAGGGCAAGGACATGTGACATACACATCCAATGACACATGCCCTTGCTTGTGTGAAAAAAAAACACTTTGCTCTGTGTGTGCACTGCTGATAGGCTGACAGACTGCACCGCCCACTGGAAATGCGGGAAAGAGAAAAAAAATGGAGATCTTCATTATTTCTGCAGAGATCCATCCCATGCCCCTCCCCCTGTCCCACTGTACAGTCATGGCCAAAAGTTTTGAGAATGACACAAATATTAATTCTTACAAAATCTACTGCTTCACTTTTTCTAATGGCAATTTGCATATACTCCAGAATGTTATAAAGAGTGATCAGCTTAACAGCAATTACTTGCAAAGTCAATATTTGGCTAGAAAATGAACTTTATCCCCAACACACATTTCAACATCATTGCAGCCCTGCCTTAAAAGGACCAGCTAACCTTTTTTCAGTGATTGCTCCATTAACACAGGTGTGGGTGTTGATGAGGACATGGCTGGAGATCAATCTGTCATGATTAAGTAAGAATGACACCACTGGACACTTTAAAAGGAGGCTGGTGCTTGGTATCATTGTTTCTCTTCTGTTAACCATGGTTATCTCTAAAGAAACATGTGCAGTCATCATTGCAATGCACAAAAATGGCCTAACAGGGAAGAGTATCGCAGCTAGAAAGATTGCACCTCAGTCAACAATCTATCGCATCATCAAGAACTTCAAGGAGAGAGGTTCCATTGTTGCCAAAAAGGCTTCAGGGCGTCCAAGAAAGACCAGCAAGCACCAGGACCGTCTCTTATAAGTGTTTCAGCTGCGGGATCGGGCTACCAGCAGTGCAGAGCTTGCTCAGGAATGGCAGCAGGCAGGTGTGAGTGCATCTGCACGCACTGTGAGGCGGAGACTCTTGGAGCAAGGCCTGGTCTCAAGGAGGGCAGCAAAGAAGCCACTTCTCTCCAGAAAAAACATCATGGACAGACTGATATTCTGCAAAAGGTACCGGCAGTGGACTGATGAGGACTGGGGTAAAGTTATTTTCTCTGATGAATCCCCTTTTCAATTGCTTGGTACATCAGGAAAATGCCTCATTCGGAGAAGACAAGGTGAGCGCTACCACCAGTCTTGTCTCATGCCAACTGTTAAGCATCCTGAAACCATTCATGTGTGGGGTTGCTTCTCAGCCAAGGGAATCGGCTCTCTCACAGTCTTGCCTAAAAAACACAGCCATGAATAAAGAATGGTACCAGAATGTCCTCCAAGAGCAACTTCTCCCAACCCTCCAAGAGCAGTTTGGCGATCAACAATGCCTTTTCCAGCATGATGGAGCACCTTGCCATAAAGCAAAGGTGATAACTAAATGGCTCAGGGAACAAAACATAGAGATTTTGGGTCCATGGCCTGGAAACTCCCCAGATCTTAATCCCATTGAGAACTTGTGGTCAATCATCAAGAGACGGGTTGACAAACAAAAACCTAAAAATTCTGACAAAATGAAAGCATTGATTGTGCAAGAATGGACTGCTATCAGTCAGGATTTGGTCCAGAAGTTGATTGAGAGCATGCCAGGGAGAATTGCAGAGGTCCTGAAGAAGAAGGGTCAACACTGCAAATATTGACTTGCTGCATTAACTCATTCTAACTGTCAATATAAGCTTTTGTTACTCATATGTTTGCAATTATTATATTTCTGTCTGTGATAAAAACATCTGTCAAACACACATAAAAACCAGAGGGCAGCTGATCATGTGAAAATATAATATTTGTGTCATTCTCAAAACTTTTGGCCATGACTGTACACTCAAACTGTGTATTAACAGTGATTCTCAGCATTACTGTGAAAAAAATCAAGTGACGATTTAGGTGCACGAATAGTTATCGAACATAACCTCCAACAGCCGGATTTTTTCAAAATCGTTCGGGTTCGTCGAACTGCTCGAACACCACCCAAAACAGCTCGAATTTGAAATTGGCGAACAGTTCGCTTCGAACACTGCTCATCTCTAGTAACAACGCAATTCAGACAGCAGAACCCTTGGTCTCGTCTAACCAGGCAGAGGACAATGGCTCTGCAAAACAGCTGAAGGATTGGTGTCAGCAGCTGCACGTAGGCACTGACTCCACCCCTTCACACCAAAAGAATGGGGTTTACCGAGTGGTTCAAGAATTTGAACGGGTATTCAGCAAACACCCTTTAGATTTTGGGCAGGCAAAAGGGGTCCAACATCAAATCCCCACAGGAAGTCATCCGCCCATTAAAGAAAGATATCGGCCAGTACCCCCAAATCACTACCAATATGCCAAAGGTATGTTATGAGAGATGAAGGAGGCTGGGGTGATCAGAGACAGTTGTAGCCCCTGGGCAGCTCCACTAGTCCTTGTTAGAAAGAAAGATGGTACAATGAGGATGTGTGTTAATTACAGGAAACTTAACAGCATTACCCACAAAGACGCCGATCCGTTGCCTAGGATAGAGGAGTCACTAGCTGCACTGAGAACTGCTAACTATTTCTCTACTTTAGATCTCACTAGTGGGTATTGGCAGGTTCCCGTGGCAGAGGCAGACAAAGAGAAGACTGCCTTTGCAACACCAATGGGCCTCTCAGAGTTCAACTACATACCGTTCGGGCTTTGCAGCACGCCAGGAACGTTCCAGAGATTGATGGAGTGCTGCCTTGGGCATATGAACTTTGAGACAGTTCTGTTGTGCCTTGATGACGTCATTGTCTTCTCCAAAACCTATGAGGAACATTTGGAGCACCTGGCTAAGGTGTTTGAAGCCCTGTCCAAATTTGGCCTAAAGGTGAAGCAGTCCAAATGCCACCTCCTGAAGCCCACGATGCAGTACCTAGGCCACGTAGTGAGCGCAGAAGGCATGGCGCCAGACCCTGACAAGGTCACTGTTATCCAGGACTGGCAGAGACCTAGCAACATCCATGAGATATGCCAGTTCCTCGGGTTGGTATGCTACTACCGAAGGTTCATCAAGGGCTTCACTGAAATAGCGGCACCTCTGCAAAATCTCCTTGTCGGCCAGCCCAAGAAGGCCAGAAAGAAAAGTTCTACGTTTGATTGGAATGACGAACTGGAAAGATCCTTCACTCGGTTGAAGATGGCCCTTATGGGGGATGAAGTTCTGGCCTACCCAGACTATAACCAACCATTCATCCTCTATGCTGATGACAGCAACGTTGGATTGGGAGCAGTGCTGTCGCAGGTACAGAATGGCAGAGACAGAGTGATCTCTTACGCCAGCAGGAAACTTCGTCCCACTGAACGGAACCCTGACAACTACAGCTCCTTCAAGTTAGAGTTCCTCGCCATCGTCTGGGCTGTAACCGAGCGGTTCAAACACTACCTAGCTGCGGCAAAATTTACCATCTTCACGGACAACAATCCTCTGACTCACTTGGAAACCGCAAAGCTAGGTGCGCTGGAGCAGCGATGGATGGCCCGGCTGTCCAACTACGAGTTCACCATCGAGTACCGAGCGGGACATAAGAATGCCAATGCTGATGCACTGTCCAGAATGTCCAACTTACCAGATCGGGGAGAAGATCTGGACACACTTGAAGAAATTGAATTACCAGCCTTTAAACCATCCAATTGCAGCCCAACGTGCTCAAGGTGTGAAAAGCAAGTGCTATATCACGAAAGAGGCCACCCTAAACACATTGCCTCACCATGAGTGGACAGAGACACAGGATAGTGACCCAGCAGTCCGCCTGGTAAAGGAGCTACTGGCACAAGCTGACTCGCGTCCAGGTCCAGATGCCCCACAAGAGTCCCAACACCTGTGGAAGGAGAAGGGCAGACTGTTCATCTACGAAGGAAAGCTGTGTCGGAGGAGTGTCAATGCCCAAACTCACAAACTAGTCTGGCAAGTGGTGGTCCAGAGGCGAGATGCATCAATGGTCCTGGAAGCGTACCACAATGGAGCAAGACACTTCGGATGGAAGAAGTTAGAGGTCCTACTACGCGAGAGATTCTACTAGATTGGTATCAGGAAGACCATTGAAGATTGGTGCCGAGAGTGTGGACCATGAAACTTGCGAAGGAAAGAACGTTGCAGCCAGCGAGCCCCGTTGCAGCCAATAATCACCAAACAGCCACTTGAACTGGTAGCCTTGGACCATGTGAAGCTAACTCCAAGCCGGTCAGGCTATGTCTACGCTCTTACCATTGTTGACAACTACTCAAGGTTCCTGGTAGTCGTGCCTGTCAAGGACCAAACAGCAAGGACAGCAGCCAAAGCATTCCACCAACACTTTTGTTGACCACATGGTTACCCTGAATGAGTGCTTACTGACCAAGGTCCAGCTTTTGAAGCAGAAGTGTTCCAGGAGTTCTGTAACATGTACGGCTGCAAAAAAATCAGAACAACACCATACCATCCACAGACAAATGGCATGTGCAAAAAGATGAACCAAGTGGTAATTGACCTCTTGAAGACTTTGCCTCTAGAAGAGAGAAACTTGTGGCCAGAAAAGTTGCCAGATCTGGTGAATCTCTGCAACCACATTCCGGTGAATTCTACCAACTGTACAACGGCCTACCTCATGAGAGCAAGACCTGGCAAATTGCCAATTGATTTGGACATGGGAGTTGTGACTCCTGAGGTGACATCACCAGATGCAGACTGGGATACTGAGCGGCAGCAACAGTACCGCAAGGTGCAAGAATGTGTAGAGAAGAGCTTGTCTCAGGCAAGACAAAAACAAGAAAGAAATTACAACCAGCATGCACCTGCAGTTCCCTTGTCACCTGGAGAACAGGTACTCAAAAGGAAAAGGCGACTCCACAAGCTTGACGACCAGTGGGAAGCGGAGCCATACACCATTATGCCCTCGGACTTCGACAATACGAAGGTGTGCCTTATCAGTAAGGATGGAGGAGAAAACTCCACAGCTGTGTCCAGGGATCACTTGAAATCGTGCCATGACCAGTTAAAGGGAAAGATGGGAGAAAAGGAAATTCCTTCGTCAGTAGAAAAGGTGGAAGAAAAAGTCCGCACCATACTGGGCGAGTTCCCTGCGAACTGGACGAGAGTAAATCAGGCTATAGTAGAGCCCGTCTTGACCTTCCCACAACCAACAGTACCTGAAAGAGAAGTGACTCAGGATCAGCCTGAAGAACTGCATATTCCAGTGATAGAAGCCACCCTGCAGTGGAACGTGAAAATCTGCCACCTGCTCGCTGTGAATCTGTCACACCCACAGTGAGTCTAGGTAATCGCAGAAGGGTACTGCCCAGTTTACCAACACACACAATGGACCAGGCTAGACCACTAGAGACACCTGTGCTGCGTAGGTCAGTCCATAGTACTAGAGGTCAGGTTCCTGCCAGGTAAATGGACTAACATGTTATTGTTCTAGTAATGTAAATAAGTTAATGTTATTAATTGCAACTTTTATCCACTCTTATTTTATTCTTTAAATGGACGATAGGGTCACTGGACTCGTAGTGACCAGGACAATACTTGTAGATAGTTAATGTTATTGACCCAGAACAAAAACCGCCAGGCGTGGCTGAAGATGTGGGGGAATCATCCAAGCCTTGTAGCCCGCCCAAGGCATACGTTGAGGGTTTAAGGCGGGTCCCTCACATTGTGCTCTGCAAGGGTGAAAAAGGACACCCCATTCCAGACTCCACCAAATGTATATATTTAATGTTAAATTTTGTAAATAGTTATAATATGTTATTCTTTATGTTTCCTCAGTCCAGGAGTACTGAATTGCACTAGGGGGGAATGTGGCACCCCAGGAGTTTGGTTGCCACAGTGACCTTGCCTTCCTCCAGGGGAGGGTGATGTCATGCCTGAAAGCAAAGAGGGATCCCTTAACAGGTAATACAGCATGCAACACCTTTCTGACTCCAGACCAGAAGGGGGAGCTCAAACACCTGATTTTAGGGGAGCTTCCCTGGAATATTCTGGCTGGGGGAGGAGTTGGTAAGTCTAGCTGAGGGAACGAGAGAGGGAAGACGTGTGTGGAGAGACAAGCTGGGGGACTGAAGCCATAGCAGGGCCCATCCACAGGTTTAAGCGCCGGAGACCAGACCCCTGGACTCCGAGGCTGAGAGGGTGTAGTAAAATCCCAGCAGCAGAATCCGGAGGGCAGAGGATGGCAGGTTCTCTGTCCCCATTAAGACTCTTCCACAAAGCAGCAGCACATGTGAGCCGGAGACTCCATAAGTGATTAGTTCCTGAAACAGGCTACAGCTGCATGTTATGAGAGTCAAGTACAACTTGAATAAGAGACTGAGAATCCAGAGAACTTGGACAGAGCTTATAGCAGCCAATGCCTCACAGAACAGCGCTAGAAAGGAGACCTCACATCCCACCTGTAATGAGGGGATCCTAAACTGCTTTCAGGCCGACCTACTCCAGTACGACCTGTATTCAATGCCCTGGATGCTTTGCCTGCAAAACTGTATGTAAAGCTTTGGAAACTGCAACTCACTGACTGTTTCTCAGTTCTTCCTGTGTCACACATTGCACTCAGCTACATCCTGCAGCACCATTACCACCTACTACAACATCTGCCTGCCCTGGGATCCCATAGTCTCACCTGTAGGAGACTGTACCAACTCTGCTGCATCTCACCATCTATCCCAGAGGATCTGCACCGCAGCGCTGGTCACCATTGACCAGATACCACAGGTGGCGTCACGAATACCTACACTACAAACTCTAAACATCCCCTGTAAATAATTCCCCTTTCATTGGACGCCCAGGGCCACAGACCGGGTCACTGCCGCTGTGACACATCCCCCTACAATACACCGGCCCGGTACCGATATCCCACTGCCCTGGCGGGCGAACCACATGCACAACAGTGGAAGAAGCAGTGTTGTCACCCGCAGACACTGTTCCTGGGGTTGGACCCACAAAGTCGGATGCTTTGCTGCCATGTGCCTGATCATGCTGATGGTGGACAGGCTGGTAGTTTTGCTACCCCTGCTGATGCTGGCCTGGCAGGTGGTGGAAATGGCTTTTTTGGGGTTATCAGCAGAGTCTTTAAAAAACAACCAGACTCGGGAAGACCTAACAGTTGTACTGGCAACTTCAGTCATGTTGATGCTACAGGGAACTGTTTCCTGCCTTCTGTCTGCCGCCTCCACATTGCTTCTTCCTGCCTGTTGTGGTGCTACGTCTCCCTCCATCTGTGTGCTGCTGTCCTCGCTCTGCATGGCCTCCTGACAGGTTGGGTCAGTTACTATATCATCCACGACCTCAGCTTCCACTTCCGCTCCCTGGTCCTCTTCCTGACTTTCTGGCAATTGTATCATCATCCACCACTTGTGACACTTTCCCACCATCGCCTTCATGACCGTGCTGCTCAAATATTTGGGCATCGCTACATGCAATCTCCTCTTTCCCCGCTTCAAGTGGATTGGGCGAGAGGCCTGAATATATAAATGGAAAAGTGAACAGCTCTTCGGAGTGTCCAAGTGTGGGATCAGTTGTCTCCGGAACTCGGCATGGTGGGATGAAGGAGTATCAGGGTGAGGAATATGTGGTCCAGACTCACGGCTACTCAGCCTTGACAGTGTGGAAGATGGGTGGTGGTGGTGGCAAAGTGACTGGAAGCATTGTCCACTATCCAACCAACAACCTTTTGACACTGTTCTGGGTTCATTAGTGGTGATCTGCTGCGGTCTCCTAATAATTCGGACAAGAAGGTCAGTCGAGAAGATGTGGGTGTTTGTTGTGGCACAATTTCAGCTTGCCCACGGCCTTGGCCTCTGCATGCACCATCACCATCACGTCCAGTTCCCCGTCCCTTGCCACGTTCCTTGCCCATTTTAAATGAAGGACAATATTTTCCATGATCACTACAAATGGCTGAATTTAGAACAAACATATATGTGATCCGTGTGAAGGACAAACCAATTTTAAATAGCTGGCCTGTGGGTAACTATTTTACCAGCAAACTGATGTCAATAACTTTGCTAACACACTGCAACAAAATTTAAATGGAGGCCAGAAATGGCAGAATTTTGAGCCCACGTATATGTGATCCATGTGATGGACAAACCACAGTTTTAAATAGATGGATTTTTACCGCTGTAATATGGAAAGGATCTGGCTGTCTTCTGCAGTGCCAACAAGCAAATGGAGCAGAAAAACGGTGTTCTCTGGATTGCTTTTTAAGGCCGGCATCACACTAGAGAGGAATACGGACGAGTGAGAGGCGTAAAAACAATGCATTACACTCGGACCAATGTTTCTCTATGGGGCAGCTCCCATCATCCGTATATTTCTCGCCCGTATTTTACGGGCCGAGACAATCGCAGCATGCTGCGATTGTCAGCATATTACGCCCGTAGTATGCCAATTCAAGTCTATGGGGGTGAGAAAAATATGGATTACACACGGACCAGACGTGTGACTTGCGAGAAGTACCGGTGTCCTTTAGAAAAGCTGTCAATTCAGTGCGCTATACTGTAAAATCACACTGACATGTTTAATAAAGAATGGAGACAGATATATACACATAGAATATATATATATCTATAAATAATAATTCCCAAGCCTTTCCTCTCTGCCAAGCCCTTCATTGGCTTCCTATCGTCCAGAGGCTCCAGTTCAAAACCCTAACCATTACCTACAAAGCCATCCAAAATCTGTCTCCTCCATACATCTGTGACATGGTCTCCCGGTACATACCCACACGCAA
This sequence comes from Oophaga sylvatica, assembly GCA_033576555.1. Taxonomy (NCBI): domain Eukaryota; kingdom Metazoa; phylum Chordata; class Amphibia; order Anura; family Dendrobatidae; genus Oophaga; species Oophaga sylvatica. The sequence goes on along the minus strand of JARQOD010000010.1, from coordinate 111,588,323 downwards.
CCTTCGATCCTCTCAAGATCTCCTCCTCTACTCCCCTCTTATCTCTTCTCCCACAACCGCATACAAAGCTTCTCCCGTGCCTCTCCCATACTCTGGAACTCTCTACCCCAACACATCAGACTCGCGCCTACCATGGAAACCTTCAAAAAGAACCTGAAGACCCACCTCTTCCGACAAGCCTACAACCTGCAGTGATCATCAGTCTACGGAACCACCGCACGACCAGCTCTACCCTCTCCTAGTGTATCCTCACCCATCCCTGTAGACTGTGAGCCCTTGCGGGCACGGTCCTCTCTCTCTGTACTTGTGTGTGCCTTGTATTGCTCATGTTTACTGTACTTGTCTATATTTGCCCCTCTTCACATGTAAAGCGCCATGGAATAAATGGCGCTATAAAAATCTATAATAAAAATTATAATATATATCTATATCACAATGACGTGTATATATATATTTATGTGTATTCTATGTGTATATATCTATTCTTTCTTTTGTGATTTAAAACCTGTCATTGGGAGATACATTATATGTCGGTTTTGCAAGCCGGGAGAAAATCTCGCCATACTGATGACATACGGATGCTTACATGCGCAAAATACGCAGCCACACCTTGACAACGGATGACATATGGATCACTGTTCAGGGAACTTTTCTGCGTATTACGGCCGTACAATACAGTCCATATTTTGGATTAGTCCTCAGAAGGACTGTTAGTTGAGATGGATTTGTATATAATATATTGTGGCATACCAACACTAAGAAACAACAAATCTCTCCCTAGCTCAACAGCAACTCTCCCTACACTGCCTGATTCCGGAGTAGACTGTGACGAGCATGGCGGTGACAGATCTGATATAGACCTGATGATGCTGTGCGGCCAGCCAATCACTGTAATGCCACAACCAACATGGCTGCGGCATTACAGTATGTGGCATACAATCTAATCCCTGCATGTTTCTAAAGAGTGCCAAACATGCAGAGTGGGGTACCCGAGCTCCCGCCAAGCAACCCCGGAAATACTCGGCGAGCACCGAGATCTCGAGCAGTGAGATGCTCGGGCGAGTACCATGCTCGCTCATCACTAGTTGTAATATCTACAGCTGAGTCCTAGCTGGAGAAGTTGTTGTGTCGGTCTGGGCCGGATGGAAAAGACTGGAAAAGTGAACATTTCCATCAGAAAGAACGTCCTCTGTAAGTCAATATTTATAACTGTACTATAATCTCCTATATGTTCTGCAGTAGTGGTATCTAGCACCATATGTCGGTAATAACAGTGTTGTTTTTTCATAAAGATTTATTTTCAGTAATACCATGGTGATCGGCTGAGGTTCCCCTATGCCGACAATTAGGGTGCGCCACTATAGTTGTAATCAGGGTTGCATGGGTACGGGCCCACTCAGATGTGTCACACACCCACCCCCCCCCCCCCGAGCTAAACCTCTAGCTACCCCTCTGGCTCTGTGCACATGTTAGTGTGTTTCCACGGACCATGTGCCAATGGGTATAATATGCTGACATATCTGTTTTAATGTCAGCACAGGCTGCAAAGCTTCCTACACACATGCACATCCATGTGACACACATCGGTGCTGGGGAAGAAGCGTTACAGTAAGCGCTGGTCCCCTGCACCGGGTGCTGAACACGGATCTTATCATTCTCCCCTGCGCTGAAGTCTTTATTCTTTAGGTTGGTGCAATTACAGCGATACCAGATTTATATCTTTTTTTTATGTTTGGCTGCTGTCACACACTAAAAGACGCCTTTTATTGCAAAAATAATTTTTTTTTTGCATCACCATATTTTGAGAGCTAAAATTTTTCCAAATTTTGGCCCACCGAGTCATGTGAGGGCTTGTTTTTTGGGGGACGAGTTGATGTTTTTATTGGACCATTTTTTTGGCACATGACATTTTCTATTCAGATTTTTAGGAGGCAGAGTGAACAAAAACAAGCAATTCAGGAAATGTTTTTTGGAGGGGGTTTATGTCATTCTGCATGTGGTAAAACTGAAAAGGCAACTTTATTCTTTGAGTCAGTATTATTACAGCGATGTCTCATTTATATAGTTTTTTATGTTTTGGCACTTTTACACAATAAAAACTATTTTATAGAAAAAATATTTTTTTTGCATCGCTTTATTCTGAGAGCTATAACTTTCTTATTTTACCACCAATGATAGAGTATATCATGGCTTGTTTTTTGACGGACAATTTGACATTTTTAGTGGTACCATGTTTATTTATATCTTTCATTTTGATCGTGGATTATTCCTATTTTTGTTCAGTGGTATGATGATAGAACATTGTTTTTTGTCTTATTTTTTTTTCTTTTTTATGGTGTTCACTAGTGGGACAGTTTTATAGTTCAGGTCATTCTGGACATGATGATACCAAATATGTGTACTTTTTTCTTTTTTTTCAAATATTTATTTATGTACAATATTTTGATTTTTTAAAATATTTAAACAATTATTTAAAAAAAGAGTAACTTTTTTTTAACTTGCTTATTTGTCCCACTATGAGACTATCATTTTTTGCAGGCTGATCGCTTGTATAGTAGGGGGATGTAGCAGCATCCCTATGCCATGCAAACGGTCAGCTCTACACTGACAGATAAAGTTGCTGATCATGCTCCAAGCATGATCTAGCAATTTTACTAGCTCTGGAGACCTGGATATCACCATGGAAACGATCGGGACCAAACGTGATTCCGCGGGATCTCCGATCCAAGAGCAAAGGGGCTGTCATCCCTCTGCCTGCTCCCGGAATGTTGTGATTGAGTTTGATTGCAGCCTTTAGGGGATTAAAGTGCTGGGAGCGATGCGGGACCACTATTTGCACTGAGTGCCGGGTGTCAGCTGTCAGAGTCACCTGACAACAGGTGGCGATCGCACGCGCACAGCCTGTATGCGTGCACAATCGTGATGCAGTAATAATACGTCCCTGGTTAATAAGTCCCAGGGCACGCGGACATATTATTACTGCAAATGTCAGAAAGGGGTTAAGTAAACCAAAATTGAAATTTTTATTAAAAAATTGAAATTTCAGTGTAATTTATTAGGGAGGCAAGAACTGCCAAAAATTAGAAGAGTTTTTTTTTTTACTAGTTTAAAATCACGGTAATTTAACTGTTAAACTGTATGGATGACATATTCAATCCAGTACATTTTTTGAACTCTTTTGGAGTTTAATAGCACCGTAATTTAACACAAAGCACATTAAACTGTATGGGTGATAATATAGTCAATTTTTTCACTCCCTACCCAAAATAATGTGGTCACATGTAGCAGCTATATATTTAGCAACAAACTGCAATACCCTAAGCCCTGCCTAGAGGCTGTATTTATCCACGCCCCCGCTCCAGCAGCTATGCCTGGCTAAATGCAGAATGTATCGCATAGAAACCACACACCAGTCTGGTCAACTACTCTCTCCCTCCAATCAGAACTGTCCCTGAAATGTGCAATGGCTTCAGTGGGCTGAGCGTGGCATTGTCGGTCCTTTTATAACCTTTGAGGGAGGTAATGCAGCCAGCCAATCACACTAATGCCACTACCAAGATGGCCATGCTATTACAGAGACTGGCAGGCAATCCCTACATGTTTATTGTCTGTGCAATAGGTGCCAATTATGCGGGGGGGATTCGAGCAGCACCAGCCAATGCTCGGTAAGTGCCTTGCACCCTGATACTAGAGTAATATTCGAGAATCACCAAGCACTTTTGCTCATCACTAATCCTATTCCTCCCCTAACTTTATCAAGTTTACTTTCTGTCTTTGAACTGGTCACAGAAGAAGAGGTTAACAGGTTCCTTGCTTCTTCTCACACCACACATTACCTGTACCAGTGACCATATTCCCTCACAACTCCTCTAATTCTTCTCCCCGACTTTCACTATACACCTAATTAAAATATATTTACCTCTCTTTCATCGTGTAACTTTCCTTCTGTCTTCAAACAATCCGTCTTAAACCTTGTGCTAAAAAAATCCATCCCACGACCAGAACTGTGCTGCTAACTACAGACCTATCTCTCATCTCCTCTTCATCTCTAAACTCCAGGAATGATTGGTCCACTCTTGTCTGATCTGCTATCTTTCAGAAAACTCTCTTCTTATCCCTTTAAAATCTCTTATGCGCTCTTTAGACTTTACAGAAACTGCCCTTATTAAAGTCTCTAATGATCTACTAACAGCTAAATCTAATGACTATTACTCCCTACGGATTCTCCTGGATCTCTCTGCAGCATTTGACACCAAAGATCATCAGCTCCTCCTCAATTAGCTCCACTCTCTTGCACTCAAGGATACTGCTCTCTCTCGCAGACCATTCCATCAAAGTCTGCATTACTAAACGTCACTACTTCTATTCCGAACCCCGACATGTGCCCACACAGTAGTTTTCTCCCACATATGGGTATCAGCGTACTCAGGACAAATTGGACAACAACTTTTGGGGTCCAATTTCTCCTGTTACCCTTGGGAAAATAAAAAATTGGTGACTACAATATCAATTTGGTGGGAAAAAAATAGGATTTTTTTTTCATGCCCGGGCATTATAAACTTCTGTGAAGCACTTGGGGGTTCAAAGTGCTCACCACAGATCTAGATAAGTTCCATAGGGGGTCTAGTTTCCAAAATGGGGTCACTTGTGGTTGGTTTCCACTGCTTAGGCACATCAGGGGCTCTGCAAACTGAACATGACACACATCAAAGTCTGCATTCCAAAACGTCATTACTTCCTTTATGAGCCCTGCCATGCACCCAAACAGTATTTCTCCCCCACATATGGGTATCAGCGTACTCAGGACAAATTGGACAACAACGTTGCAGTCCAATTACCTTGGGAAAAATCAAAAATTGGGCACTAAAAATCATTTTGGTGGAATTTTTTTTTTCACACCCAGGCATTATAAACTTTAGTGAAACATTTGGGGGTTGAACGTGCTCACAACAGATCTAGATAAGTTCCTTAGGGTGTCTAGTTTCCAAAATGGTGTCACTTGTAGGGGTTTCCACTGTTTAGGCACATCAGGGGCTCTCCAAACATGACATGGCGTCCAGCCAATTCTGCGTTGAAAAAGTCAAACGGCACTCCTTCCCTTCCGAGCTCTGCTATGCACCCAAACAGTGGTTTACCCCACATATTAGGCATCAGCGTACTCAGAACAAATTGCACAATAACTTATAAGGGCTTGTTATCCTTGGAAAAATAAAAATTGGGGGAAAAGATCATTTTTGCGGAAAGAAAATTATTTTTTAATTTTGCGGCTCCACGTTATAAACTTGTGTGAAGTACTTGGGGGTTCAAAGTGCTCACCACAGATCTAGATAATTCCTTAGGGGGTCTAGTTTCTAAAATGGGGTTACTTGTGGTGGGTTCCCACTATTTAGGCACATCAGGGGCTATCCAAATGCGACATGGCGTCCAATCTCGATTCCAGCCAATTTTTGTTGAAAAAGTCAAATGGCGCTCCGTCTCTTCCGAGCTCTGCCGAGCGCCCAAACAGTGGTTTTCCCCCACATATGGGGTATTATCGTACTCAGGACAAATTGGACAAGACTTTTGTGTTGCAATTTCTCCGGTTATCCTTTGGAAAATAAAAGATTGGTGACTTAAATATCATTTTTGTGGGAAAAAATAGGATTTTTTATTTTCATGCCCGGGCATTATAAACTTGTGTGAAGCACAAATTGCACAACTTTTTCTGTCCAGTTCTCCTTTTACCCTTGTTAAAATAAAAAAATTTGTAAAAATCATTTTTGTGACTAAAAAGTTAAATGTTCATTTTTTCCTTCCAAGTTGCTTCAGCTCCTGTGAAGCACCTGAAGGGTTAATAAACTTCTTGAATGTGGTTTTGAGTACCTTGAGGGGTGAAGATTTTAGAATGGTGTCATTTTGGGTATTTTCTGCATTATAGACCCCTCAAAGTGACTTCAAATGTGAAGTGGTCCCTAAAAAAAATTGTTTTGTACAATTTGTTGTAAAAATGAGAAATAGCTGGTCAACTTGTAACCTTTATAACTTCGTGAAAAAAAATTTGGTTCCAAAATTGTGCTTATTTAAAGTAGACATGTGGGAAATGTTATTTAGTAACTGTTTTGTGTGACATATTTCTCTGTTTTAAGGGAATAAAAATTCAAAGTTTGAAAATCGCAAAAGTTTCCAAATTTTCACCATATTTCCATTTTTTTCATAAATAAACGCAAGTTATATCGAATAAATTTTACAACTATCATGAAGTACAATATGTCCTGAGAGAACATTCTCAGAATCGCGATGATCCTTTAAAGCGTTCCAGAGTTATAGCTAGAGATGAGTGGTGTTCGAATCGAACTGTTCGCCAATCTCAAACTCGAGCTGTTTTGGGCTGTGTTCGAACCGTTCGACGAACCTGAACGATTTGGAAAAAATCCGGCTGTTCGAGGTTATGTTCGATACTGTTCGTGCATCAAAATCGTAACTGGATTTTTTCTCAGTAATGCTGAGAATCAATGTTAATACACAGTTTGAGTGTACAGCGGGGCGGGGGGAGGGGCATGGGATGGATCTCTGCAGAAATAAGGAAGAGCTCCATTTTTTTTTTCTTTTTCCCACATTTCCAGTGGGCGGTGCAGTCTGTCAGCCTATCAGCAGCGCACACACAGAGCAAATTTTTTTTTCACACAAGCAAGGGCATGTGTCATTGGCTGTGTATGTCACATGTCCTTGCCCTACAAGACCCAGCCATTTTTACCGTCGCCACCATTTTCTCACTGCTGCAGCTCAGTGTTAGACGGCACTGCTGCTGCTGTGAGAGCTATCTTGTGCAGCAGCAAATTGGAAGCGAAATTTCACTTAAAGCAACAGAAAGGTTTAGGGACTAGGGAGTGGGACTAGTTTGTAATTGCAGCCCTTTTGAAGGCTAGGTTACAGCAGTTCCTAGCACTTTTAGCAGGCAGGTCTGTGCTCTTAATAAATAGACAGATAGGTTGGAAGTAGTGACTATTTCTAATTGCAGCCCTTTTGAGGGCTAGGTTACATCAGTTCCTATCACTTTTTGCCAGCTCACCAGGTTCAAATAACTACGAATTTAGAGCTGCATTGCTCTTGTCCTAGTAAATGATAATTTGGGCATAGTAGCAGTGAGTGGTACTCATTCTATTAGGCCATCTATACAAAGCTCCACCAGCATTCAAATAAACTACGAATTTTGAGCTGCATGTTGCCTGGACAATAATTTGGGCAAAGTAGCAGTGTGTGGTACTCATTCTATTAGGCCATCTATACAAAGCTCCACCAACATTCAAATAAATATGAATTTTAAGCTGCATCTTGCCTGTACAATAATTGTGGGCATAGTAGCAGTGTGTGGTACTCATTCCATTAGGCCATCTATACAAAGATCCACCAGCATTCAAATTCCTAATAATTTTTAGCTGCATCTTGCCTGGACAATAATTGTGGGCATAGTAGCAGTGTGTGGTACTCATTCTATTAGGCCATCTATACAAAGCTCCACCAGCGTTCAAATTCCTAAATAATTTTTATCTGCATCTTGGCCTGTAGAATAATTGTGGGATAGTAGCAGTATGTGTGTACTCATTCTATTAGGCCATCTATACAAAGCTCCACCAGCGTTCAAATAAATACGAATTTTTAGCTGCATCTTGCTTGTGAATAAATGTGGGCATAGTAGTAGTGTGTGGTACTCATTCTATTAGGCCATCTATACAAAGCTCCACCAGCGTTCAAATAACTACGAATTTTGAGCTGCATCTTGCCTGTAAAATAATTGTGGGCATAGTAGCAGTGTGTGGTACTCATTCTATTAGGCCATCTATACAAAGCTCCACCAGCATTCAAATAACTACGAATTTTGAGCTGCATCTTGCCTCGACAATAATTTAGGGCATAGTAGCACTGTGTGGTCCTCATTCTATTACGCATCTATACAAAGTTCCACCAAGCATTCAAATAACTATGAATTTTTAGCTGCATTTGCCTGGACAATAATTGTGGGAATAGTAGCAATGTGTGGTACTCATTCTATTAGGCCATCTATACAAAGCTCCACAAGCGTTCAAATAACTGCGAATTTTGAGCTGCATCTTGCCTGTAAAATAATTGTGGGCATAGTAGCAGTGTGTGGTACTCATTCTATTAGGCCATCTGTTGTGAATGGACTTGAAATGAGTTCTGAGCAGAGGCTCCCTCTGGTGGTTACAAGCGGTACTGGACTGTCCAGTGAAGATTGTGAGGATTGGGAATCAGGTGTTACTGACTGGTCTTATTTAAGGGAGTCGCCTTCCCATCAGGGTTGCCGGTGATCAATTGTTCTGGTCTCAATCCTTGATTCCTGTTTCCTTTGTAGCCTGCTGTGTCGTGTCTGCATCTCCTGCTTACAGATAAGACATTTTCTTCTTTTGTTTTTGTGCTTGATTTTTGCATTTTGTCCTGCACTTCTGTGGGGCCTTCGGGGTCCCCTCCGGGGGCTTTTGCCCTCTCAGTTTGGTTCAGCCACTGATGTTTTGTACATTTGCTTTTTCCAGTTTTTTCAGTGGCTGCTGTTTTGATTTTGTTACACCAGAGAGCTAATTTAGGTGGTAGAGGTCGTGTGATCTCAGGTGTTTTTGAAATTAGTAGAGTTGGTGCTTTTCAGGGTTTTTTGGGATTGCAGTAAGTGCCCTTCCTATCCTTTTCTATTTAGATAGTTTGGGCCCCATCGTTTGCTCATACTATTTTCTGTCTGTGTCAGTATTTCTTCTTGTCTAACCGCCATTACATGTTTGGGGGCTTTCTATGTTCTTTGGGGATCTGCTCCGGGGCAGATAGCTTTCCTCTTTCTATCTTTAGGTATAGTTAGTTTCTCAGGCTGTGACGAGGCGTCTAGGACCAACGTAGGAACACTCCACGGCTGCCTCTAGTTGTGGTGGTTAGTCAGGGTACTGCAATCTCATAGATTCCAACTGCTCTGGTGTATTGCCTTTTTACCTGCACTCCTCAGCTACCAAATCATAACAGTATCACCGGCCACAAAACTGAAATTTATATGGTACTCACAGAAGGGAAAAATATTGTGAAAGAAAAAAAAAAAAAAGGGTTGTCAGAGTTGTCAGAGATATTTATCTGTTTGTTGCATTTTTTTTCCCTCTGTATCTCTGGGTGCTGGGGAGGATTTTTTTTTTTTCTCTCTCTCAATAGAGTTTGCACAGTTGTCTGGCCGTGTGGATCAGCTTGCCACTGAGGTTCGGAGTATTGCTACCTATCTTGCTAGGTTGCCTGTTGTGGAACCTAGGATTCCCATGCCAGATTTATTTTTGGGGGATCGAGCCAAGTTTCTGAATTTCAAAAATAATTGTAAATTGTTTTTTGCCTTAAAATCTAAGTCCTCAGGGAACGCAGCGCAGCAGGTTCAAATTGTCATCTCTCTCCTGCGCGGCGATCCTCAGGATTGGGCTTTTTCCCTGACACCTGGGGATCCTGTTTTGAGTGATGTTGATGCATTTTTTCAGGCCTTGGGGTTATTGTACGATGAGCCTAATGTCACTGATCAAGCTGAAAAAGCCTTGTTGGCATTAAATCAGGGGCTTGATGACGCTGAGTTATACTGTCAGAGATTCCGCAGGTGGGCAGTCCTGACCAAATGGAATGACGACGCTTTGGAAGCCCTTTTTCGGAAGGGTCTGTCTGATAATGTAAAGGATGTTATGGTGGGATTCCCTGTCCCCTCTGGTCTCAATGATTCTATGTCATTAGCGATTCAAATTGACAGACGTTTGCGTGAGCGGAGAAGTATGCGTGGAATAGTGTTGCCTTGTGAACCTGCTTCTGAACCCATGCAGTGTGATAGAGTGGTTTCTGGGGCACAGCGTCATGAGTTTCGAAAGCGCAATGGGTTATGTTTCTACTGTGGTGATGCCTCTCATGCTATTTCAGTCTGCCCTAAGCGGGGAAGACGTTTTGCATGCTCAGTTGTCTTGGGTAGTGTTCAGACTAAGTTTTTATTAACTGTTACTCTGATATGCTCTCTGTCCTCATTTACTGCTCAGGCTTTCGTTGATTCGGGAGCAGCTATTAACCTGATGGATTTTGATTTTGCTAAACGTTGCGGGTTTCCCTTGGTACCCCTACAGAAGTCTATTCCCCTACTGGGGATCGATTCTACCCCTTTGGCTGAGAAAAAACCGCAGTTCTCTACTCAGGTGATAATGAGGGTTGAACCTGATCATCAGGAGAGCTGCAAATTTTTGGTTCTGTATAATCTACATGACATTATCGTGCTGGGTTTCCCTTGGTTACAGTCTCATAATCCTGTTTTGGATTGGAAATATGTGTCTGTAACCAGTTGGGGCTGCCAATGTGTTAATACCAACACTCCTGTTTTTTCTGCCTCCGCCCAGGCTCAGGACGTTCCTGACTTTTTGATTGATTTTTCTGATGTGTTTAGCGAAAGTAAATCTGCATCTTTGCCTCCCCATAGAAGCTATGACTGCGCTATTGAATTAGTGCCTGGTAGTAAATTCCCTAAAGGTCGCCTTTTTAACTTGTCTGTACCTGAACATGACGCTATGCGGTCTTATATCAAGGAGTCATTGGAGAAGGGTCATATCAGACCATCCTCTTCACCCTTAGGTGCCGGTTTTTTCTTTGTGGCCAAAAAGGATGGTTCATTAAGGCCGTGTATTGATTATCGTCTTTTGAACAATATTACTGTGAAATATCAATATCCGTTACCCTTGATTTCTGACCTGTTTTCCAGGGTGAAAAACGCTACTTGGTTTACCAAGCTTGACCTCAGGGGGGCATATAACCTTATTCGCATTAAGCACGGGGATGAATGGAAGACGGCATTTAACACCCCTGAAGGGCATTTTGAGTACCTTGTGATGCCCTTTGGCTCACTAATGCTCCTTCTGTCTTCCAGTCCTTCATGAATGACATTTTCAGGGATTTTGTGGATAAATTTCTGATTGTTTATTTGGATGATATCTTGATTTTTTCTAATGACTGGGACTCTCATGTGAAACATGTTCGAACTGTATTCCAGATTTTGAGAGAGAATGCTCTGTATGTGAAGGGATCAAAAAGTCTTTTTGGCGTACAGAGGATCTCATTTTTGGGATTCATTTTGTCCCCATCTGTTATTGAAATGGACCCGGTCAAGGTTCAGGCCATCTGTGATTGGGTCCAACCTACTTCATTAAAGGCTCTTCAAAGATTTTTGGGTTTTGCCAATTTTTATCGTAAAGTTATTGGTAATTTCTCGGTTATTGTTAAACCATTAACTGATTTGACCAAAAAGGGTTCTTATGTGGTGAATTGGCCTCCTGAGGCAGTCTCTGCATTTCAGGAACTTAAGCAGAGATTCACTTCTGCTCCTGTTCTACGGCAGCCTGATGTTTCTCTGCCATTTCAGGTGGAGGTTGATGCCTCTGAAATTGGGGCAGGTGCCGTTTTGTCCCAAAGAGATCCAGAGACCTCTAAAAGTAACCCTTGTGCCTTTTTCTCTCGAAAATTTTCTCCTACTGAACGTAATTATGACGTGGGTAATCGGGAGTTATTGGCCATGAAGTGGGCTTTTGAAGAGTGGAGACATTGGCTGGAGGGAGCCAAACATCAGGTGGTGGTCCTTACTGACCATAAGAATCTGGTTTATCTGGAATCTGCCAAGCGACTTAATCCTAGACAGGCCAGGTGGGCCTTGTTTTTCACACGTTTTAATTTTGTGGTTTCCTTTTTTCCTGGCACTAAGAATTTTAAGGCGGATGCCCTCTCGAGGAGTTTCCTTGCGGACTCTCCTGAGGTATCTGATCCTTCTGTTATTTTGAAAGAAGGTGTAGTTCTTTCGCCATCTCGCCCAATTTGAGACTGGCTCTGGAGGGGTGTCAGGAGGATAGGCCCGAGCGCTGCCCTGTTGGGAAATTGTTTGTCCCGGACCAGTGGAAAAAGAGTGTGATGTCTGAGATTCATTGTTCCGCGTTGGCCGGTCATCCCGGAATTTTTGGTACCAGAGACTTGGTTAGTCGGTCCTTTTGGTGGCCTACCTTGTCTCGTGATGTCAGGGAATTTGTGCAGTCCTGCGGAAATTGCTCTCGCTCCAAGCCTTGCTCCCGCTCTAGTGGTTTGTTGATGCCATTGCCTATGCCCAAGAGACCATGGACCCATATCTCTATGGATTTCATTTCCGACCTCCCTGTTTTTTCAGAGAATGACCGTCATCTGGGTGATTTGTGATAGGTTTTCCAAGATGATACATCTTGTGCCATTACCTAAGTTGCCTTCCTCCTCTGAATTAGTACCTTTGTTCCTTCAGCACGTGGTTCGTTTACACGGCATTCCTGAGAACATTGTGTCTGACAGAGGAGTCCAGTTTGTTTCCAGATTTTGGAGGACCTTTGGTTCTAAACTTGGTGTTCAATTGTCTTTCTCCTCGGCGTTTCATCCTCAGACCAATGGTCAAACTGAGAGAACAAATCAGACATTGGAGACTTATCTAAGATGCTTTCTGTCTGCTGATCAGGATGACTGGGTCTCTTTTTTGCCTTTGGCTGAGTTTGCTCTTAATAATAGGGCTAGCTCTGCCACTTTGATGTCTCCATTTTTCTGTAATTCTGGGTTTCACCCTCGATTTTCTTCAGGACAGACGGAGGCTTCTGTCTGTCCAGGTGTTGACTCTGTTGTGGAGCGTATGCAACAGATTTGGGACCAGGTAGTGCAGAGGTTGTCCCTCTCTCAGGAGAGGGCCCAGCGGTTTGCTAACCGGCATAGGACTGATGGTCCTCAGTTTAAAGTGGGGGACTTGGTCTGGTTGTCCTCAAAAAATATTCCTATGAGAGTGGCATCTCCTAAATTTAAGCCTAGGTTCATTGGACCTTATAAGATCATGGAGATTCTTAATCCTGTTTCTTTTCGTTTGCTTCTTCCAGGGACATTTAAGATCCATAATGTGTTCCACAAGTCCTTGTTGAAGAGGTTTGTTGAGCCAGTGGTTCCTACTGCTTTGCCCCTGACCCTGTTCTGGTTGAGGGCAATATGGAGTTTGTGGTTGAGAAAATATTGAATTCTCGTTTTTCTAGACAGAAACTCCAGTATTTGGTTAAGTGGAGGGTTATGGTCAGGAAGACAATTCTTGGGTGTTTGCTTCGGACATCCATGCTAGGAGACTCATCCGTGCGTATCATAGAACTCATCCTGACCGACCTGGTTGCTCAAGTGAGGGTTCGGTGACCCCTCCTCAAGGGGGGGGTACTGTTGTGAATGGACTTGAAATGAGTTCTGAGCAGAGGCTCCCTCTGGTGGTTACAAGCGGTACTGGACTGTCCAGTGAAGATTGTGAGGATTGGGAATCAGGTGTTACTGACTGGTCTTATTTAAGGGAGTCGCCTTCCCATCAGGGTTGCCGGTGATCAATTGTTCTGGTCTCAATCCTTGATTCCTGTTTCCTTTGTAGCCTGCTGTGTCGTGTCTGCATCTCCTGCTTACAGATAAGACATTTTCTTCTTTTTGTTTTTGTGCTTGATTTTTGCATTTTGTCCTGCACTTCTGTGGGGCCTTCGGGGTCCCCTCCGGGGGCTTTTGCCCTCTCAGTTTGGTTCAGCCACTGATGTTTTGTACATTTGCTTTTTCCAGTTTTTTCAGTGGCTGCTGTTTTGATTTTGTTACATCAGAGAGCTAATTTAGGTGGTAGAGGTCGTGTGATCTCAGGTGTTTTTGAAATTAGTAGAGTTGGTGCTTTTCAGGGTTTTTTGGGATTGCAGTAAGTGCCCTTCCTATCCTTTTCTATTTAGATAGTTTGGGCCCCATCGTTTGCTCATACTATTTTCTGTCTGTGTCAGTATTTCTTCTTGTCTAACCGCCATTACATGTTTGGGGGCTTTCTATGTTCTTTGGGGATCTGCTCCGGGGCAGATAGCTTTCCTCTTTCTATCTTTAGGTATAGTTAGTTTCTCAGGCTGTGACGAGGCGTCTAGGACCAACGTAGGAACGCTCCACGGCTGCCTCTAGTTGTGGTGGTTAGTCAGGGTACTGCAATCTCATAGATTCCAACTGCTCTGGTGTATTGCCTTTTTACCTGCACTCCTCAGCTACCAAATCATAACAGCCATCTATACAAAGCTCCACCAGCATTCAAATAACTACAAATTTTGAGCTGCATCTTGCCTGGACAATAATTTAGGGCATAGTAGCACTGTGTGGTACTCATTCTGTTAGGCCATTTATACAAAGTTCTACCAGCGTTCAAATAAATATGAATTTTTAGCTGCATCTTGCCTGGACAATAATTGTGGGCATAGTAGCAGTGTGTTTTTACTCATTCTATTAGGCCATCTATACAAAGCTCCACCAGCGTTCAAATAAATACGAATTTTTAGATGCATCTTGCCTGGAGAATAATTTTGGACATAGTAGTAGTGTGTGGTACTCATTCTATTAGGCCATCTATACAAAACTCCACCAGCGTTCATATAAATGCGAATTTTTAGCTGCATCTTGCCTGTAGAATAATTGTGGGCATAGTAGTAGTGTGTGGTACTCATTCTATTAGGCCATCTATACAAAGCTCCACCAGCGTTCAAATAAATATGAATTTTATAGCTGCATCTTGCCTGGACAATAATTTTGGGCATAGTAGCTGTATATGGTACTCATTCTATTAGGCCATCTATACAAAGCTACACCAACATTCAAATAAATACAAATTTTTAGCTGCATCTTGCCTGGACAATAATTGTGGGCAAAGTAGCAGTGTATGGTTCTCATTCTATTAAGCCATCTATACAAAGCTCCACCAGCGTTCAAACTCCTAATTATTTTTATCTGCATCTTGCCTGTAGAATAATTGTGGGCATAGTAGCAGTGTGTGGTACTCATTCTATTAGGCCATCTATACAAAGCTCCACCAGCGTTCAAATAACTACGAATTTTTAGCTGCATCTTGCCTGTAGAATAATTGTGGGCATAGTAGTAGTGTGTGATACTCATTCTATTAGGCCATCTATACAAAGCTCCACCAGCGTTCAAATGAATATGAATTTTTAGCTGCATCTTGCCTGACAATAATTGTGGGCATAGTAGTAGTGTGTGGTACTCATTCTATTAGGCCATCTATACAAAGCTCCACCAGCGTTCAAATAACTACGAATTTTTTGCTGCATCTGCCTGTAGAATAATTGTGGGCATAGTAGCAGTGTGTGATACTCATTCTATTAGGCCATCTATACAAAGCTCCACCAGCGTTCAAATAAATTTGAATTTTTAGCTGCATCTTGCCTGGACAATAATTTT
>JARQOD010000010.1:111531392-111572959 GCA_033576555.1 Oophaga sylvatica | reverse complement strand
GTAAAATAATTGGGGGCATAGTAGCAGTGAGTGGTACTCATTCTATTAGGCCATCTATACAAAGCTCCACCAGCATTCAAATAACACGAATTTTGAGCTGCATGTTGCCTGGACAATAATTTAGGGCATAGTAGCACTGTGTGGTACTCATTCTATTAGGCCATCTATACAAAGTTCCACCAGCATTCAAATAAATATGAATTTTTAGCTGCATCTTGCCTGGACAATAATTGTGGGCAAAGTAGCAGTGTGTGGTACTCATTCTATTAGGCCATCTATACAAAGCTACACCAACATTCAAATAAATATGAATTTTAAGCTGCATCTTGCCTGTACAATAATTGTGGGCATAGTAGCAGTGTGTGGTACTCATTCCATTAGGCCATCTATACAAAGATCCACCAGCATTCAAATTCCTAATAATTTTTAGCTGCATCTTGCCTGGACAATAATTGTGGGCATAGTAGCAGTGTGTGGTACTCATTCTATTAGCCATCTATACAAAGCTCCACCAGCGTTCAAATTTCCTAATAATTTTTATCTGCATCTTGCCTGTAGAATAATTTGGGCATAGTACAGTATGTGGTACTCATTCTATTAGGCCATCTATACAAAGCTCCACCAGCGTTCAAATAAATACGAATTTTTAGCTGCATCTTGCCTGTAGAATAAATGTGGGCATAGTAGTAGTGTGTGTACTCATTCTATTAGGCCATCTATGCAAAGCTCCACCAGCGTTCAAATAAATATGAATTTTTAGCTGCATCTTGCTGGACAAAATTGTGGGCATAGTAGCGGTGTGTGGTACTCATTCTATTAGGCCATCTATACAAAGCTCCACCCAGCGTTCAAATAACTACGAATTTTGAGCTGCATCTGCCTGTAAAATAATTGTGGGCATAGTAGCAGTGTGTGGTACTCATTCTATTAGGCCATCTATACAAAGCTCCACCAGCATTCAAATAAACTACGAATTTTGAGCTGCATCTTGCCTCGACAATAATTTAGGGCATAGTAGCACTGTGTGGTCCTCATTCTATTAGGCCATCTATACAAAGTCCACCAGCATTCAAATAAATATGAATTTTTAGCTGCATGTTGCCTGGACAATAATTGTGGGATAGTAGCAATGTGTGGTACTCATTGTATTAGGCCATCTATACAAAGCTCCACCAGCGTTCAAATAAATATGAATTTTTAGCTGCATCTTGCCTGGACAATAATTTTGGGCATAGTAGCAGTGTGTGGTACTCATTCTATTAGGCCATCTATACAAAGCTCCACAAGCGTTCAAATAACTGCGAATTTTGAGCTGCATCTTGCCTGTAAAATAATTGTGGGCATAGTAGCAGTGTGTGGTACTCATTCTATTAGGCCATCTGTTGTGAATGGACTTGAAATGAGTTCTGAGCAGAGGCTCCCTCTGGTGGTTACAAGCGGTACTGGACTGTCCAGTGAAGATTGTGAGGATTGGGAATCAGGTGTTACTGACTGGTCTTATTTAAGGGAGTCGCCTTCCCATCAGGGTTGCCGGTGATCAATTGTTCTGGTCTCAATCCTTGATTCCTGTTTCCTTTGTAGCCTGCTGTGTCGTGTCTGCATCTCCTGCTTACAGATAAGACATTTTCTTCTTTTGTTTTTGTGCTTGATTTTTGCATTTTGTCCTGCACTTCTGTGGGGCCTTCGGGTCCCCTCCGGGGGCTTTTGCCCTCTCAGTTTGGTTCAGCCACTGATGTTTTGTACATTTGCTTTTTCCAGTTTTTTCAGTGGCTGCTGTTTTGATTTTGTTACACCAGAGAGCTAATTTAGGTGGTAGAGGTCGTGTGATCTCAGGTGTTTTTGAAATTAGTAGAGTTGGTGCTTTTCAGGGTTTTTTGGGATTGCAGTAAGTGCCCTTCCTATCCTTTTCTATTTAGATAGTTTGGGCCCCATCGTTTGCTCATACTATTTTCTGTCTGTGTCAGTATTTCTTCTTGTCTAACCGCCATTACATGTTTGGGGGCTTTCTATGTTCTTTGGGGATCTGCTCCGGGGCAGATAGCTTTCCTCTTTCTATCTTTAGGTATAGTTAGTTTCTCAGGCTGTGACGAGGCGTCTAGGACCAACGTAGGAACCTCCACGGCTGCCTCTAGTTGTGGTGGTTAGTCAGGGTACTGCAATCTCATAGATTCCAACTGCTCTGGTGTATTGCCTTTTTACCTGCACTCCTCAGCTACCAAATCATAACAGTATCACCGGCCACAAACTGAAATTTATATGGTACTCACAGAAGGGAAAAATATTGTGAAAGAAAAAAAAAAAAAAGGTTGTCAGAGTTGTCAGAGATATTTATCTGTTTGTTGCATTTTTTTTCCCTCTGTATCTCTGGGTGCTGGGGAGGATTTTTTTTTTTTTCTCTCTCTCAATGGAGTTTGCACAGTTGTCTGGCCGTGTGGATCAGCTTGCCACTGAGGTTCGAGTATTGCTACCTATCTTGCTAGGTTGCCTGTTGTGGAACCTAGGATTCCCATGCCAGATTTATTTTTGGGGGATCGAGCCAAGTTTCTGAATTTCAAAAATAATTGTAAATTGTTTTTTGCCTTAAAATCTAAGTCCTCAGGGAACGCAGCGCAGCAGGTTCAAATTGTCATCTCTCTCCTGCGCGGCGATCCTCAGGATTGGGCTTTTTCCCTGACACCTGGGGATCCTGTTTTGAGTGATGTTGATGCATTTTTTCAGGCCTTGGGGTTATTGTACGATGAGCCTAATGTCACTGATCAAGCTGAAAAAGCCTTGTTGGCATTAAATCAGGGGCTTGATGACGCTGAGTTATACTGTCAGAGATTCCGCAGGTGGGCAGTCCTGACCAAATGGAATGACGACGCTTTGGCAGCCCTTTTTCGGAAGGGTCTGTCTGATAATGTAAAGGATGTTATGGTGGGATTCCCTGTCCCCTCTGGTCTCAATGATTCTATGTCATTAGCGATTCAAATTGACAGACGTTTGCGTGAGCGGAGAAGTATGCGTGGAATAGTGTTGCCTTGTGAACCTGCTTCTGAACCCATGCAGTGTGATAGAGTGGTTTCTGGGGCACAGCGTCATGAGTTTCGAAAGCGCAATGGGTTATGTTTCTACTGTGGTGATGCCTCTCATGCTATTTCAGTCTGCCCTAAGCGGGGAAGACGTTTTGCATGCTCAGTTGTCTTGGGTAGTGTTCAGACTAAGTTTTTATTAACTGTTACTCTGATATGCTCTCTGTCCTCATTTTCTGCTCAGGCTTTCGTTGATTCGGGAGCAGCTATTAACCTGATGGATTTTGATTTTGCTAAACGTTGCGGGTTTCCCTTGATACCCCTACAGAAGTCTATTCCCCTACTGGGGATCGATTCTACCCCTTTGGCTGAGAATAAACCGCAGTTCTCTACTCAGGTGATAATGAGGGTTGAACCTGATCATCAGGAGAGCTGCAAATTTTTGGTTCTGTATAATCTCATGACATTATCGTGCTGGGTTTCCCTTGGTTACAGTCTCATAATCCTGTTTTGGATTGGAAATCTGTGTCTGTAACCAGTTGGGGCTGCCAATGTGTTAATACCAACACTCCTGTTTTTTCTGCCTCCCCCCAGGCTCAGGATGTTCCTGACTTTTTGATTGATTTTTCTGATGTGTTTAGCGAAAGTAAATCTGCATCTTTGCCTCCCCATAGGAGCTATGACTGCGCTATTGAATTAGTGCCTGGTAGTAAATTCCCTAAAGGTCGCCTTTTTAACTTGTCTGTACCTGAACATGACGCTATGCGGTCTTATATCAAGGAGTCATTGGAGAAGGGTCATATCAGACCATCCTCTTCACCCTTAGGTGCCGGTTTTTTCTTTGTGGCCAAAAAGGATGGTTCATTAAGGCCGTGTATTGATTATCGTCTTTTGAACAATATTACTGTGAAATATCAATATCCGTTACCCTTGATTTCTGACCTGTTTTCCAGGGTGAAAAACGCTACTTGGTTTACCAAGCTTGACCTCAGGGGGGCATATAACCTTATTCGCATTAAGCACGGGGATGAATGGAAGACGGCATTTAACACCCCTGAGGGCATTTTGAGTACCTTGTGATGCCCTTTGGGCTCACTAATGCTCCTTCTGTCTTCCAGTCCTTCATGAATGACATTTTCAGGGATTTTGTGGATAAATTTCTGATTGTTTATTTGGATGATATCTTGATTTTTTCTAATGACTGGGACTCTCATGTGAAACATGTTCGAACTGTATTCCAGATTTTGAGAGAGAATGCTCTGTATGTGAAGGGATCAAAGTGTCTTTTTGGCGTACAGAGGATCTCATTTTTGGGATTCATTTTGTCCCCATCTGTTATTGAAATGGACCCGGTCAAGGTTCAGGCCATCTGTGATTGGGTCCAACCTACTTCATTAAAGGCTCTTCAAAGATTTTTGGGTTTTGCCAATTTTTATCGTAAATTTATTGGTAATTTCTCGGTTATTGTTAAACCATTAACTGATTTGACCAAAAAGGGTTCTGATGTGGTGAATTGGCCTCCTGAGGCAGTCTCTGCATTTCAGGAACTTAAGCAGAGATTCACTTCTGCTCCTGTTCTACGGCAGCCTGATGTTTCTCTGCCATTTCAGGTGGAGGTTGATGCCTCTGAAATTGGGGCAGGTGCCGTTTTGTCCCAAAGAGATCCAGAGACCTCTAAAAGTAACCCTTGTGCCTTTTTCTCTCGAAAATTTTCTCCTACTGAACGTAATTATGACGTGGGTAATCGGGAGTTATTGGCCATGAAGTGGGCTTTTGAAGAGTGGAGACATTGGCTGGAGGGAGCCAAACATCAGGTGGTGGTCCTTACTGACCATAAGAATCTGGTTTATCTGGAATCTGCCAAGCGACTTAATCCTAGACAGGCCAGGTGGGCCTTGTTTTTCACACGTTTTAATTTTGTGGTTTCCTTTCTTCCTGGCACTAAGAATTTTAAGGCGGATGCCCTCTCGAGGAGTTTCCTTGCGGACTCTCCTGAGGTATCTGATCCTTCTGTTATTTTGAAAGAAGGTGTAGTTCTTTCCGCCATCTCGCCCAATTTGAGACTGGCTCTGGAGGGGTGTCAGGAGGATAGGCCCGAGCGCTGCCCTGTTGGGAAATTGTTTGTCCCGGACCAGTGGAAAAAGAGTGTGATGTCTGAGATTCATTGTTCCGCGTTGGCCGGTCATCCCGGAATTTTTGGTACCAGAGACTTGGTTAGTCGGTCCTTTTGGTGGCCTACCTTGTCTCGTGATGTCAGGGAATTTGTGCAGTCCTGCGGGACTTGCTCTCGCTCCAAGCCTTGCTCCCGCTCTAGTGGTTTGTTGATGCCATTGCCTGTGCCCAAGAGACCATGGACCCATATCTCTATGGATTTCATTTCCGACCTCCCTGTTTTCTCAGAGAATGACCGTCATCTGGGTGATTTGTGATAGGTTTTCCAAGATGATACATCTTGTGCCATTACCTAAGTTGCCTTCCTCCTCTGAATTGTACCTTTGTTCCTTCAGCACGTGGTTCGTTTACACGGCATTCCTGAGAACATTGTGTCTGACAGAGGAGTCCAGTTTGTTTCCAGATTTTGGAGGACCTTTTGTTCTAAACTTGGTGTTCAATTGTCTTTCTCCTCGGCGTTTCATCCTCAGACCAATGGTCAAACTGAGAGAACAAATCAGACATTGGAGACTTATCTAAGATGCTTTGTGTCTGCTGATCAGGATGACTGGGTCTCTTTTTTGCCTTTGGCTGAGTTTGCTCTAATAATAGGGCTAGCTCTGCCACTTTGATGTCTCCATTTTTCTGTAATTCTGGGTTTCACCCTCGATTTTCTTCAGGACAGACGGAGGCTTCTGTCTGTCCAGGTGTTGACTCTGTTGTGGAGCGTATGCAACAGATTTGGGACCAGGTAGTGCAGAGGTTGTCCCTCTCTCAGGAGAGGGCCCAGCGGTTTGCTAACCGGCATAGGACTGATGGTCCTCAGTTTAAAGTGGGGGACTTGGTCTGGTTGTCCTCAAAAAATATTCCTATGAGAGTGGCATCTCCTAAATTTAAGCCTAGGTTCATTGGACCTTATAAGATCATGGAGATTCTTAATCCTGTTTCTTTTCGTTTGCTTCTTCCAGGGACATTTAAGATCCATAATGTGTTCCACAAGTCCTTGTTGCAGAGGTTTGTTGAGCCAGTGGTTCCTACTGCTTTGCCTCCTGACCCTGTTCTGGTTGAGGGCAATATGGAGTTTGGGGTTGAGAAAATTTTGAATTCTCGTTTTTCTAGACGGAAACTCCAGTATTTGGTTAAGTGGAGGGTTATGGTCAGGAAGACAATTCTTGGGTGTTTGCTTCGGACATCCATGCTAGGAGACTCATCCGTGCGTATCATAGAACTCATCCTGACCGACCTGGTTGCTCAAGTGAGGGTTCGGTGACCCCTCCTCAAGGGGGGGTACTGTTGTGAATGGACTTGAAATGAGTTCTGAGCAGAGGCTCCCTCTGGTGGTTACAAGCGGTACTGGACTGTCCAGTGAAGATTGTGAGGATTGGGAATCAGGTGTTACTGACTGGTCTTATTTAAGGGAGTCGCCTTCCCATCAGGGTTGCCGGTGATCAATTGTTCTGGTCTCAATCCTTGATTCCTGTTTCCTTTGTAGCCTGCTGTGTCGTGTCTGCATCTCCTGCTTACAGATAAGACATTTTCTTCTTTTAGTTTTTGTGCTTGATTTTTGCATTTTGTCCTGCACTTCTGTGGGGCCTTCGGGGTCCCCTCCGGGGGCTTTTGCCCTCTCAGTTTGGTTCAGCCACTGATGTTTTGTACATTTGCTTTTTCCAGTTTTTTCAGTGGCTGCTGTTTTGATTTTGTTACACCAGAGAGCTAATTTAGGTGGTAGAGGTCGTGTGATCTCAGGTGTTTTTGAAATTAGTAGAGTTGGTGCTTTTCAGGGTTTTTTGGGATTGCAGTAAGTGCCCTTCCTATCCTTTTCTATTTAGATAGTTTGGGCCCCATCGTTTGCTCATACTATTTTCTGTCTGTGTCAGTATTTCTTCTTGTCTAACCGCCATTACATGTTTGGGGCTTTCTATGTTCTTTGGGGATCTGCTCCGGGCAGATAGCTTTCCTCTTTCTATCTTTAGGTATAGTTAGTTTCTCAGGCTGTGACGAGGCGTCTAGGACCAACGTAGGAACGCTCCACGGCTGCCTCTAGTTGTGGTGGTTAGTCAGGGTACTGCAATCTCATAGATTCCAACTGCTCTGGTGTATTGCCTTTTTACCTGCACTCCTCAGCTACCAAATCATAACAGCCATCTATACAAAGCTCCACCAGCATTCAAATAACTACAAATTTTGAGCTGCATCTTGCCTGGACAATAATTTAGGGCATAGTAGCACTGTGTGGTACTCATTCTGTTAGGCCATTTATACAAAGTTCTACCAGCGTTCAAATAAATATGAATTTTTAGCTGCATCTTGCCTGGACAATAATTGTGGGCATAGTAGCAGTGTGTTTTACTCATTCTATTAGGCCATCTATACAAAGCTCCACCAGCGTTCAAATAAATACGAATTTTTAGATGCATCTTGCCTGGAGAATAATTTTGGGCATAGTAGTAGTGTGTGGTACTCATTCTATTAGGCCATCTATACAAAACTCCACCAGCGTTCATATAAATGCGAATTTTTAGCTGCATCTTGCCTGTAGAATAATTGTGGGCATAGTAGTAGTGTGTGGTACTCATTCTATTAGGCCATCTATACAAAGCTCCACCAGCGTTCAAATAAATATGAATTTTATAGCTGCATCTTGCCTGGACAATAATTTTGGGCATAGTAGCTGTGTATGGTACTCATTCTATTAGGCCATCTATACAAAGCTACACCAACATTCAAATAAATACAAATTTTTAGCTGCATCTTGCCTGGACAATAATTGTGGGCAAAGTAGCAGTGTATGGTTCTCATTCTATTAAGCCATCTATACAAAGCTCCACCAGCGTTCAAACTCCTAATTATTTTTATCTGCATCTTGCCTGTAGAATAATTGTGGGCATAGTAGCAGTGTGTGGTACTCATTCTATTAGGCCATCTATACAAAGCTCCACCAGCGTTCAAATAACTACGAATTTTTTGCTGCATCTTGCCTGTAGAATAATTGTGGGCATAGTAGTAGTGTGTGATACTCATTCTATTAGGCCATCTATACAAAGCTCCACCAGCGTTCAAATGAATATGAATTTTTAGCTGCATCTTGCCTGTACAATAATTGTGGGCATAGTAGTAGTGTGTGGTACTCATTCTATTAGGCCATCTATACAAAGCTCCACCAGCGTTCAAATAACTACGAATTTTTTGCTGCATCTGCCTGTAGAATAATTGTGGGCATAGTAGCAGTGTGTGATACTCATTCTATTAGGCCATCTATACAAAGCTCCACCAGCGTTCAAATAAAGTTGAATTTTTAGCTGCATCTTGCCTGGACAATAATTTTGGGCAAAGTAGCAGTGTGTGGTACTCATTCTATTAGGCGATCTATACAAAGCTCCACCAGCGTTCAAATTCCTAATAATTTTTATCTGCATCTTACCTGTAGAATAATTGTGGGCATAGTAGCAATGTGTGGTACTCATTCTATTAGTCCATCTATACAAAGCTCCACCAGCGTTCAAATAAATATGAATTTTTAGCTGCATCTTGCCTGGACAATAATTGTGGGCATAGTAGCAGTGTGTGGTACTCATTCTATTAGGCCATCTATACAAAGCTACACCAGCGTTCAAATAAATACAAATATTTAGCTGCATCTTGCCTGGACAATAATTGTGGGCAAAGTAGCAGTGTGTGGTACTCATTCTATTAGGCCATCTATACAAAGCTCCACCAGCATTCAAATAAATAGGAATTTTAACCCCTTCCTGACCCATGACGCCTACGTTGGCGTCATGAAAACCTGTGCCATCCCGACCGATGACGCCAACGTAGGCGTCATGCTATAAATCATGTTCCTGCGGGTCGGGTGACCGGGTTCACTGAAAGGTCACCCAACCCGCAGGCACAGGACCCTTAGTGCATCACCACAGGGGGGTTGGCTTAACCCCCACATGGCTACGATCGCTCTGATTGGCTGTTAAAAGTGAAATCAGAGAGATTTGTAATATTTCACCAATGAAACTGGTGAAATATTACAATCCAGCCATGGCCGATGCTGCAATAGCATCGGCCATGGCTGGACACCGCGATCTGACCCCCCCACATCGAGTCACGGCGGTGATCGGCCGCGGTGATCGGTCACCGCCGTCACTATCTGCTCCCCTGCTCCTGCGATCCGCTGCCCCCACCTTCCGATCCCCCCACTTTCGTGTGGACAGTCCTCATTTCGTTCTGAGCGCTCAAAAAGACATTATATAGAGATTTGGACATGGCAAGCAGCAAACACAGGATATTTTTATCCTAATTAAATTTCCATATCAGTTGGCGCCTGCACGCGGTGCATTGGACGAAACGCACGAGGACTCGGCCGACCGGAGAGACGGGGGTGTTGGCCCTGGCCTTGGCACACGGGACGGAGACTGCAGCTCCATCAGTAAGGTAAGAAAACTTTGTCATCTTACCTGAATGTTCCCTGTGCCTAGTCCTAGCCTACACTTCCAGCCGGTCGGACGTGGTCATCACCGCATTCCCAGGTTGTGTAAAAAGTCCATACCCTTATCCAAAAGCCCTGGATATAAGCCGAGTTGGTTGCTGCTGTGCTGTGTATGTTTCATGTTTTATGTGAACCGGAGAAAGTTGGAACGGTGACTGTGTTTTTGCTTGCTGATCTCTGGGGCTGTATAGCAAAAGACAATTGCTGCATAAGTTCCCGCAGTAAACTTTCACGCACCGGGAGGCCATCCCAGTCAAATCAGACGTGGAGGGCGGGAGCTTTGTTTTGGATAAGTCCACGCAGATATTCTTCACACATTGGAGGGAGGTTATCCCAAAAAATCCAGTTGTGGAAGCGAGGGCTTTGTTCGGTTAAGTTTCTGCAGTAAACTTTCACGCACTGGGAGGCCATCCCAGTCAAATCAGACGTGAAGGGCAGAAGCTTTGTTTGGATAAGTTCTCACAATAATTGTCCACGCACCGGGAGGCCATCCCAGTCAAATCAGACGTGGATAGTGAGAATTTTGATGAAGGCTATTGCAGATTACTGTGACCGGCGCACCGGCCAGGGCTACGGTACAGAACGATAGAACCTTGAGCTTCGCCGCGCTCAGTGCAATTGGTGAGTTATCAGTTACCAGAGCAGCTTGTATGTGTCACAGATCATCAAAAGAGGGATTCGTATTCTCCCGGGTGTCTGTCTCATTGTCTGTATCAGGTACTGTCGCTTTAAATCACATCTCCGTGCGCTCTGTCAGTAACTCATTCAGAGCAGTGTGCTGGCTGCAGCAGCGAGAAAACCCCTTTGACCCCCCCTCCTCTGCTAATCACGTTATCAGGCATTCTGTTTCTTGGCTTTGATTTTTATTTTTTTAAGCTAGTTTTTTTGGCTACAGGTTTTTAATGTGAAAATTCTCAGGCATTCAGACTGAACTATATTCATTTTTTGCTATTCTGAGGAATAATAATTTTTTTTTTTTTGTACGTGATTTCAGTGCCTATAGAGACAGCAAGCAGAGATATAAGGAAGGGAGGGGGAAGCAGCCAGCTGACATTCCAGAGATTTTTAATTAGCTGTTTTAGTAACAAGTGTTGTTTTTCAGAGGTTTATGATTAATACGGTTTTTCTTTTCTCCCCTTTTTGGTGAATTTATTTTTTTTATGTTTACTTTTTCTAGAGTTTTTTACTAAATCTAACTTTTTGTTTTTTTAAATAAAAAAATTTTCTTTTAAGTACATTTTTAAATGATTTTGGAGCGATTTTTTTTTTTTTTTTTTTTTCTCTAAGCAATTTATTTTAGAGCTTTATTTCTCCAGCCATTTTTTTTTTCTACAAGCTTGCCTTAGAACAAGGTCACATAGATAAGGAGAATTACAGGCTGTGGGAGAGAGCAGACACAAACTACGCAGTGGTCTGAGTAGCCCCTCCCGTGGGGCATTCGGCGAGGAAATAATTTTTTTTTTTTTTTTTTTTTTTTAAAATGGGGAACAAGATGGGCAAGCAGGAGAGTCTTATGCTCCCTGGAGAGAAAACTGCCCCCCAGCTGGTAGCTGAACAAGAAGGAGTAAAGTATGTAAAAAATTACAGACAGCTCATGAAAGTGTGTGAAATCCATAAGAAGGGCAGACTCCAAGCTGCGGAATGGCAGGATGTATTGAAAAATAGAAAAGGGAAGCTAGTAGATTCAAAATTGCTGACTGATGCAAATGCATGGTACAAAGTGGCAGTAAACTTGCATCGTTTAGGAAGTCCAGAAAGATATGTGAACAAGCCAGGATATGATTTTTATGTGTACAAGATAGAGAAAGATGCAAATCACCACCCCTATATGGTGAAGGGAAATATTGGACATTTCAGTCTGTTCTCAACAGAATCCATGGTACAGGGACACTTGTGTAGCATGCGGTGCCCCCCACCTCTCCCTGTCATTATATCAGGAGAAGAAAGTGCAAATCTCCCTACACAAAACGCTACATGTAGCCCCCAGACACAACAGTCCACTGCTAGGGCTTCACAGGGGAGTGGTATAGCTACAGGGCTGCTAGCATGGAACCATGACACTGATCCACCGCAGCCTCAGCAAGGAAGTGGGAAATCCCCATGCAGCAAGACAACTTTAAAGCCCAAATCTCACCCAGTGTATGCACCAAGTACACCATGTCACTTCTTATCTGATGAAGATGAAGATGCAACGTCACACATGCTGCCCAATACTAGGGAAGAAATACACAAGCACCAATAGAGCAGGACAGGTAGAGGCACCATCCTATGAGCCCTTCATCCCAAGCCAGGTGATCAGTATGCTGCCAGACCCAGGGATACACCCCATGCTATTTTGCCAAAAAATGCAGCAGATCCAGCAAACGTATACAGCAGCCTGGATTGATCTCTGGACCGAAATGGAAATAAAAGCAGGTGATGCATTCTGGTCAATTATGAGAGAACACTTCAAGCATCCAGCAGAGTTAGATGCGTATGCCTGGGAGACAGGACCAAAGCTAATTGAGCAACTCAGAGAATGGGCCAAAAGCAGACTGACAGGACAAACTCTCAGCCTACATGTCACGAGTCAAGACAAGACAGAGTCTGTGGAGAAGTTCCATGACAGAGTAATGCAAGTGTTTCAAGAGTTGGGCCTCATTACCCATGATCAGACACACAGACGGATGTTGGCACAGGCTTTTGTGCATGGACTGAGAGAACCAATCAGGAAACCACTGGTAGCAGCCAGGCCTGAGTACAACGTCAATAGCAATGGACACCCTGCTCACAGTAGCAAAAAGGATTGAGTCCCGCCGGGACAGAAGGAATGTCAAGTGTTACAACTGTGGCAAGCTTGGCCATTACTGGAACCGCTGCAGAGAACCCCTACGACCCACCACTTTGTCTAGAGAAGCAAGCCAAGGAAGAAACACAGAAAGCAGTGAAGAACCCCGTCCATAGTACAAGAGCACACCAAGTCCACAAGGAACCCCACCAGTGGGACCAATATCCTGAGAGTGGATGGCGTAGTCATATCTTTTCTTGTGGAACTCCGCAACCTCACCTACCTATCAGAATCTTCTGCTTCCTGCATGGGAATTTATGGTCAAGTCAGATATTTCCAGATTATGAAGCCCCTGAGCGTGTGGACTCAGCCAGAACACTCCATCATGTCCCAGTTTGTTGTGTCAAAAAACCTGCACCCTCAACCTATTGGGAGTGGACCTACTGCAGAAGCTGAAAGCGACCAGAGTGTTCCAGGAAGATGGGACCATGACACTTTCTTCACCCCTGACCCAAGAAGAAACAGGAACCTCAAACAACCACACTGCAGACCTATCACAGGAGGTGCTGGACATAGTACCAGAAAAACCACTCCATCACCCAGGTCAAGATGTCTCTGACCAACTGAAGGTCTAAGTGAGCTCGCCTAAGAAGACGGCCTGAGAACTTTGACATTGGCCAGGATATTCAACTCAAGAAGGACTCTACTCGCTTCATGGAATGGCAACACCTCATCCAGCTCTAACGCCAGAGGTTCATCTTTTGCAAGCACCAGGAGGTGCCCCCTGCAATCAACCAGTTCACCCAGGCCCTAGACCGGAAAAAGGCCACTCAGCTCTTCAAACTTGTGCACAAATACTGACCTGAGACCAAGCTGAGAAAAAGAAACTACTGATGGCCCGTGCTGAGAAAAAAAAAAAGCAGCCGTTTAAGGAGACGTCCCAACAAGAAGACCCCCTGTGACCAGAACAGGTGCTAACACAGTAACTGTCTTGGTGGAGAACAAGAAAGTCAGCTGGTCGTCATCTCTCATGATGTGGATCCTAGTAGACGGCTTGTTTTCCCGCCAGCTCTGCACCAGCAGATGGGAATCCCCTGCTGCATACTGGAGGACAAGGCCAAACTGGGCTGCCTTGCCCATGGGAATTAATCCCAGCTTTCCACAGTGAAGAAAAAGACTGTAAACCCCACTGAGTTCAGAATGGTGCAAGGCCTGGAGGCCACGAAAGAGGCTACGGTATTTGAAACCCCAACAGTGCTGAACCATCACACTCTGCTCTCAAGAGTCCCAGTCACCGCAACGGTATTCACGGTAATCAACCTGGCCAGTACCTTCTTCAGTGTTTCCCCTCCACCTGGAGGCCTGCTTTCACGCACCAGTGCAGTGCATATGGACAGTGTTGTCTCAAGGTGCTCAAAACAAGCCCTTTAAGTTTCACCAAGACAATGTCCTCCATCCTCGTCAACTGGATTGCAGAATATGCAAGAGTCACTCTTCTACAACACGTGGATGACCTTCTATTTTGTGTGGTTGACATCAACACCTGCACAGTCTATTCCTTGTCTCTCCTACTCTACCTGGAAGAACAGCAACGCAAGGTCTGGAAGAACAAAGTCCAGTGATGCCAGAAGCAAGTTACATCCCTGGGACACTGTATTGCCCACCAGACGAAACACATGTCAAAAGACTGGGAGACCACTATGGAGAAGATGGCTCCCCCAACAACTCCAAGAATGCTGCAGGCCTTCCCTGGTCTAGTGTCATATTGCAGAACCTGGATCCCTGATGCCTCAGACCTAATGCAGCCTTGTGCGCTTGCATCAACGCAACCCCGCTCCTTCTATCAGACGCAGCCTTCAACCCATTCAGGAGATTGGAAGAACTCCACTATCTCAGCGCCAATACCAGGCCTACCTGACTATGAAAAGTCTTTCCGTCTACCTGATGGAAGAAAGAAGGTCATGCTATTGGAGTCCTGGCACGGATTCACGGGGGAAAACAGAGACTTTTAGGCTGCCTCTCAGCCCGCTTGGATCCAGTTGCAAGAAGAACACCCTCCTGCCTGATGGCAGTATCTGCAGCACACACCCTCCTGGACAAGGTTGCTGACATCACTTTTGGACAGCCACTGGAAATTCTCACTCCACATGACATCTTGGCAATCTTCAATCAAGCTCAACCAACAGTAATCTCTCCACCGCCAGGCATCTTTGTGGCGCCTCTATTGCCTTTGTCTCATAATGTCACCGTCTCCAGACCTACAGTCCTCAGCCCGGCCACTCTACTCCCACTCCCAAGGGGGATACTTGGATGGCTCCAGAAGAAGTTTCAACACAGGAAGTGCAGTGACCAGCAATCAAGAAATCCTGTGGTCCAGAAGTCTATCACCTAGCCTGTCAGCCCAGGAAGCAGAATTGATAGCGCTGACGAAGGCCTGCCAGATGGCAGAAGGCAAGACTGCAAACATCTACACGGACTACAGGTACTCAGCATGGCATAGCACACGACTTTGGACCCATCTGGGCTACAAGGGACTTCATCACAGCAAACGGGACAACCGTGAAGCATCATGGAGCCTTCAGGGACCTACTGGGTATACTCCAACTTCCAAAATGGTGGCAATTTGAAAAATCAAAGTGCATGGAAAACTGAAAACAGAAGAGGCATGAGGCAATAACATGGCGGACATGGCAGCCAAAGAACAGCCAAAGGAAGACAACATGGAGAAGTGGGAGAGGTCGTAGAGCCGGAAGGCTACTACATGACGACTGAAGACAAGAAACCTGACAAAGAAACGTCCTGGAATCTGCTCAAGAAGTTACAAGACCAAGCTCCAAAAGGAGAAGAAGAGCTGAATGCGAAAAAAGCAACGTGAAGAAAAAAGGCTATCAATAATAGATTTCAAACTCTGCCTACCACAAAGTATGCACCCTATAGTGGTCCAATGGGTAGATGGACCCACATCCACATATCAAAGACACAAATGAATGATCTGATTGGTGCTTACTGTTTCGCTTCAGGGATCTCCACCCTAACAGCCAAATTCACCAGCAGCTGTCTGACCTGCGGCAAATGCAAGCCTGGACGTATGGAAGAAAGACCCCCTCACCTCATCTGGAAAGACCATTCTACCAGCTTCAAAGGATCCAGATAGACCACATCCAGATATCGCCAAGTGAAGGATTCAAATACGCCATTGTGGTCAAAAGAAGAATTTTCAAGATGAACAGAAGCCTTCCAAGTCAGCAAAGACTACTGCAACGAAGCTACTTTCGGAAAATAGTGTGCAGATACGGGGTTCCAGAAATGATAGAAAGTGATCAGGGACCCGCATTCACAGCAAATCTGACACACAAGACCCGATTAGCAGTAGGGTCAGATTTAGGCCTACACACTCCTTACCACCCCCAGAGCAGCAGGAAGGTAGAAAAAACTGAACAAAACACTTAAGAATAGAATGCTGAAAAATTGCCCAAGAGACACGCAAACCATGGCATGACACACTCCCTATTGCACTGTTTAGCATAAGGCACACTCCCAGAGACCCAGAAAAGCTGTTTCGTGCCTGCATCTTCTGCTAACAGATAAGACATTTTCTTCTTTTAGATTTTTGGTGCCTGCATTTTGTCCTGCACTTCTGTGGGGGTCTGCCGGGTCCCCTTCGGGGGGCTTATGCTCCTCTCAGTTTAGTTCAGC
Organism: Oophaga sylvatica; assembly: GCA_033576555.1. NCBI lineage: Eukaryota > Metazoa > Chordata > Amphibia > Anura > Dendrobatidae > Oophaga > Oophaga sylvatica. The sequence continues at coordinate 111,556,857 of JARQOD010000010.1, read as the reverse complement.
CACTGTTTGTTCATTTGCCTTTTCCAGTTTTTTTCAGTGGTTGCTGTTTAGTTTTTGTTACACCAGAGAACTAATTTAGGTGGTAGAGGTCGTGTGATCTCAGGTGTTTTTGTAATTAGTAGAGTTGGTATTTTTCAGGGTTTTTTTTGGGGTTGCAGTAAGTGCCTTTCCTATCCTTTTCTATCTAGACAGATTGGGCCCCAGCGTTTGCTCATTCTATTTTCTGTCTGTGTCTGTATTTCCTCTTGTCTAACCGCCATTACATGTTTGGGGGCTTCCTATGTTCTTTGGGGATCTGCTCCGGGGCAGATAGCTTTCCTTTTTCTATCTTTAGGTGTAGTTAGCTTCTCAGGCTGTGACGAGGCGTCTAGGACCAACGTAGGAACGCTCCACGGCTGCCTTTAGTTGTGGTGGTTAGTCAGGGTACTGCAATCCCATAGATTCCAACCTCTCTGGTGTATTACTTTTTTTGCCTGCTCTCCTCAGCTACCAAATCATAACACTTATGTAATTGAATTGGTCAAAAAACTAATGTCCATTCTCGAGTTTTTCTCCTCACTGCCAGATTTGATGATCCTGTCCAAGAGCCCCAGATGACATCAACCTCTGTGTAACTAGAGGGAAAGCCTGTTTGAATCCACGTATCGCATTGCAAGGAAGCTCCCGTACCAGGAGAGACACCTAAGCCATGAAGGATGTCGTGGATGCTCTGACTGACCAGACAGATGACCAGATGACCTACCTGATGAGTTCAAGGCCAGAGACCAAGTTAAAGCAGATTTGAGTCACTATTGCCACTAGTAACTATAAACAAAAATGTTGATTGGATAAATTACATCTATTATAACCAGCAGAGATTTGTTAACTTCACCATAGATGCTGTAAAAGGTTTGGCAGCACAGTTAGGCCCCACTTCCATTATGGCATTCCAGAATAGAATGGCTTTGGATATGATTCTAGCTTAGAAAGGAGGTGTTTACAAAATGATCAAAGACACCTGTTGCACCTACATCCCAGACAACACTGGCCCAAATGGTAAAGTCACAATGGCAATACAGAAACTTACTGAGTTATCAGAGGAACTGAAACAGAACTCAGGTGTCACTGACCCATGGGATCGATACTTTGGGTGGATGAGTGGGTGGCAGAAAATGTTGGCACAGGTTGGGACAGCCATTATGGGGGTTCTCATTTTTGCATTAATTACTGGCTGCTGTGTTATTCCTTGTATCCGCAGGATAATGGAAAAAACTGTTCAGGAGACAACCAATTTGATGCCACTCACCATCTTGGACCTCGCACCAGTCCGGATGGAACTGCCTGGCTTGACCAGATCTCCGAACTACCTCCAGACTGAGAATACACATCCTTGATGAAACATCATATCAACTATGAGATTATGATTGCAAACACATAAACCCCCGACAGGGACAGTCCTCCTGACCGCCCATTTGCGAAAAGTCTGTATTCGGTGGGGGAGGCATGTACTAGGGTGTCTCAACTCACCGGCAGCACAAAAGAGTTGCAGCGCTTTGGGCCAGGAGCAGGTTTTTTAGGGCAAGTGGTATCTAAGGGGGGACTGTCATGGAAATATATATGTATTCCATATATTCAAAGTATATTCACATATATGTATTCACAGTTCACAGTTAGATAGATCTCACTTGCTAAAAAACCTTGTGCTCACATATTTCTAGGCCAGATATAATCAGTCGTTTTAAAGAAATCTGGCCTCCATAAGACCTTCGTAAAGGAACAAATGCATGAAGTACAAAATGTCCTATTAGATATCTGTTGTTTACATTATAGTTATGCAAGGCAACTAGGTCACAAGAATATAAAACAATAATTCTGCAACTTCAGCTCTTTTAATCATAATTATCATATTTACACTAGAACAGCCAATAATCTAGCAGCTTTTAATTGTATGTTAATTGACTAACCAGCCCCTTTTTGTAAACGTATAAAACCTTGAAACAATAATAAATGTATGTCTTTGACGAACTGTTATACTGACACTTTCGTGTGGACAGTCCTCATTTCGTTCTGAGCGCTCAAAAAGACATTATATAGAGATTTGGACATGGCAAGCAGCAAACACAGGATATTTTTATCCTAATTAAATTTCCATATCACCCTCACCTTCCGACCCCCCCTACTCACCTCTCCCGGTCCACCGATGTCCCTGAATCCGTCCCGGCGGCTGTCCGGGATTCTTCATGGGCGCCGCCATCTTGGAAAATGGCGGGCTCATGCGCAGTGCGCCCTCCAGTGTACAAAAATTTATTTTGATCACTGTGATAAACTGTCACAGTGATCAAAATAAAAAAAAGTAAATGAACCCCCCCTTTATCATAGGTAGGGACAAATAAAAAAATAAAGATTTTTTTTTTTTCCTAGCGGATTTTGCTGCTGATCCGCAGCTGATTTTGCTGCGGATCCGCGGCGGATATTGCTGCTGATCCGCGTGTGGTATTTTGCTGCTGATCCGCGGCTGATTTTGCTGCGCATCCGCGGCGGATTTTGCTGCGCATCGCGGCTGATTTTGCTGCGGATTCGCGGCGGATATTGCTGCTGATCCGCGGCTGATTTTGCTGCTGATCAGCGGCGGATTTTGCTGCGGATCAGCGGCGGATTTTGCTGCGGATCCTCGGCGGATTTTGCTGGGGATCCCGGCGGATTTTGCTGCTGATCCGCGGCGGATTTTGCTACTGATTGCGGCGGATTTTACTGCGGATTTTGCTGCGGATCCACGACGGATTTTGCTGCTGATCCGCGGCGGATTTTGCTGCGGATTTTGCTGAGGATCCGCGGCTGATATTGCTGCTGATCCGCGGCGGATTTTGCTGCTGATCCGTGGCGGATATTGCTGCTGATCCGCGGCGGATATTGCTGCTGATCCGCGGCGGATTTTCTTGCTGATCCGTGCGATTTGCTGCTGATCCGCGATTTTGCCGTAGGCGCGATTTGCGTGGATCGGCGGATTTTGTTGCTGATCGCGCGGATTTTGTTGATCGCGCGATTTGTCTGTCCGGATTTTGCTGCTGATCCGCGGATTGCTGCGATCGCGGGGGATTTTGCTGCTGATCCGCGGATTTTGCTGCTGATCCGCGGCGGATTTTTTTGCTGATCCGCGGCGGATTTTGCCTGATCCGCGTGGATTTCTGCTGAACGCGCGATTTTGCTGCGATCCGCGGCGGATTTTGTGCTGATCCACGGCGGATTTTGCTGCGGATCCGCGGCGGATTTGTGCTGCCGCGGGATTTGTTGCTGATCCGCGGCGGATTTTGCTGCGGATCCGCGGCGGATTTTGCTGCGATCGCGGTGATTTTGTTGCGATCCGGGGATTTTGCTGCGGATCCGCGCGGATTGCTGGGATCCGCGCAGTTGCGCTGCGGATCCACAGCAGATCCAGAAACAATGTACAGTACAATGCAAATAAATGGTTAAAAAAAACGCTGTGCACATGCGGATTTGCTCGGTTTTAAATCCGCAGCATGTCAATTCTTTGTGCGGATTCCGCAGCGGTTTTACACCTTATTCCATTATAGGTGTAAAACCGCAGGGAAAAACCGCAGCAAATCCACGCTAAATTCGCAGGTAAAACGCAGGTCATTTTACCTGCGGATTTAAGAAAAATCCGCAAGTGAATCCGCAACGTGTGCACGGGGCCTCAGGGTTAGGGTTAGGCTGGGTTCATATTGCATTATGGCAGTCCGTTAGATGGACTGTGTTTCACCGCGGTATAAAGCGGTGTAACGCAGTCCATTAACGCTGCCATTCACCCCATTTGTGTGCGCATCGCAAAGCATGCCGTTAAAGCAGCATGCGTTCGCGACATGCCGTCATTCAGTGACGGAGCCTCGGACACGCAGCGTCTGAGCTCCGTCACCGCTAGCACAGATCAATATCTGCTGATTCATCTGCGCTAGCGAGTATAGCATAACGCGATCGCGTTATGCTATACCGTTACCAGCCGGTCAACGTACGTGTTGAACGGCTGGTAAAACGCAATATGAACCCAGACTTAGGGTTAGAACTAGGGTTAGGGTTAGCATTAGGGTTATAATTAGGGTTAAGGTTAGAATTAGGGTTAGGGTTGGAATTTGGGTTAGGGTTGGAATTAGGGTTAGGGTTGGAATTAGGGTTAGGCTTGTGGTTAGGTTTATGGTTAGAGTTGGGATTAGGGTTAGGGGTGTGTTGGGGTTAGGGTTATGGTTAGGGTTTGTATTAGGGTTAGGTGTGTGTAGGGGTTAGGGTTGGGGTTAGGGTGTGTTGGGGTTAGGGTTGGAGTTAGAATTGAGGGGTTTCCACTATTTAGGCACATCAGTGGGTCTCCATACGCGACATGGCGCCACCATTGATTCCTGCAAATTTTGCATTCAAAAAGTCAAACAGTGCTCCCTTTATTCCAAGCCCCGACGTATGCCCAAACAGTGGTTAATCCCCACATATGGGGTATCAGCGTACTCGGGAAAAATTGCACAACAACTTTGGGGTTCTAATTTCTCCTGTTAACATTGGGAAAAAAAATTGGGGACTAAAAAATTATTTTTGTAGAAAAAAATGATTTTATATTTTCACGGCTCTGCGTTATAAACTTCTGTGAAGGACTTGGAGATTCAAAGTGCTTACCACACATCTATAGGAGTTCCTTGGGGATCTAGTTTCCAAAATGGGGTCACTTGTGGGGAGTTTCTACTGTTTAGGCACATCAGGGACTCTGCAAACGTAACATGACGCCCGAAGACCATTCCATCAAGTGGGCATTTCAAAACGTCACTACTTCCCATTCGAGCCCCGACGTGTGCCCATACAGTAGTTTTCTCCCAATATGGGATATCAGCATACTCAGGACAAATTGGAAAACAACTTTTGGGGTCTAATTTCTCATGTTACCCTTGGGAAAATAAAAAAAATTGGGACTAAAAGATCCTGATTGTGGAAAAAATATGATTTTTTTATTTTCATGCCCGGGCGTTATAAACTTCTGTGTAGCCCTTGGGGGTTCAAAGTGCTCACCACATATCTAGATAAGTTCTTTGAGGGGTCTAGTTTACAAAATGGGGTCACTTGTGGGGAGTTTCTACTGTTTAGGCACATCAGGGGATCTGCAAACGTAACAAGATGCCCGCAGACCATTCCATCAAGTCGGCATTTCAAACCGTCACTACATCCATTCCAAGCCCTGACGTGTGCCCAAACAGTGGTTCCCCCCACATATGGGGTACTAGCGTACTCAGGACAAACTGGACAACAACTTTTGAGGTCCAATTTCTCCTGTAACATTGTGAAAATAAAAAATAGTGGGCTAAAAAATCATTTTTTGAGGAAAAAAAAATGATTTTTTATTTTCACGGCTCTGCGTTATAAACTTCTGTGAAGCACCTGGGGGTTCAAAGTGCTCACTATGCATCTAGATAAGTTCCTTAGTGGGTCTAGTTTCAAAAATGGGGTCACTTGTGGGGGAGCTCCAATGTTTAGGCACACAGGAACTCTCCAAATGTGACATGGCAACCGCTAAATATTCCAGCATATTTTCTATTCAAAAAGTCAAATGGCGCTCCTTCCCTTCTGAGCCCTGCCGTGCGCCCAAACAGTGGTTTATGACCCCATAAGAGGTATCTGTGTAGTCAGGAGAAATTGCCCAACAAATTTTAGGATCCAATTTATACTGTTGCCCATGTGAAAATGAAAAAAACTAAGGCTAAAAGAAAATTTTTGTGAAAAAAAAGTACTTTCTTTTTTTTACGGATCAATTTGTGAAGCACCTGGGGGTTCAAAGTGCTCACTATGCATCTATATAAGTTCCTTAGGGGGTCTAGTTTCCAAAATGGGGTCACTTGTGGGGGAGCTCCAATGTTTAGGACACAGGGACTCTCCAAATGCAACATGGCAACCGCTAAATATTCCAGCATATTTTCCATTCAAAAAGTCAAATGGCACTTCTTCCCTTCTGAGCCCTGCCGTGCGCCCATACAGTGGTTTATGACCACATATGAGGTGTCTGTGTACTCAGGAGAAATTGCCCAACAAATTTTAGGATCCACTTTATCCTGTTGCCCATGTATTGAACTTCTTGAATGTAGTTTTGAGTAGCTTGAGGGGTGCAGTTTTTATAAAGGTGTCACTTTTGGGTATTTTTGCCATAAGACCCCTCAAAGTGAATTTAAATGTGAGGTGGTCCCTAAAAAAATGGTTTTGTAAATTTTGCTGTAAAAATGAGAAATCGCTGGTCAACTTTTAACCCTTATAACTTCCTAACAAAAAAATGTTGTTCCCAAAATTGTGCTGATGTAAAGTAGACATGTGGGAAATGTTATTTATTAACTATTTTGTGTCACATAACTCTCTGGTTTAACAGCATAAAACTTAAAAATTTGAAAATTACAAAATTTTCAAACTTTTCGCCAAATTTAAATTTTTTTAACAAATAAACGCAAAAATTATCGACCTAAATTTACCACTAACATGAAGCCCAAATATGTCATGAAAAAACAATCTCAGAATCGTTAGGATCCGTTGAAGCGTTCCTAAGTTATTACCTCAAAAAGGGACACTGGTCAGAATTGCAAAAAATGGCAAGGTCTTTAAGGTCAAAATAGGCTGGGTCATGAAGGGGTTAAGCTGAATCTTGCCTGGACAATAATTGTGGGCATAGTAGCAGTGTGTGGTACTCATTCCATTAGGCCATCTATACAAAGCTCCACCAACATTCAAATTCCTAATAATTTTTAGCTGCATTTTGCCTGGACAATAATTGTGGGCATAGTAGCAGTGTGTGGTACTCATTCTATTAGGCCATCTATACAAAGCTCCACCAGCGTTCAAATTCCTAATAATTTTATCTGCATCTTGCCTATAGAATAATTGTGGGCATAGTAGCAGTGTGTGGTACTCATTCTATTAGGCCATCTATACAAAGCTCCACCAGCATTCAAATAAATACGAATTTTTAGCTGCATCTTGCCTGTAGAATAATGTGGGCATAGTAGTAGTGTGTGATACTCATTCTATTAGGCCATCTATACAAAGCTCCACCAGAGTTCAAATAAATACGAATTTTTAGCTGCATCTTGCCTGGACAATAATTGTGGGCATAGTAGCGGTGTGTGGTGCTCATTCTATTAGGCCATCTATACAAAGCTCCACCAGCGTTCAAATAAATACAAATTTTTAGCTGCATCTTGCCTGTAAAATAATTGTGGGCATAGTAGCAGTGTGTGGTACTCATTCTATTAGGCCATCTATACAAAGCTCCGCCAGCATTCAAATAACTACGAATTTTGAGCTGCATCTTGCCTGGACAATAATTGTGGGCATAGTAGCAGTGTGTGGTACTCATTCTATTAGGCCATCTATACAAAGTTCTACCAGCGTTCAAATAAATATGAATTTTTAGCTGCATCTTGCCTGGAGAATAATTGTGGGCATAGTATCAGTGTGTTGTACTCATTCTATTAGGCCATCTATACAAAGCTCCACCAGCGTTCAAATAAATACGAATTTTGAGCTGCATCTTGCCTGGACAATAATTTTGGGCATAGTAGCAGTGTGTTGTACTCATTCTATTAGGCCATCTATACAAAGCTCCATCAGCGTTCATATAAATGCGAATTTTTAGCTGCATCTTGCCTGTAGAATAATTGTGGGCATAGTAGTAGTGTGTGGTACTCACTCTATTAGGCCATCTATACAAAGCTCCACCAGCGTTCAAATAAATATGAATTTTAGCTGCATCTTGCCTGGACAATAATTTTGGGCATAGTAGCAGTGTATGGAACTCATTCTATTAGGCCATCTATACAAAGCTACACCAGCGTTCAAATAAATACGAATTTTTAGCTGCATCTTGCCTGGACAATAATTGTGGGCAAAGTAGCAGTGTATGGTTCTCATTCTATTAAGCCATCTCAAACTCTACTGCGTTTAATTCCAATATTTAGTTGTCTGTGTCTCGTAGAAATTGGGCCAAAGTAGCATGTTGGTACCATTCTTTAGCCTTATACAAGCCCACCGCATTCAATTCTAATGAATTTTTTGCATACTTGCTGGTGAATATTTGCTATACAGGTGTCTCATTTTGAGGTCATTTATGCAAAGCCACCCCTCAAAGTAATTAAATGTGTTAGTGGATCGCCTAAAAAAAGTGGTTGTGGTAAATTTTTGCGTAAAATGAAAATCGTTCACACTTTATAAACGATTATAACTTCCTAACAAAAATAATATTTGTTCCCAATTGTGCATGATAAAGTTAGACCATGTTCGAAATTTATATTTATTAACTATTTTGTAGTACATATACAATTGTCTCTGTTTATAGCACATACAAACTTAAAATTTTAAATAAAAATTTTACACTTCTGCAAATTAATTTTGTTAACAAATAACGCAAATGTTGGACTAAATTTTACCATCTATACAAAGCCAAAGTCATGAAAAAAACAATTTGTTAGGATCTTGAGCTGTTCAAGTTATTAGCATAGTAAGGGAACATTTAGATTGGCACTATAAAATGCAATCTTAGGTTCAAAATAGAGTACGAATGTTTAAGCTGATCTTGCCTGGACAATAATTGTGGGCATAGTAGCAGTGTGTGGTACTCATTCATTAGGCCATCTATACAAAGCTCCACCAACTTCAAATTCATATAATTTTTAGCTGCATTTGCCTGGACAATAATTGTGGGCATAGTAGCAGTGTGTGGTACTCATTCTATTAGGCCATCTATACAAAGCTCCACAGCGTTCAAATAATACAATTTTTACTGCATCTTGCCTATAGAATAATTGTGGGCATAGTAGCAGTGTGTGGTAATCATTCTATTGGCCATCTATACAACTCCCCAACATTCAAATAAATACGAATTTTTAGCTGCATCTTGCCTGTACAATAATTGTGGGCATATTCAGTGTGTGATACTCATTCTATTAGGCCATCTATACAAAGCTCCACCAGGTTCAAATAAATAGAATTTTTAGCTGCATCTTGCCTGTGAAATAATTGTGGGCATAGTAGCGTGTGTGGTATCATTCTATTGGCCATCTATACAAAGCTCCACAGCGTTCAAATAAATACAATTTTTAGCTGCATCTTGCCTGTACAATAATTGTGGGCATAGTAGCAGTGTGTGGTACTCATTTTATTAGGCCATCTATACAAAGCTCCACCAGCGTTCAAATAATACGAATTTTGAGCTGCATCTTGCCTGGACAATAATTGTGGGCATAGTAGCACTGTGTGCTACTCATTGTATTAGGCCATCTATACAAAGCTCCACCAGCGTTGAAATAACTACCAATTTTTAGCTGCACTTGCCTCTAAAATAATTGTGGGCATAGTAGCAGTGTGTGCTACTCATTGTATTAGGCCATCTCTACTAAACTCCACCATCTGTGTAAGTAATAAAATTGTTTTACTGCTTCTAACCCAGCCAATCCTTTTGGGCTTGTACCACAAATTGGCCACTCAGCTCTGCTCGGTTTCAATCCATCGTTTTTTGTGAAAACAACTCCAGAGTTGTCAATTAGTTAACCACCAAAATGATTGGCAAAAGGCCTGCTGCTGGTGGAAAGGGGAATAGGCGTGTTGGGAAGGGAAAAAAAGGTTGTTTTCGTGGGGTAGGCGTTAAAGCAACAGTAATATCTGCAGAAGAAAGACCATCTTTCAGCCAAACTAAGATGTCTACTTCTTTTAGTGGACAATGTGATACGATCCCTTTCTTACGGCCACGCCCATCGCTACAAATTCCAGATGAGGCAGAAAAACAGCAGGTGCTTCAACAGATATCAAGTGCTCCTTTAAGTCGGCTCTCCTCCACCTCAACTTCAACATCACAAAAACTCCAGTCCTCAGAGGTGTCACCCCAATCGCACTTGCTTCCTCACAGCTCCCAAGTCTCCAGCTGCCCTTCTGGTTATGGGGTAGAACAGATGGTTGAGTCTGCAGTGCAGTTTACTCATACTATAGCCTGGGAATCAGAGGTTGTCTCCAGAGCTTCTGTGAATCCAGACGAGGAAATGATCTGCACTGATGCCTAGAATCTTTCTGAGTCGGATCCAGGACCAGATGAAGAAGTTTCTGAGCATAATGTAGACCCTCGTTCCCAAACTGTAACTACTGTTGGTGGAGACAATGAGGAAGACGATGATGAGACTCAAATATCTGATTTCAACGACAACTTGAGTTCTTTGTCAGGGCAGGAAGAGGTTGGCTCTGAGGACGACGGGTGTGAGAACACACAGGGTGATGATGACGAGGTTGCAGATCCCACTTACTGTCAACCCACAGTCAGGCAGTCGATGAGGTCAGCAGAGGAGGTGGAGGAGGATTCTAGTGATGACGAGGTCAGGTTGCGCCTTCCTGGACAGAGACGCAGTGGTGGAAGCACTTTACCAACTGCATCCTCAACCACAACTCTGCCTCTGACCACAAGTCGTGGTGACTCTTCAGGTCGCATGGGTTCTAAGCCTTGCATAGCCTGGGCATTTTTTCAGATCGATAAGGATGACCCAACTCGTGTTATCTGTAACATTTGAGACCAAAAGCTAAGTAGAGGCCAAAAAATCCATAGTTTGAGTACTTCATGCATGAACCATCACATGGATATGAAGCATAAGTTGCAGTGGCAAGCTCACTGTGCTACAATGCGGCCTACCTGACGGATTGCAATACAGGGCCATGATTTTGACTATAAAAGGGTCCCCTACCCCAAGCTTTTTAAGAGAATAATATATGGCGTGCCAGGAGACTCTATGGAATGCTTTCTCAGCATCCAACGAGAGTATTAATTACAAATTTTTAACTGCATCTTGCCCAGACAATAATTTTGGGCCTAGTAGCAGTGTCTAACCCAGCTGTTAAGCAAGCTACACCACCTGTAGTTTGGACACTTAATTTTTTCAAAGAAAATGCTTCGGGCCCCCAGGACACTCAGTGAAGAACATCGGGGAGGCACCCCAAGGCACAGGGGCTGTGACTGGCGGTAGGACGCCTTGCGGTGGACCGCCAAGCTCGATCCTTATAAAAGCTTTTTAACTGCAGCAGCTTTAACTGGACGCTACTGGAGCTGGAACATTTTTTATTTATAAAAATATAAAACATTACATACAAAATAAGCAAAATACAAAACCCCTTAAGCCTAAAACACAAAGAAACATACCACCAACAATCAAACCAAAACAGCTTTAGGATGTCTCCTATTGTCCAATATCTATTGTCCAGTCCACATCCGGAGCTTCTTCCGAGCTTTCCAGCTCCCCAGAGGCCCCCAGCGGAACTACCCTTCAAAAACAAAAAGAAAACAAGAAAACCCATATTCATTGATACCACATTCACACTTACTCACACTTTACTCATAATCCCATTCATACTTATTTACATATTTACATAAAATATAACAATATAATAATATAACAATTATTTCATATAAATATAACAATATAACATAAACCTTGGCCCATTCTGCCTTAAGCAAATGACAATTGGCCTCCCCGGCCATACAAACTTAATCTTACTCTATTACAATGCAAACACCTATATATATATATATATATATATATATGTTTTTTTTCCTTTTTTCCCACCACCCCACACCACAGGTCCATAAGTTCATGGCCTTATCACTACAAGCCCGGGTCCATAATAGTTTATGCCCATACACAGCACTCCTTATTCTTCATGGGTCCATGGGTCCATGGCAAGTTCTGCCCATATGCCCTCAAAACCCCTTCAAAACCCCCACCCAACCTAACTGTACCCACCCATCCCCCACTTAACTATTCACACTATATACAATATAAACACCAACACCACACACAATGACACAAAAACACATAGCACATAGACAATATATATCATATTTATGTATAACATATATTCTTAACCACAACTTTATCATACTTTATCGTAACCTAACTTTCTAAACTTGCAAGGCCCAAGTTCAGTGCCTGCAAGCCTCAATATCCATTATCTTTTATTTTATTTACAAAACAAAAAGCTATACTGTGACATGCAGTAGCCCACCACCAGGAGACTGGAGCCCTAAGAGGTCACTTACCAACAACACATTCACCCTGTCCCTTATCAACTAAAACTGTCCCTACTTCTGTCCATAATAAACTGTCCCTATCTATCCCTACTCTACCTAACTTAACTTAACTAACTCTCTATCTATCCCTACAACTGTCCCTCCCTGTCCCTATCTGCCCCTACTTCTCTCCCTCAACACCCACACCACCTTATGCTATCCCTACCACCATCCACACGCAGACCAACTTTCCCTTGAGTGTGTTTTCAAAAGGAGAAGCCCCTCCAAAGCCAAGAGGCTCTCCTCACACCCAGCCTCTCGAGCTCCAAAGAACGCACCTTCCCCAGGTCACCCAAGATGTTACTAACCACCTCATCCCGGGGGAGGGCTTTCTGTTGCGTCGACACTAAACACCGTGCATTCCCGTGTAAAACCTGACCACTACGCTAACTAGGAATAAAGTGCTCTGTTCTCGGCCACCCAGGGATCTGAACGCCCCATAGACCCACTCGGCATAGGAAAGGGACGCCAGCCACGGCCAACGTATGGAAGCACCCACCCTGTTGTAAACCTCTGCATTAAAGGGACACCGAAGGAGGAAGGGCTCTATGCTTTCCAGCACGTCGCCACACTCCTCACGGGGACAACACGTGAGGGTTCCTGTACTTTAGGTTGTCCCTTACATACAGTCTCCCGTAAAAGCAGCACCAGGCCAAGTCCCAAAACTTTGCAGGGATCCGCTTTGAATTTAAAAGCAAGAGCCCCACCTCCAGATCTCAGCCTGGGCAATCCCTGAGGACCAGAGGCTTCTGGAAATGGGTCAACAGAACCCTTCTGTTGAGGCATTGCCTCGACATGGTAATGATTTCCCTCATTCCCAGACCCCACCGGCGGATTACCTTCAGAACCGGGATAGCGTAAGCAGGGAGATGTCCGTGAGGTGTACGGAGATCCTTCACTTGCCCTCCTGTCTCCCATTCCTGGAAGAAAGGCTGAAACCAACCCCTGCATGAGAATACCCACGGAGGAGCCCTCTCTAGCCAGAGGTTGTAAATATTGGCTTTAAGAAAGGTGTTCACTAAGAACCATACCCAACCCACCTAGTCTCCTCGTACGGTACGTGACCTCACTCTTGATTAGGTTGAGCCTATTCCCCATAACAGCTGGAAGAACAGGCTGTAAACCCGTGTCCAGAGAGATTCTGGCAAGATGCACACACTGCCCAGGTAAATTAACAAGGGAAGCAGAAAGCCTTTAGCCAAGCCAACCCTTTCCCTCAGGGTTAAAGACCAACCCTTCCACTGGTCCACCTTTTGGGCGGCAATCTTGAGTCTGCCCTCCCATTTTTGCTGGGGGTAGTCACCGGGGCCAAATTCGATGCCTAGAATTTTGGCGGAGGCCTGGGGCTCTGGAAGGGTGCCCGGGAGATCAAAACTAGGATCTCCCCCTCCCAGCCAGAGACTCTCACACTTTTCCCGGTTGATCATGGACCCGGATGCCTCCGAGTAACGCACGACCTCGGACATGACCCAATCCGCCTCCCCTCTCGAGGATACGAAAAGGGAAACATCGTCAGCGTACGCCACCACCCTCAGAGGGGGCCCAGAGCCCGCCTGGTCCATCCTGACTGCCACCAACGGTCCACGATCTACCCTCCTCAGGAAGGGATCAATCGCGAAAGCATATAAAAGTGGGCTCAGAGGACAGCCCTGACGGACCCCAGAACCCACCTCAAAAGGGCGACCCGACCAACCGTTCACAAGTGGGAAAGTCTCAGTCCCTTGGTATAAGATCTCTAGCCAATTTACAAACCTCCCAGGCAGACCGTACCTCAAAAGAACAGACCAGAGGTACTCATGGTTAACCCGGTCAAAGGCTTTTGCTTGATCTAATGACAGTAGGTACCCCTTCCAGCTACCTGCCCTACCCTGTTCCACTGCCTCTCGGACACCGAGCACAGCACTAAAAGTGCTGCGGCCTGGAACAGTGCAGTGCTGGGCCTCCGAAAGGAGCCGGGGTGAAAACTTGACCAGCCGATTAAACAACACCTTTGCCAGAACCTTCCGGTCCGTATTGAGAAGCGCTATGGGACGCCAATTCTCAATACGGGACGAGTCTTTACCCTTTGACAGAATAATCAGGGCTGACCTCCTCATTGAACCGGAAAGAGTGCCGGAGGAAAGACACTCATTAAACACCCCAGTCAAGAGGGGGAACACAGAGTCCATAAACGTCTTATAGAACTTGGATGTTAAGCCATCCGGACCTGGTGATTTTTTGGGCCGAAGCCCATCAATGGCCAGTCTCACTTCCTCTTCCCTGATTGCTTCTGCCAAAACACCAAGAGAGGGATCATCCCCTGGCTCAGGGATGGTTTCAGCCAGGAAAGCCGACATCTCATCCCGATCCAGATCCCTCTTTCCCAAAGGCGTGAGTAAAAGGACCTGACCACCTCCAGGATCCCTGATTTGGATCTGTTCAGGGACACCGTACTGTCGATCAGTCCTGTCACCATCTTGCAATTCACTGACATCTTACAGTTCCTGTAGGGGTCGGGTGAGCGTTACTTCCCGAAATCCCTCTCAAAAACCAAAGATGTGTGCCTATCATACTGACACCTCTTAAGCAAAGACTTCACTCTGGAGATTTCCTCACGGTCACCTCCAGTCGAGACGAGCTGCTCGAATTTCCTCCCCAGAGCCTGATACAAGCGATGCCTGCTCAGACTTCTGAGACTCTTGAGCTGGCGGAAGAACCCCGCCACCCGCTTTTTGAAGATCTCCCACCACTCTGACTTACTACTACAGAGATCCAAAAGCGGTACCTGGCTCTGAAGAAAATCCTCGAAGGATTGTCTCACGTCTAGTGTTGAGCATTCCGATACCGCAAGTATCGGGTATCGGCCGATATTCGCTGTATCGGAATTCCGATACTTAGTTCCGATATTTTTCCAATATCGTACACCGGAATCGGAAGTTCCCATAATTCTTTGAGAGGCAATGTGATTTTAGTCAGCCAATGAGGAATCTTATGAAGTGTGGGCACATCCTGTAATGCTGCGGTCATCTTAACTAATGGCATGGCTGTGATTGGCTGCTGAAATGATGTCAGAATGCACTATAAAAGGCGCCGCCGCCATTTTAGCGTCACTGTGCTGTGAACTCAGTTAGGGACAGAACGCTGCTGTGCTGACTCTGAGGGACAGTTAGAGATTGCGATTTAGTGTACTGTGCTGTAGGCAGGCTAGCACCAACCGCTGTGTAAAGCTTCCTTTTGCCTTGCAGTGTTGTTTTAACAGCTCTGTGCAAGGTGTGTGTGAGTGCAGGTGACGCTGCAGTTTGCTCTGCATCCACCGCTGTTTGTAGGCATCTGCACGTGTCACTCACTGACTCTTTTTTTTATTTTATTTTGTGGAATTGGTGCAGCTCCATTATATTTGAAAAAATCTAATCTATTAGTGTGACGCGCTTCCATCCGTATACAATACATTGGTTGCAAACACTATAGAAGTACAGAAAGGAGCCTTTCACAGATAGTGAACAGTTGTGTTTCAGTGTTCACTGCAGTCTGTGAGGTTTTGATTTTTTGAGTGCAGATCACGCTCCAGTTAGTTCTTCAACCACTGCTGGTTGTAGTCTGCTGAGCGTGTGTCACTGCCTCATCCTTCACATTTTTCTCTAATTGGTGCTGCTCCATTATATTTGAAAAAAATCTAATCTATTAGTGTGACGCGCTTCCATCCGTATACAATACATTGGTTGCAAACACTATAGAAGTACAGAAAGGAGCCTTTCACAGATAGTGAACAGTTGTGTTTCAGTGTTCACTGCAGTCTGTGAGGTTTTGATTTTTTGAGTGCAGATCACGCTCTAGTTAGTTCTTCAACCACTGCTGGTTGTAGTCTGCTGAGCGTGTGTCACTGCCTCATCCTTCACATTTTCTCTAATTGGTGCTGCTCCATTATATTTGAAAAAAATCTAATCTATTAGTGTGACGCGCTTCCATCCGTATACAAGACATTGGTTGCAAACACTATAGAAGTACAGAAAGGAGCCTTTCATAGATAGTGAACAGTTGTGTTTCAGTGTTCACTGCAGTCTGTGAGGTTTTGATTTTTTGAGTGCAGATCACGCTCCAGTTAGTTCTTCAACCACTGCTGGTTGTAGTCTGCTGAGCGTGTGTCACTGCCTCATCCTTCACATTTTTCTCTAATTGGTGCTGCTCCATTATATTTGAAAAAAATCTAATCTATTAGTGTGACGCGCTTCCATCCGTATACAATACATTGGTTGCAAACACTATAGAAGTACACAAAGGGGCCTTTCACAGCTACTGAACAGTTGTCTGCAGTGTTCACTGTAGTCTGTGAGCTTTTCATTTTTGAGTGCAGATTACGCTCCAGTTAGTTCTTCAACCACTGCTGGTTGTAGTCTGCTGAGCGTGTGTCACTGCCTCATCCTTCACATTTTTCTCTAATTGGTGCTGCTCCATTATATTTGAAAAAAATCTAATCTATTAGTGTGACGCGCTTCCATCCGTATACAATACATTGATTGCAAACACTATAGAAGTACACAAAGGGGCCTTTCACAGCTACTGAACAGTTGTCTGCAGTGTTCACTGCAGTCTCTGAGGAATAACCACACTTAGGCCTTATAACTTTTCTGACTTTCTTTATCAATCTACCAAGATGAAGAAGGCAGGGAGTAAGGCACGTGGTCGTGGCCGTGGAGTTTCAGCAGGGAGAGGACATGGGGATTCTGTGCCGCACCCAGTGACACAGCATCCACCAGTTTTCCCCGTGAGCGTTCCTTTATGCGCACTTTTGTAGGAGCTCAGCGTACCCCCCTGCTGCGGGAAGAACAAATTGAAGCCGTTGTTGGTTGGATGGCAGCCAATGCATCGACTTCAATTGCTTCCACCTCCTCTCAGGACCACAGCACTGTTGAACAACCATCTGTCTCTTCACCGCCTGCCAAATTGCCCAGGCAGTCAGAGAGTTCTGAACCGGAGCCAGCTGAGTCTCTGCTTCTGTTCTCAGAATCTGTTGGCTTGCAAACAGGGGCCCAGCCAAGCAGCATTCTGGAATGTGAAGAAGATGCAGTATGCAGTGATGCGCAACAGCTGTGTCTCTCTGAATCTGAAGAGGCGGGTGAGCCAGTGCCGATGGTCAGCACACCGCAGAACGCATCTGATGATGATGAGACTCAGGTGCCAGTTTCTGTTGAGCATGGTGCTGGCCAGACCACCCAACAGCAGCAGGTGTTGGAAGAGGGTAGTAGAGATGATGAGGTCCAAGACCCAACATGGCGTGAGGAACAGGAAGGTGGTGGTAGCAGCTCTGAGGAAGAGATTGCCCCAACGGTCCAAACAGTAGGGAGAGGTAGGCTGCAGACTCAGTTGCCTGTAGCCTCCAGTTTGGCACCCGTTCGTAGCAGTTCTCTTCCAACAGCCAAAATGGGCGCTCCCAGGACTTGCACTGCGTGGTCCTTTTTTGACACACTTGCAGATGATATTTGCTATGTCAAATGCAAGCTGTGTTATCAAAAAGTAAAAAGAGGTAAAAGTGTCAGTAACCTTAATACCACAAATATGTGGAAACATGTGCGGTCAAAGCACGTGGTTGAGTTACAAAGACACACTGGAGATGTAGGCCAACCTACAGCAGCACCTACATCTTCAGCTCGTGTTGGAGCCTCTTCCTCCAGCTCACACACAGCTGGTTCGGCTTCCTCACAGGATCGCCATGGAAGAACCTCTGTCACTGTTGTCCAGAGACCCAGTGTTATTCCACCCACAGCTGCAAGTTCCCTGTCATCCTCACACTCCCAGGCAACAAAACAGCCATCGGTAGCACAGGCATGGGATAAAAGACGGCCATACTCGGCAAACCATCCACGAGCACAGGCTCTGAATGCTGGCATTGCAAAACTCCTGTCCCTTGAAATGCTGTCATTCAGGCTGGTGGAGACTGACAGTTTCCGTAACTTAATGGCATTGGCAGTCCCATAATACAATGTGCCCAGCCGATTTTATTTCAGCAGGCAAGCCGTCCCTGGTCTGCAAAAGCATGTTGAGGGAAAAATTAAACATGCGCTACTAAACGCCGTCAGTAGCAAGGTCCACCTGACCACCGATGCGTGGACCAGTACCCATGGCCAGGGACGATACCTTTCCCTCACTGCCCATTGGGTCAATGTTGTGGAGCCGGGTACAGATCTTGCGAGTGTATACGTTTATACGTATGTGCTGTACGTGTTCTGCCAACTCCAAGGATTGCAGGAATCAAGTCTGTCCACATTGACTCCTCCTCCTACTCCAGTTCCTCAGAATCATCGCTGCAGGAGCCGTCACGGTCTACCTCCACATGGACCCGTGAATGCTTACCTGATGCGACTGATATGAGCACAGCCGTGGCCAAACGTCAACAGGCCGTCCTGAAATTAATTTCCATGGGGAATCGAAGCCACACAGCGCAGGAGCTCTGGAATGCCATCAAGCAGGAGAGCGACGTGTGGTTTTTGCCAGCGAATCTCCAGCCAGGCTTGGTAGTGTGTGACAATGGCCGAAATCTGGTGGCAGCTCTGGGCCTTGGCAACCTCACTCACATACCATGTCTGGCACATGTGCTCAACTTGGTCGTGCAGAGTTTTTGAGGGACTATCCGGATCTTGATGCACTGCTGCACAAGGTCCGCCTAGAGTGCGCTCACTTGCGACGTTCCAGCATCGCCAGATCGCACATTGCAGCTCTGCAACGCAGATTTCGCCTTCCTGAACATCGCATCATATGTGACGTACCCACCAGGTGGAATTCCACGTTACATATGTTGGAGCGGTTGTGTGAGCAGCAGCCAGCAGTAATGGAGTATCAGCTGCATCAGGCGCAATCAACTCGCAATTTGCGCCGTTCACACTTCACCACTACTGAGTGGGCCTCTATGAAGGACATCTGCCACCTTTTGCGTGCGTTTGATGAGTCAACGCGGATGGCGAGTGCAGATGATGCACTAGTCAGCCTGACTGTCCCCCTTATCTGCCTGCTTCAAAAAACACTGCAAGCACTAAGGGATGAGGTTTTGGAAGAGGTGGAGGATGAGGAGTTACAAATTCCATCACCTTCTGGACAGTCAGCGCAACGTGGTTCCTCACAAAGGGCTGGGCAGGGCTCACTTTGTGAGGAGGATGAGGAGGAGTCAATGGAGGAGGAAGACATCGCTCCAGAGGGAGGTACACAACGCTCTAGTCAGTATGTAGAGCGAGGGTGGGGTGATGCAGAGCAGGCAGAGATTACGCCTCTTGCAGGGGACAGCGTTTCTTGGCCAGTTGGGAGTCTGCAGCACATGGTTGATTTCATGCTGCAGTGCCTGAGAAACGACCGCCGCATCGTCCACATTCTCACCACGTCTGATTATTGGGTGTACACCCTCCTAGACCCTCGCTACCGGGACAACTTACAAAGCCTCATCACACCGTTGAACCGGGAGCGTAAAATGCGGGAGTACCAAGACACACTGGTGCAATCCATAATGTTCTCCATTCCAGCCGAGAGCACTGCTGCTGCTGCTACTGCTTTACAAAGCAGCTCTGTGCGTCGAGCAGTGGAGACAGCTCTGCAACAAGAGGGAGCACAAGCAGCGCCTCTTCAAAAGGCAAGACCAGTATGTTCCAAATGTGGTGAAGTTTTGTGGCAGCGCCACAAATGTCTACACCATCCGAGATGGCTCCAGTCAGCAGGAGGCAACGTTTCCGTAAGATGGTGACAGACTACATGTCTTTCCCTCTCAGTGTACTCCCAGATGGCTCTTCCCCATTCAAGTTTTGGGTCTCTAAGCTGGATACATGGCCAGAGCTTAGCCAGTATGCATTGGAGGTGCTGGCTTGCCCTGCTGCCAGTGTATTATCGGAGCGCGTCTTTAGTGCTGCAGGTGGTGTACTAACAGACCGTCGCATGCGACTATCCTCCGATAATGTAGACCGGCTTACTTTTCTGAAAATGAACAAGGCATGGATCTCGCCAGAATTTGTCTGTCAGTTTTCAGATTAAATAACTGGTTCGCAACGTTATCCATGTCTCCTGTTATGTTCATCTTTCTACCACCTGAACTCTACTCCCTGGGCTACAACACTGCCAGTTGCTGCTCAGAAGTGTCGTGTCCACAGACCAATACACAAGCTATAGTGTTAGTGGGGTTCAGTAACGCCAGCTGTTCCCCTGCTGTGTGTCCGGCAAGAAGTCTCCTGTTCCCTACACATGCACAGAAAAACCCATGTCGAACATGCTCCAAATAGGGAAGAGCCGTCACCCTGATTGTTATACATAAAACATGAAATTGTGAAGTTTTCCAGGCCTAGAATGGTAAATTTTTATGACAAATATGGACAAATAATAATTTGTCATCACAGCGCATATCTGCACATGTCTATTAGAAATGGTAACAAAAACTAAAACATAGTGTTCACTTTTTGAAATTAATGCATAAAAGTACATTTCATACTTATCAATTAATGCTTTTTAAGGAACTTTATCTGTACCTGTAAGATAATGCAGTCAATGGATGTACGAATCATAAAATCCTCATCATCATCATCACGAGTTTTATTTATGACAGACATTATAAAATACACATACTGATGCCAACTGTAACTTCACACACCATATATGAAATGGCCAGCATCTAAACCTGGTAATAATGTGCAATAATAAATTATTACATCTAGAAAGTGCATCATGCATACTGACAATAGGTAGTTATACCTGCAAGTGCTGTTGAAACAACCACAACAGATATAAATTAATAATGGTATATAGGTATCACAGTGCATAGTTACTCATGGACAATGTCGATGTAATACTGTACCTCAATAAAGTCAGCGTCAACCATTATGGTTGTTAGTCTTGTAGATTGTTAAAGAGGGAACGTTCTTTTTTTGTTGGTCATAGGTGGAGTATTAGACAGTAAATGATTACTGCTGTCGTATTTTTGGCGTCCCTAGGGCGCAATAACGCTGCGTAACGTCACATTTTATAGAGTCATCTAATTGACACACGCTACCCTACCCTACGCGTGACAGTAGGAAGGTAGTGTTGACGGATAAAGCCTTGCGCAACCAGACATGCTTTTACCCTCTTCAACACTGTACAAGCAAAAAATGCATGATTGCAGCCGCAGACTTTATTGACGTACAGTATAACATCGCCATTACCCATCAGAGGCTGTCCACTGTCTGATACAGACATAGAATATACCTTTGCTATCCGTAGCCTTTGTTTCACCTACACTTGCAGGCACACACTTAAATTGTGACAATGCATTATGTTTTTTTAAATGGTTATTTTTTATCGTACATTATTGTGTCATCACATTGATGAGTCCATGCTGGACATGTCATACATGCTGTACAAAGTAACGATTTTATTAACTTAAATAATTGAAATGTCTGTGACTGTCACATCTAAATTGCAATGATGATGATGATGATGAGTGACTATTACAAAATCCATTGTCTTCACTATGTTATGGTTTAACATAGCGTTCCTTAAGCATTATTCATAAATACAAAAATGGACTTTTATTCTTAAATTTACAACACTATATTTTGTAACCAATTTTTGGGGTGGTGTGTTGTTCCATTTCTTGTTGGCATGTGCATATATGCGTTTATATTTGCAGTGTCTTTATTTTTATTCTTGAAGTTAGGAAACATGTGTATCTTCGTACCGTGTTAGCCAGTAGATAGAAAAATATTTAGACTTGAGAGTCCGCAGTGGTTGTTACCTTTTAATGGATAACTGAAAAGATGGTAACAAATTGCAAGCTTTCGAGGCTACTCACGTCTCTTCATCAGGCAAAGACTAAAACAAAAAATGAAGCATCACATATTTCTATACACAACAGGACACAGGAATAGTGAAATAGGTAAGACAAGTAAGTGATGTGTAGCAGAACTTCATTATCACAGAGGGATGAACATAAATATTGTAACAGTTCCTAGATAAGGATAGAAAGTTTTATTGCCCTCTGATTGGGGTCTGGTTTTGTGTTTTCATGCCCCTGGAAGGGCAGAGACGCAGATTCCTTAATTGATATAGAATGACATAAATCCGTGTGATCTATTCATTCCATCACTAACAGTGTCAAAGGTCATGATGAGCTTATATTCTGAAACCTTTGTATCTTTCTCATATTTGAAGTTATATTTTAACCCCTTCATGACCCAGCCTATTTTGACCTTAAAGACCTTGCCATTTTTTGCAATTCTGACCAGTGTCCCTTTATGAGGTAATAACTCAGGAACGCTTCAACGGATCCTAGCGATTCTGAGATTGTTTTTCGTGACATATTGGGCTTCATGTTAGTGGTAAATTTAAGTGATAATTTTTGCGTTTATTTGTGAAAAAAATGGAAATTTGGCGAAAATTTTGAAAATTTTGTAATTTTCAAATTTTTAATTTTTATTCTGTTAAACTAGAGAGTTATGTGACACAAAATAGTTAATAAATAACATTTCCCACATGTCTACTTTACATCAGCACAATTTTGGGAACAACATTTTTTTTTGTTAGGAAGTTATAAGGGTTAAAAGTTGACCAGCGATTTCTCATTTTTACAGCAAAATTTACAAAACCATTTTTTTTAGGGACCACCTCACATTTGAAGTCACTTTGAGGGGTCTATATGGCAGAAAATACCCAAAACTGACACCTTTAAAAAAACTGCACCCCTCAAGCTACTCAAAACTACATTCAAGAAGATTATTAACCCTTCAGGTGCTTCACAGGAACTAAAGCAACGTGTAAGGAAAAAATGGACATTTTAATTTTTCCAACAAAAATTTTCTTTTAGCATCAATTTTTTCATTTTTACATGGGCATCAGGATAAAATGGATCCTAAAATTTGTTGGGCAATTTCTCCTGAGTACACAGATACCTCATATGTGGTCATAAACCACTGTATGGACGCACGGCAGGGCTCAGAAGGGAAGGAGCGCCATTTGACTTTTTGAATGGAAAATATGCTGGAATATTTAGCGGTTGCCATGTCACATTTGGAAGTCCCTGTGTGCCTAAACATTGGAGCTCCCCCACAAGTGACCCCATTTTGGAAACTAGACCCCCTAAGGAACTTATCTAGATGCATAGTGATCATTTTGAACCCCCAGGTGCTTCACAAATTGATCTGTAAAAAAAGAAAGTACTTTTTTTTCACAAAAATTTTCTTTTAGCCTCAGTTTTTTCATTTTCACATGGGCAACAGTATAAATTGGATCCTAAAATTTGTTGGGCAATTTCTCCTGAGTACACAGATACCTCATATGTGGTCATAAACCACTGTTTGGGTGCATGGCAGGGCTCAGAAGGGAAGCAGGCCATTTGACTTTTTGAATGGAAAATATGCTGGAATATTTAGCGGTTGCCATGTCGCATTTGGAGAGTCCCTGTGTGCCTAAACATTGGAGCTCCCCCACAAGTGACCCCATTTTGGAAACTAGACCCCCTAAGGAACTTATATAGATGCATAGTGATCATTTTGAACCCCCAGGTGCTTCACAAATTGATCTGTAAAAAAAAGAAAGTACTTTTTTTTCACAAAAATTTTCTTTTAGCCTCAGTTTTTTCATTTTCACATGGGCAACAGTATAAATTGGATCCTAAAATTTGTTGGGCAATTTCTCCTGAGTACACAGATACCTCATATGTGGTCATAAACCACTGTTTGGGCGCATGGCAGGGCTCAGAAGGGAAGCAGCGCCATTTGACTTTTTGAATGGAAAATATGCTGGAATATTTAGCGGTTGCCATGTCGCATTTGGAGAGTCCCTGTGTGCCTAAACATTGGAGCTCCCCCACAAGTGACCCCATTTTGGAAACTAGACCCCCTAAGGAACTTATCTAGATGCATAGTGAGCACTTTGAACCCCAGGTGCTTCACAAATTGATCCGTAAAAAAAAGAAAGTACTTTTTTTTCACAAAAATTTTCTTTTAGCCTCAGTTTTTTTCATTTTCACATGGGCAACAGTATAAATTGGATCCTAAAATTTGTTGGGCAATTTCTCCTGAGTACACAGATACCTCATATGTGGTCATAAACCACTGTTTGGGCGCACGGCAGGGCTCAGAAGGGAAGGAGCGCCATTTGACTTTTTGAATGGAAAATATGCTGGAATATTTAGCGGTTGCCATGTCGCATTTGGAGAGTCCCTGTGTGCCTAAACATTGGAGCTCCCCCACAAGTGACCCCATTTTGGAAACTAGACCACCTAAGGAACTTATCTAGATGCATAGTGAGCACTTTGAACCCCCAGGTGCTTCACAAATTGATCCGTAAAAAAAAGAAAGTACTTTTTTTTCACAAAAATTTTCTTTTAGCCTCAGTTTTTTTCATTTTCACATGGGCAACAGTATAAATTGGATTCTAAAATTTGTTGGGCAATTTCTCCTGAGTACACAGATACCTCATTTGTGATCATAAACCACTGTTTGGGCGCACGGCAGGGCTCAGAAGGGAAGGAGCGCCATTTGACTTTTTGAATAGAAAATATGCTGGAATATTTAGCGGTTGCCATGTCGCATTTGGAGAGTTCCTGTGTGCCTAAACATTGGAGCTCCCCCACAAGTGACCCCATTTTGGAAACTAGACGCCCTAAGGAACTTATCTAGATGCATAGTGAGCACTTTGAACCCCCCAGGTGCTTTACAGAAGTTTATAACGCAGAGCCGTGAAAATAAAATATCATTTTTTTTTCATAAAAAATGATTTTTTAGCCCACTATTTTTTATTTTCACAATGGTTACAGGAGAAATTGGACCCCGAAAGTTGTTGTCCAGTTTGTCCTGAGTACGCTAGTACCCATATGTGGGGGGAACCACTGTTTTTGCACACGTCAGGGCTCGGAAGGGATGTAGTGACGCTTTGAAATGCCAACTTGATGGAATGGTCTGCGGGCATCTTGTTACGTTTGCAGAGCCCCTGATGCGCCTAAACAGTAGAAACTCCCCACAAGTGACCCCATTTTGGAAACTAGACACCGCAAAGAACTTATCTAGATGTGTGGTGAGCACTTTGAACCCCCAAGGGCTACACAGAAGTTTATAACGCCCGGGCATGAAAATAAAAAAATCATATTTTTTCCACAATCAGGATCTTTTAGTCCCCAATTTTTTTATTTTCGCAAGGGTAACATGAGAAATTAGACCCCAAAAGTTGTTGTCCAATTTGTCCTGAGTATGCTGATATCCCATATGTGGGAGAAAACTACTGTATGGGCACACGTCGGGGCTCGGATGGGAAGTAGTGTCCTTTTGAAATGCCCACTTGATGGAATGGTCTTCGGGCGTCATGTTACGTTTGCAGAGTCACTGATGTGCCTAAACAGTAGAAACTCCCCACAAGTGACCCCATTTTGGAAACTAGATCCCCCAAGGAACTCCTCTA
>JARQOD010000010.1:111351653-111531292 GCA_033576555.1 Oophaga sylvatica | reverse complement strand
GGGTGTCTGTGTTTTCTTACAATGTGATTATGGGGTTAGTAATGGGGGCGTCTTATTGACGCCTCTCTATAACTAACCTCAGGGCTTGATGTCACCTGACAATACAAAGGTGGCATCAACCCACCCAACTCTCACCCCACTTGCCATCACTACAGGACAAGAGGGAAGAGCAAGGCTAAGTGCCAGAATTAGCGTATCTTAGAGATGTGCCTTTTCTGGGCAATTGAGAGGTGATGTTTTTAGACTGGGGGGCAATATCCATGGCCCCTTCCTAGGGTATTAATATCAGCCCCCAGTAGTCTGCCTAGCCTTTGCTGGTTATTAATTATAGGGAAACCCAAAGTCATTTTTTTTGGGTCCCCTATTTTAATAGCCAGTAAAGGCTAAGTATACAGATATGAGCTGATATTAATAACCTGGGAAGCTCCATGTGTATTACCCCCTTCCCAGGATATAAACATCTGCCCCCAGCCATCGCTTTACAAAAATTGCGCTGGAGAGCACGCCGTTTTTTTCTCGAAAAATAGTTTATTAAATACATGTACAGTAAGCTGCACACACTGTACTAATTGTATCTGTGACAGACATCTATATAGCTACCTATTCTATTTGTATTTACTGTATGTAATCCATCTCTTCTGTCGGCTCCTACAGTGATTTTACAGTACACGGCAGATGAATTGCCGGCTTTTCTTGTATCTATGTGATATAAATACATATACTTGTGTGTGTCACTGACATCTATATATCTATGTATTCTATATATCCATTCTGTCTTTTCATACTAACCTGTCACTGTGATTTTAGACAACACGGCACATGAATTGGTAATATATATATATCTCAAAAAATAAAGGGAACACTGAAATAACACATCCTAAATCTGAATGAATTAAATATTCTTATTGAATACTTCGCTGTGAATGTGCTGACAACAAATCACACAAAAATCATCAAATTTTATAATTCAATTTGTAGTCACCCACAAAATTAAAGTGGAATGTAATGTCCTTAAAACAAGTCAATATGATGCTCAGTAGTGTGTGTGGCCTCCACATGCCTGTATGACCTCCCTACAATGCCTGTGCATGTACCTGATGACGCGACGGATGGTCTGATGAGGGATCTCCTCTCAGACCTGGACTAAAGCATCCACCAACTACTGGACAGTCTGTGGTGCAATGTGACATTGGTGGTTAGAGCAAGACATGATGTCACATGTCTGCTCAGTCGGAATCAGGTCTGGTGAATGGGTGGGCCAGTCCATAGCTTCAATGCCTTCATCTTGCAAGAACTGCTCACACACTCCAGCCAAATGAGGTCTGGCATAGTCCTGCATTAGGAGGAACCCAGGGCCAACTGCACCAGCATATGGTCTCACAAGGGTCTGAGGATATCATCTCGGTACCTAATGGCAGTCAGGCTAGCTCTGCCGAGCACATGGAGGGCTGCGCAGCCCTCCAAAGAAATGCCATCCCACACCATTACTGTAATACTATTGTAGGAACTCGAGGATTCTGATAGCGTGGGGCAATGAACAATCAGAGACGGGTTTCTTTGAATGCAAATAATGTATTTGTGAAACAGCAAAACACCCAAAAACAATATTCAAACAACCCGTAGTGACATGCAATGAGTCCATATATATATACACAAGTCCAGTTATATGAATCCGGATATATAAGTCCTTGAACCTCTATAGCGAGGGTGGTAAAGTTCTTACGACGGAGTCCTCACACAAATGTGACCACAAGGTAAGTCTGATGCACAGGTAACGTGGCTGGATTTACACACTGCTGGTGTGTGAAGAGTCAGATCCAGGTATGCAGAAAACACAGGGAGTCCAGGAACAAGTTAATCTCAGTTGTGGCTTAATTCAGTGAAGTCCAACAACAAGTTCATATGTCAGTAAGATTCCGGTAACAGTTCCAACAGCTCTCACCAGAGGTAATGCACGAAGGGTTAAACAGCAACAGTTCAGAAACACAGTTCTTATCAGATGGAGTGAACCAAGGGTTAAATTCCCAAGTCAACAGTTTAGTGATAACACAGTACTTTGTGCAACTTACATATGCAGAGAATGTCCAGAACCATGGGTAGAAACTGCTGTGGCTGAGAAACACCTGAAGATAAGGTTATGCACTCTCCTGGTAAATACACAAAAGATCTGTGAGGAACAAAGCAGCTGGGTTGCAGGGAAACGGAAGCAGAATATTCCAGCAGTGAAGCCAGCACCTGAGCCGGGTTTTAAACAAACGAACAGGAAGTAGGGCACACAAAACAGCAAATTCCATTTTAACAAAGGGCAAAATCATTGACAAAGTTACCTAGAAAACCCGGAATACTGACATTACTCCCCCCCTAAAGACGGCCTCCGGACGGTCCTGGACCAGGCCTGTCCGGGTATCTCCGATGAAACTGAGCAATCTTCAGAGGCGCATTGATGTTACTTACTGGTTCCCAAGAATCATTTTCAGGAGAGTAACCTTGCCATCTAACTAGATACTGAAGCCGGTTTCTATGAAGTCTCGAATTAACAATATCCTGTACCACGAATTGTTCTTCGCCATCAACCAACACTGGTGGAGGGGAGGTACGATACGTCCCTGAAACGTGTTAGAGAGACTGGTTTTAATAAGGAAACATGAAATACTGGGTGTACCTTTAAAGTCCGTGGTAGCTTCAACCGACAGGCAACAGAGCTCACAATCCCAGTGATCTTGAATGGACCGATGAATTTCTGTCCCAGTTTCTGCAAAGGAACACCCAATTTTAGATTCTTGGTGGACAACCAAACTGAGTCTCCTACCTTATACATAGGTGCTGGTTTCCGGAATCTATCGGCCGACTTTTTGTAACGCTCCTGTGCTGTGGTCAGGGAGTCCTTCAAAACTTCAAGATTACGTTGCAACGCCGTCACTCTGTCTTCAACCGCTGGTACCGAAATCGTAACCGGAGACCTAGGCAAAATACTTGGATGATAACCCAGGTTGGCAAAAAAAGGCGTTACCTTCGTGGAACTGCTTTGGGAGTTGTTGTACGAAAATTCCGCTAGAGGAAGTAGCTTCAGCCAATCGTCCTGCAAATGACTGACGTAACAGCGTAGATATTGCTCCAAGGTTTGATTTGTCCGTTCGGTCTGCCCGTTGGTCTGAGGATGGTATGCAGAAGACAAGCAAACATTAATGTGGAGCGCAGAACAAAATCCTTTCCAAAATCTAGAGGTAAATTGTATTCCCCGGTCAGAAATGATGTCATCTGGTACCCCATGCAGCCGGAAAATGTTCTGGATAACTAGATCTACTGCCTCTGTAGCTGAGGGAAGACCAGCACACGGAATGAAATGAGCAGCTTTCGTTAAACGATCTACTACCACCAAAATAGTATTTTTACCACCAGAGGTGGGTAACTCCACAATAAAGTCCATCGAAATAGACCCCCAAGGGCGAGACGGTACAGGTAGCGGTTTAAGAAGACCAGTAGGTGAAACGCGAGGAACCTTGTACCGGGCACAAACTTCACAAGAGCGGACATAGTCATTCACATCCTTCAAGCAGGTAGGCCACCAAAAAAAACGAGTTAACAATTCCTGCGTCTTCTGTACCCCCCTATGACCAGCCAATTTAGAGTCGTGGACCAATTTGAGAACTCGAAGTCTTACAGCCTCTGGGACATAAATACATCGATCTCTAAGCCACACACCATTCCGAAGGACAAGATTCACATTGTCAGGTGGAGCTGCAAGAAATACGTCACCGTCATAGGCCAGCTTGATCTCCTGCCACAAGTCCCGGTTCCGGAGCACTCCAACGAAATTGGCCTCCGACAAGATGGTCTTCGACGGGGTCCCAGGCACGGAATCCACGGTATGGATTCGGGATAATGCGTCAGCTTTCCCATTACGTGAACCTGGGCGGTACGAAATAATAAAATTAAACTGGTTCAAGAACAAACTCCACCTAGCTTGTCGAGGAGAAAGACACCTGGCAGACTTAAGGAATTCCAAATTGCGATGATCCGTGAGTACTACTACCTGCTGAGTTGCCCCCTGCAAATGGTGTCTCCATTCCTTAAAGGCAGAAATAATTGCCAAAAGTTCCTTATCTGCCACATCATAGTTCAGTTCTGCAGAAGATAACCTACGAGAGAAGAAGGCACACGGGTGCAGCAAACCTTTGTCTCCGGTACGTTGTGAGAGGATAGCTCCCAATGCACAGTCAGACGCATCCACCTCCACGATAAAAGGCTGTGCAGGATCCGGATGCATCAATATTGGAGCCGTGGTAAAACAACCCTTCAGGCGATCAAAGGCTTCCTGAGCTTGCGAAGACCATTCAAACTTCTTCCCCTTCTTGGTGAGGAGAGTGATGGGACGGACAATTTCTGAAAAATTTCGGATAAACCGTCTATAAAAGTTAGCAAAGCCAATGAATCGTTGTACCTCCTTAATGTTTCCTGGTACCGGCCAGTCCAAGATTGCCTGGATCTTGCTGGACTCCATATTCAATCCCTGAGGCGAGATAACATAGCCCAAAAATTGAATTTCAGAACAATGGAACTCACACTTTGAGTTTGATGTACAAATGATTATCTCTCAAACGTCTAAGTACGGTCTTGACATGTTCCTGATGTTCCTGTAAGGAGTCAGAAAAGATTAAGATGTCATCAAGGTAAATTACCACATATTGGTCCAATAAATCCCTGAAAATGTCGTTGGCTAAATGTTGAAAAGCAGCAGGAGCGTTACAGAGTCCGAATGGCATCACCAAATATTCAAAATGTCCATACCGGCATCTAAAAGCTGTCTTCCATTCGTCTCCGGGCCGTATACGGAGTAAATTATATGCCCCACGAAGATCTAATTTGGTAAATACTTTGGCCTGGCGAACTCTTCCAACAATTCTGGAATTAGGGGCAACGGGTACCTGTTACGAATGGTTACCTTATTTAACTCCCGGTAGTCAATGCAGGGTCTTAAGGGTATGCCACACTAAACAATATCGCTAACGGGATCGCTAAAAAACGTCACTATTTAGCGATCCCGTTAGCGATATTGTTCAGTGCGGCAGCTTCCAGCGACGAGCTTCCTGCTGTGATCTCGCTCGTCGCTGGAATCGCTCCGGACCCTATTTTCTCGTCGGCGCTCCCGCTGGGTAAGTATTTAATCGCTGTGTGGCACCTTTTCTTAACGATTTAGCGGTACTTTTGTACCGCTAAAGTCGTTAAGAAGATCGCTAACGGCGATAGCGTCGTTAACTATATCGCTAAATGTGGCAGCATTTAGCGATATAGAAACAATCCCGCTAGCGATCGCATTAGTATGCGTCGTTATCGTGATCGCTAGCGGGATTGTTTAGTGTGGCAGTACCTTTAGAGTACCATCCTTCTTCTTTACAAAGAATATTGGAGCTCCCGCTGGTGAAGAAGATGGTCGGATAAACCCCTTGGCTAAATTCTCATCTATATACTCTCGTAAAGATTTTAATTCCGGAGCCGCCAACGGGTAAACATGGCCGAAAGGAATCGCTGCTCCAGGAAGCAATTCTATGGGGCAGTCATACGGTCTATGTGGGGGAAGTTGATCTGCCTTCCTTTTATCACAAATGTCTGAGAATTCCTGATAAATCAGAGGGAGAGTAGGTACCTGTATCACCTCTTCCAAGTTCTGGGTAACTGGAGCCGCCACAGTTGGACTGATGGTAGAACTGCACTTCGGGAGAAAGGTTATCTCCTTGGTTTCCCAATTGATGATTGGATTTTGTGACCGTAACCAGGGAATTCCTAAAATTACAGGAAAATGAGGAGAAGATATTAACATGAATGAAAGTGTTTCTTGATGGTCTGGTTCCATCTTACACTCCAGAGGCACTGTCTCCCGATCTACTGGTCCAGAAACTAATGGGGAACCATCCACCGTTTCCATAGTGATTGGTGAAGCTCTTAGTTGTGTCTTTATACCATGTTCCTCTGCAAAAGAAGAATCCATGAAATTCCCACCTGCTCCAGAGTCTATCATGGCAGAACTTGATATCCACTGTTCCTCCCACTGAATCTGTATAGGAAGAGAACAATGTGAATATTTCTCCCCCTTGATCTTTAGGGGAAGTCGGCATCAGTATTGGGGGAAAAACCGCATCTAGATGTAGACTGGTTTCCGAAACTTCAGACTCAGCGTCTGTGTTATCATAATCCCCTACTACCGCCAACACCTTGTTGGGTCGCCTAGGACATTTAGGACAATTGATGAGGAAATGGTCCGATTGACCACAATAGAAACATAAGCGCTCACGGAGACGGTGTTCGCGGCGTTCATTATTCTCACGTCTCTGCAGTGAGTCCACCTGCATAGGCACCTCCTCAGCCTCTCGCGGGTTTTTGCCTGTGGTTTCCCTGGACGGAAGAGAGTAATTAGTAATGCGATTTACAGCGGCCCATTTTTCTTGTCTGCGTTCAGTTAAACGGATATCAATACGTACACAGTGCTGTATAAACAATTCAAACTCCTGTGGAGACTCTGAACGAGCTAGCTCATCCTTGATTGCATTTGACAAACCTTTTCTAAAGATTGGTAATAAAGCATTGTTATCCCACTGGGTGTCCACCACTAACCTTTTAAATTCAGTAACATATTCTATGACTGACCGTTTCCCCTGGCGTAAGGAAAGCAAGGCAGATTCAGCGGTAGCACGGCGGTTGGGATCGTCGAACATTTGCGCCATGGCTGCCAGAAAATTATCCAAATTATTTAGACGGGTATCATGACTTTCAACCATAGGATTTGCCCAAGCCAGTGCACGTGATGTCAACAACATAATAATACATAGAACCTTAGATCTATCAGACCGGTAGTAGGAGGCATGTACATCAAAAAATAATATACATTGATTAACAAACCCACGGAATTGACTTCGGTCACCATTAAAACGGAATGGAGGCAATTTGGGCATACTGGTAGATGAGGTAGGCTCAGTAGGTAAGGCCTCCAGGACTCCTAACCTAGAACGTAGATCTTGGAGAGCCTGACCAAACCCTGTGCATTGTGGTTAACCCGAGACTCCAAGTCTCTAATCTGATTGTGTGCAGCCGCCACCTCCTGCTGCAAGGAGTTAACTATGGTGAACAATTTGTCTGCCCGTGTCTCCATCATTGCCCCAGCAGAATCCTCTTTTTTAGGCTGGAATATCCTGTAATACTATTGTAGGAACTCGAGGATTCTGATAGCGTGGGGCAATGAACAATCAGAGACGGGTTTCTTTGAATGCAAATAATGTATTTGTGAAACAGCAAAACACCCAAAAACAATATTCAAACAACCCGTAGTGACATGCAATGAGTCCATATATATATATACACAAGTCCAGTTATATGAATCCGGATATATAAGTCCTTGAACCTCTATAGCGAGGGTGGTAAAGTTCTTACGACGGAGTCCTCACACAAATGTGACCACAAGGTAAGTCTGATGCACAGGTAACGTGGCTGGATTTACACACTGCTGGTGTGTGAAGAGTCAGATCCAGGTATGCAGAAAACACAGGGAGGTCCAGGAACAAGTTAATCTCAGTTGTGGCTTAATTCAGTGAAGTCCAACAACAAGTTCATATGTCAGTAAGATTCCGGTAACAGTTCCAACAGCTCTCACCAGAGGTAATGCACGAAGGGTTAAACAGCAACAGTTCAGAAACACAGTTCTTATCAGATGGAGTGAACCAAGGGTTAAATTCCCAAGTCAACAGTTTAGTGATAACACAGTACTTTGTGCAACTTACATATGCAGAGAATGTCCAGAACCATGGGTAGAAACTGCTGTGGCTGAGAAACACCTGAAGATAAGGTTATGCACTCTCCTGGTAAATACACAAAAGATCTGTGAGGAACAAAGCAGCTGGGTTGCAGGGAAACGGAAGCAGAATATTCCAGCAGTGAAGCCAGCACCTGAGCCGGGTTTTAAACAAACGAACAGGAAGTAGGGCACACAAAACAGCAAACTCCATTTTAACAAAGGGCAAAATCATTGACAAAGTTACCTAGAAAACCCGGAATACTGACAATTACTGACCCACTGCCAAACCGGTCATGCTGAAGGATGTTGCAGGCAGCAGATCGCTCTACACAGCGTCTCCAGACTCTGTCACGTCTGTCACATGTGCTCAGTGTGAACCTGCTTTCATCTTTGAAGAGCACAGGGCGCCAGTGGCGAATTTGCCAATCCTGGTGTTCTGTGTCAAATGCCAAGTGTCCTGCTCTGTGTTGGGCTGTGAGCACAACCCCCATCTGTGGACATCGGGCACTCAGACCATCCTCATGGAGTTGGTTTCTAAATGTTTGTGCAGACACACACACATTTGTGGCCTGCTGGAGGTCATTTTGCAGGGCTCTGGCAGTGCTCCTGTTCCTCCTTGCACAAAGGTGGAAGTAGCGGTCCTGCTGCTGGGTTATTGCCTTCTACAGCCCCCTCCACATCTCCTGCTGTACTGGCCTGTCTCTTGGTAGTGCCTTCAGCCTCTGGACACTACGCTGACAGACACAGCAAACCTTGCCACAGCTCGCATTGATGTGCCATCCTGGATGAGCTGCACTACCTGAGCCACTTGTGTGGGTGGTAGAGTCCATCTCATGCTTCCACGAGTGTGAAAGCACAACCAACTTTCAAAAGTGACCAAAACATCAGCCAGAAAGCATTGTTACTGAGATGTGGTCTGTAGTCCCCACCTGCAGAACTACTCCTTTATTGAGAGTGTCTTGATAATTGCCAATAATTTCCATCTGTTGTCTATTTTATATACCTGACAGGAGCCCATACAGTCTATATCTACAGTAATATATACCTGACTGCAGTCCGTACAGTCTGTATCTACAGTAATATATACCTGACAGGAGCCTATACAGTCTATATCAACAGAACTATATACCTGACAATAGCCTATACAGTCTATATCTACAGTAATATATACGTGAGAGGAGCCCGTACAGTCTAGTGTCTTCACCAGTGAGCCGGCTAGACTATATGGGCTGCAGCAAAGACCTGGCAGGAGCCCATATATTCTGCTGGATTTAATCATTTATACCTTGAAGGAGCACATACATTCTAGTGTCATGTATGGGCTGCAGTCAGGGCCAGGCAGCAGCCCATAAAGTCTGCTATCTTCAAGAATATATACCTGGAAGGAGCCTATACAGTCTAGCATCTTCAGTAGTGAGCCGGCTAGACTGTATGGTCTGCAGTCAGGACCTGGAAGGAGCCCATACAGTGTAGGCTCAACCCTATTTTTACTGGTGCATCAGACGGCTTTAATCTTCTTAAAGGGCTATTAATAAACAGTGGGTCTCCTAAACTGTTGCAGCCTATGCTGTGAGTGGATGGGCTGCCAAGAATTACGGCACACCCCAATACCCCTTTCATAAGAGGTCCAGGAGGTCCTCCATAAAAAATGTTGCATTGAATGCAAGGCCTGCCCTGCTACCAATTCATATGCACCCCGATAAGCCTTTGAACCCACATATTGGATGGGCCCCCGTAAAATCCATGTCACCATATTCCATTTGTCCTCCTGTACTCTTTTGTTTACACAGTGACAGCAATGTCTGCCATGCTGCAAAGTCATATGTACCCCATTACACCTTGGAACCCACATACTGGATGGGCCCCGTAAAAAAACTTCACCATGTTCCATTTTTACTCCCGTACTCTTTGTTTTACACAGTGACAACAATGACTGCCCTGCTGCATAGTCATATGCTCCTCATTATACCTTGGAACCCACATACTCGATGGGCCCATGAAAATCCACTTCACAATATAAATTTTGTACATCCAGAAGTCGCCAATGATAGACATAAAAGGTCTAAGTTAATCTACCCAAGTGAGGATTAATGGGTCTTCAGTGCAAGATTTCCAACAAATCTAAGTACCGTATATACTCATGTATAAGCCGACCCGTGTATAAGCCGACCCCTTAATTTTGCCACAAAAAACTGGGAAAACTTATGACTCGCGTATATGCCTAGGGTGAAAAATGATTATGGCCCCATATGATGCTCCACAGATTATGCCCCCATATGCTGCACAGATTATGCCCCTATATGCTCCAGATTATGCCCCCATATGCTCCAGATTATGCCCAATATGCTCCAGATTATGCCCCCATATATTCCACAGATTATGCCCCCATATGATTCACAGATTATGCCCCCGTATGATCCACAGATTATGCCCCCATATGCTCCAGATTATGCCCCCATATGTTCCACAGATTATGCCCCATATGCTCCAGATTATGCCCCATATGTTCCACAGTTTATGCCCCATATGATCCACAGCTTATGCCCCCATATGCTCCATATTATGCCCCCATATGCTCCAGATTATGCCCCCATATGTTCCACAGTTATGCCCCCATATGCTCCATATTATGCTCCCATATGTTCCACAGCTTATGCCCCCATATGTTCCACAGCTTATGCCCCATATGCTCCATATTATGCCCCCATATGCTCCAGATTATGCCCCCATATGTTCCACAGCTTATGCCCCCATATGCTCCATATTATGCTCCCATGTGTTCCACAGCTTATGCCCCCATATGCTCCATATTATGCCCCATATGCTCCAGATTATTCCCCATATGTTCCACAGCTTATGCCCCCTATATCTCCATATTATGCCCCATATGTTCCACAGCTTATGCCCCATATCCATATTATGCCCCATATGTTCCACAGCTTATGCCCCCATATGCTCCATATTATGCCCCCATATGCTCCCATATTATGCCCCCATATGCTCCAGATTATGCCCCTATATGTTCCGCAGCTTATGCCCCCATATGCTCCATATTATGCCCCCATATGTTCCAGATTATGCCCCATATGCTGCTGCAAAAAACAAAAAAATGACATACTCACCTCTCGTTGCTGGGGGCCAGGTGCCGGGGTCCTGAGCAGGCGGTGACACTGGCACGCTATGGGGGACAGGTGCCGCTGTCACCGCTCCCTCAGGACCCCAGCACCTGAGATATTTACCTGTCCTCTCTGCACCGCAGCGCTGCTCCCTCTTCCTGGTCCTTGGCAGTGAATGATCTGGCAGGGGGCGCGGCGCTCACTAATGACGTCATCGCGCCCTCTGCTGATCATTCACAGCCAAAGGAGTCAGACGAGGACGCAGCACAGCGGTGGAGAGAGGACAGGTAAATATCGCTGTACTCACCCCTCCGCCGCGCGTCCCTGCAGCCTCTCCTCTTCTCCCGGCGCTCTCCACAGCGCTTCCTTCCTACAGCGGTCACATGGCACTGCTCATTAAAGTCATGAATATGTGCATATTCATGACTTTAATGAGCGGTGCCATGTGACCGCTGCAGGAAGGAGCCGGAGATCGTGGGAGAAGCAGGGGGGCTGCAGAGACCGCGGCGGCGGAGAGGTGAGTATAATCCGACACCCCCGCTCCCCCTCCCCCACCGACCCCCGTATATGACCCGCGTATAAGCCGAGAGGGGGACTTTCAGCCCTAAAAAATGGGCTGAAATTCTCGGCTTATACACGAGTATATACGGTAAATGGCATTTCCACTGCAAAAAAATTAATTACCGTACACCTCATGCAAAGTGTGCGTTTTCTCTACAGAAAAACTTGAAGATGATTATATTTTTTTAACACTTTTATTGTATCAGATAAAGAAAATAATGTGGCTTCCCTGAAATCGCCTTCTGATGGCAAAGAAAATCATTCAGTGAACTGTGAAACTGAAGGCAAAGATCGTACATTGCAAGATGGTGTACGTTACACAAGGCATGGTTCAAAAAGATTATTTTTTAATGTCAGAAAAGTGCGTTCTTCCCATACCAAATCCATTTCTCAATGCTATAAACAAAAATCACATAGAAAATCGCACAGAGTTAAGGAGAACTGACTGCAAGGAAAAAAAGGAAAGAATCAGCATCTCTTCCACAAAAATTTGCTAATGCTTCAGAGTTGTGGCTGATAAAAATCTCACCAATTAGTCCAAAAGCGAGTGAAACAGATTACTTTAAATCCTTGCAAGACTATAAAGTTTACTAATGTGACACAAAATCGTGTATGTTTTCAGTTAAGCTTTTGAGAATAACCAGCAGTGCAGTCTGAGTGACGTGATTGGAGAAAGGAGACTGTTAGTTAAAAAAAAAGAAAAAAGGTGTGTACCATGAAACCTCAAGCTGTCAAACCCTTTCTTTGTCTTCAAATGGTAATGGAATCCCGACAATATGTTGAGAGCAGGATGCACTACATTGAAGGACGATCAACTTTTCGTATTTTTTAATGGTATCATGGTTCCCTCTTTGCAGAATTATTTAATGGATAATTTGGCTATTTGATTTGCCAAGTTTTTAACACTAAGGTTCAGATACGGCTTTAAAGATGGCTAATACTTGCAATATAATGCTATTTTACTTAAAAGTACAAAATTAAAGGAATAGTGTGATTGAAAAGTATGAGTGCGTACACTTTTGTATATTTTAATATACAAAGGTTAAGTACATATAGGGATTAAATGCATATAAAGATTATGTATATATAAAGATTAAGTACATACAGTATGCTTACATCATCACCAAGAGGCTTTTAACCCCTTCATGACCCAGCCTATTTTGACCTTAAAGACCTTGCCATTTTTTGCAATTCTGACCAGTGTCCCTTTATGAGATAATAACTCAGGAAAGTTTCAACGGATCCTAGCGATTCTGATTGTTTTTTCGTGACATATTGGGCTTCATGTTAGTGGTAAATTAAGGTCGATAATTTTTGCGTTTATTTGTGAAAAAAATGGAAATTTGGCGAAAATTCTGAAAATTTTGTAATTTTCAAATTTTTAATTTTTATTCTGTTAAACCAGAGAGTTATGTGGCACAAAATAGTTAATAAATAACATTTCCCACACGTCTACTTTACATCAGCACAATTTTGGGAACAACATTTTTTTTTGTTAGGAAGTTATAAGGGTTAAAAGTTGACCAGCGATTTCTCCTTGTTACATCAAAATTTACAAAACCATTTTTTTTAGGGACCACCTCACATTTGAAGTCACTTTGAGGGGTCTATATGGCAGAAAATACCCAAAAGTGACACCTTTATAAAAACTGCACCCCTCAAGCTACTCAAAACTACATTCAAGAAGATTATTAACCCTTCAGGTGCTTCACAGGAACTAAAGCAACGTGGAAGGAAAAAATGGACATTTTAATTTTTCCAACAAAAATTTTCTTTTAGCATCAATTTTTTCATTTTTACATGGGCATCAGGATAAAATGGATCCTAAAATTTGTTGGGCAATTTCTCCTGAGTACACAGATACCTCAAATGTGGTCATAAACCACTGTATGGGCACACAGCAGGGCTCAGAAGGGAAGGAGCGCCATTTGACTTTTTGAATAGAAAATATGCTGGAATATTTAGCGGTTGCCATGTCACATTTGGAGAGTCCCTGTGTGCCTAAACATTGGAGCTCCCCAACAAGTGACCCCATTTTGGAAACTAGACCTCCTAAGGAACTTATCTAGATGCATAGTGATCACTTTGAACCCCAAGGTGCTTCACAAATTGATCTGTAAAAAAAAGAAAGTACTTTTTTTTCACAAAAATTTTCTTTTAGCCTCAGTTTTTTTCATTTTGACATGGGCAACAGTATAAATTGGATCCTAAAATTTGTTGGGCAATTTCTCCTGAGTACACAGATACCTCATATGTGGTCATAAACCACTGTTTGGGCGCACGGCAGGGCTCAGAAGGGAAGGAGCGGGATTTGACTTTTTGAATGGAAAATATGCTGGAATATTTAGCGGTTGCCATGTCGCATTTGGAGAGTCCCTGTGTGCCTAAACATTGGAGCTCCCCCACAAGTGACCCCATTTTGGAAACTAGACCCCCTAAGGAACTTATCTAGATGCATAGTGAGCACTTTGAACCCCCAGGTGCTTCACAAATTGATCCGTAAAAAAAAGAAAGTACTTTTTTTTCACAAAAATTTTCTTTTAGCCTCAGTTTTTTTCATTTTGACATGGGCAACAGTATAAATTGGATCCTAAAATTTGTTGGGCAATTTCTCCTGAGTACACAGATACCTCATATGTGGTCATAAACCACTGTTTTGGCGCACGGCAGG
This sequence comes from Oophaga sylvatica, assembly GCA_033576555.1. NCBI lineage: Eukaryota > Metazoa > Chordata > Amphibia > Anura > Dendrobatidae > Oophaga > Oophaga sylvatica. The sequence goes on along the minus strand of JARQOD010000010.1, from coordinate 111,517,161 downwards.
GCTCAGAAGGGAAGGAGCGCCATTTGACTTTTTGAATGGAAAATATGCTGGAATATTTAGCGGTTGCCATGTCGCATTTGGAGAGTCCCTGTGTGCCTAAACATTGGAGCTCCCCCACAAGTGACCACATTTTGGAAACTAGACGCCCTAAGGAACTTATCTAGATGCATAGTGAGAACTTTGAACCCCCAGGTGCTTCACAGAAGTTTATAACGCAGAGCCGTGAAAATAAAAAATCATTTTTTTTCTCAAAAAATGATTTTTTAGCCCACTATTTTTTATTTTCACAATGGTTACAAGAGAAATTGGACCCCAAAAGTTGTTGTCCAGTTTGTCCTGAGTACGCTAGTACCCCATATGTGGGGGGGAACCACTGTTTGGGCACACGTCAGGGCTCGGAAGGGATGTGGTGACGCTTTGAAATGCCGACTTGATGGAATGGTCTGCGGGCATCTTGTTACGTTTGTAGAGCCCCTGATGTGCCTAAACAGTAGAAACTCCCCACAAGTGACCCCATTTAGGAAACTAGACCCCGCAAAGAACTTATCTAGATGTGTGGTGAGCATTTTGAACCCCCAAGGGCTACATAGAAGTTTATAACGCCCGGGCATGAAAATAAAAAAATCATATTTTTTCCACAATCAGGATCTTTTAGTCCCCAATTTTTTTATTTTCCCAAGGGTAACATGAGAAATTAGACCCCAAAAGTTGTTGTCCAATTTGTCCTGAGTATGCTGATATCCCATATGTGGGAGAAAACTACTGTATGGGCACACGTCGGGGCTCGGATGGGAAGTAGTGATGTTTTGAAATGCCCACTTGATGGAATGGTCTTCGGGCGTCATGTTACGTTTGCAGAGTCCCTGATGTGCCTAAACAGTAGAAACTCCCCACAAGTGACCCCATTTTGGAAACTAGATCCCCCAAGGAACTCCTATAGATGTGTTATAAGCACTTTGAATCTCCAAGTCCTTCACAGAAGTTTATAACGCAGAGCCGTGAAAATATAAAATCATTTTTTTTCCACAAAAATAATTTTTAGTCCCCAATTTTTTTCCCAATGTTAACAGGAGAAATTAGAACCCCCAAAGTTGTTGTGCAATTTTTCCCGAGTACGCTGATACCTCATATGTGGGGATAAACCACTGTTTGGGCATACGTCGGGGCTTGGAATAAAGGGAGCACTGTTTGACTTTTTGAATGCAAAATTTGCAGGAATCAATGGTGGCGCCATGTCGCGTATGGAGACCCCTGATGTGCCTAAATAGTGGAAACCCTCAATTCTAACTCCAAACACTAACCCCAACACACCCCTAACCCCAACCCTAACCCCTACACACACCTAACCCTAATACAAACCCTAATCATAACTCTAACCCCAACACACCCCTAACCCTAATCCCAACTCTAACCATAAACCTAACTACAAGCCTAACCCTAATTACAACCCTAACCCTAATTCCAACCCTAACTCAAATTCCAACCCCAACCGTAATTCTAACCTTAACCCTAATGCTAACCCTAACCCTAGTTCTAACCCTAAGCTGGTCATATTGCGTTTTACCAGCCGTTCAACACGTACGTTGACGGTGTAACGTATAGCATAACGCGATCGTTATGCTATACCCGCTAGCGCAATGAATCAGCAGATAATCAGCCGCGATCCGCAGCAAAATCATCGCGCAGCAACAATCGCGCGATCAGCAGCAAATCCACCGCGGATCAGCAGCAAAATCGCGGATCAGCAGCGAAATCACGCGATCAGCAGCGAATCCGCGCTGATCAGCAGCGAAATCCTCGCGGATCAGCAGCGAAATCCCGGATCCGCAGCGGAATCAGTCGGGACCGCAGCGAAATCATCGCGATCGCAGCGAAATCCGCCGCGGATCAGCAGCGAAATCCGCCGCGGATCAGCAGCAAAATCCGCAGGGAATCAGCAGCGAAATCCGCCGCGGATCAGCAGCGAAATCAGCCGCAGATCAGCAGCAAATCAGCCGCGGTCAGCAGCGAAATCCGCAGCGGATCCACAGCGAATCAGCAGCAAAATCAGTCGCATCGCAACAAATCCGCCGCGGATCCGCATTGAATCCGCGTGACCAGCGAAATCAGTCGCGGATCCGCAGCGAAATCAGTAGCGGATCCGCAGCAAAATCATACGGATCCGCAGGATCAGCAGCAAAATCCGCCGCGGATCAGCAGCGAAATCAGCCGCGGATCAGCAGCGAAATCAGCCGCGGATCAGCAGCGAAATCCGCCGTGGATCAGCAGCGAAATCCGCCGCGGATCAGCAGCGAAATCCGCCGCGAATCAAAGCAGCCGAAATCGCCGCGAATCAGCAGCGAAATCCGCCGCGAATCAGCAGCGAAATCCGCCGCGGATCCGCAGCGAATCAGCACGCACAAATCAGCACAGATCCGCGGATCAGCAGCGAAATCCGCCGCGGATCAGCAGCGAAATCAGCTGCGGATCAGCAGCGAATCCGCCGCGGATCAGCAGCGAAATCCGCCGCGGATCAGCAGCGAAATCCGCACGCGGATCAGCAGCGAAATCCGCCGCGGATCAGCAGCGAAATCCGCCGCGGATCGCAGCGATATCCGCCGCGGATCCTCAGCGAAATCCGCCGCGGATCCTCAGCGAAATCCGCAGCGAAATCCGCCGCGGATCAGCAGCGAAATCAGCCGCGGATCCGCCGCGAAATGCGCCGCGGATCCGCAGCAAAATCCGCTAGGAAAAAAAAATATATATTATTTTTTTTTATTGTTTGTCCCTACCTATGACGGGGGGGGTTCATTTACTTTTTTTTTATTTTGATCACTGTGACAGTTTATCACAGTGATCAAAATAAATTTTTTTACAATGGAGGGCGCACTGCGCATGCGCCCGCCATTTTCCAAGATGGCGGCGCCCATGAAGAATCCCGGGCAGCCGCCGGGACGGATCCAGGGACATCGGTGGACCGGGAGAGGTGAGTAGGGGACGTCGGAAGGTGAGGGGGGGGGATCGGAAGGTGAGGGGGTGTGATCGCAGGAGCAGGGGAGCAGACAGCGACGGCGGTGACCGATCGCTGCCATCTTTCGATGGCGGCGGCCGATCACCGCCGTGACATGGTGTGGGGGGGGTCTGATCGCGGTCTCCAGCCATGGCAGATGCTATTGCAGCATCGGCCATGGCTGGATTGTAATATTTCACCAGTTTCATTGGTGAAATATTACAAATCGCTCTGATTGGCAGTTTCACTTTTAACAGCCAATCAGAGCGATCGTGGCCACGTGGAGGTTAAGCCAACCCCCCTGTGGTGATGCAGTAAGGGTCCTGTTACTGCGGGTCGGGTGACCTTTCAGTGACCCCGGACCCTCGACCCGCAGTAACATGATTTATAGCATGACGCCGACGGTGGCGTCATGGGTCGGGATGGCACAGGTTTTCATGACGCCAATGTCGGCGTCATGGGTCGGGAAGGGGTTAAACATCATCCGTATGGAATATCAGAGAAGCAACACCAAGATAGAGAACCCCTGGGAGATTCATTACATTGCATGAGCGTCCCCAATTATGCAGGTATGAACACATTGTACATGTACAGGTACTCCAGTATTTACATCTGTCTTAGTCATGTTTCTCTGTCTTATATAGTGATTTACACTATGTAGTAACTCAAGTTTCACCCAGCCCTTCAAGTGGCCAGCTTTCAAGGTTAGATGAAACTGAGATATCATGAAGCCGTCAGACGAGGGTCCATAAACCCTTAAGGGTATGCCACACTAAACAATATCGCTAACGGGATCGCTAAAAAACGTCACTATTTAGCGATCCCGTTAGCGATATTGTTCAGTGCGGCATCTGCCAGCGACGAGCTTCCTGCTGTGATCTCGCTCGTCGCTGGAATCGCTCCGGACCCTATTTCATCGCTGGCGCTCCCGCTGGGTAAGTATCTAATCGCTGTGTGGCACCTTTTCTTAGCGATTTTAGCGGTACTTTTGTACCGCTAAAGTCGTTAAGAAGATCGCTAACGGCGATAGCGTCGTTAACTATATCGCTAAATGCGGCAGCATTTAGCGATATAGAAACAATCCCGCTAGCGATCTCATTAGTATGCAACGCTAACGAGATCGCTAGCGGGATAGCTCAGTGTGGCAGTACCTTTAGAATATAAAAGTCACAAGGATTTAGATAAAACCACCACAGACAGAGATTAAGTAAACCGTAAAGTTTTACAATCATAAACCACAAACATATGGAAGCTTAGAACTGTTTGTGAAGTCAATAAACAAATAGTTTTCCAGATTGTGTTAGGATGAGCATTTTCTTTCACATATGTAAATCTTTTACCAGAAATGCAGCTATGTAATTGTCTGAATGCATTCTGTATATTTCAATATGGATTCAAAAAAGCCATTTGTATATTCGCACTACACTATTAACAGCAATCATATCTATATTCAGCCGTTCTTGAAAAACTTAAGCTTAAGCCATAGACTACTCTGGATAATTATGACGATCTTCTTGACCAGTATCTATAGGTAAGTAATGTTAAAACAAGCTGCTAGAGATGAGCGACTTTGCCTCCGGGAGGGTCGAGTCGGGTTTCGGCCGACTCGACTTTTACAAAAGTCGAGTCGAACGAAGTCGGCCGACTAACGGAATCAGTCGAGTCGGGAAAAGTCGAAGGTCCGACTGAAACTCGAACCGACCTCAATGCAAATCAATGGGGAATAAAAGTCGCCAGTGAGTGGAGGACATTAATCACACCTACAGTGCCCATTTCAATGCCAACGACATCAATTTTTATTACTTAAGCTTGTCAACCTTAATAAACTTTATAATAATAGTTATGCATTGAAAACTGGGGGTTATTTGGCTAAAGTGGTGGGGGGGTACAGCCCAGTTAGGAAGGTGGAAAAACTGGCATATGTTGTGGCAGGGCCGGCGTCAGCACCCGGCGCACCCAGGCAAGTGCCGGGGCACTGAGCAGGCGGGGGGGCCCACTCACAGTCGGGGACACCAGCATGCTATGAGGGCCCGGTGCCTGTGCCAGTACCAGGGCCCGGTGCCTCATGCAGAGCAGCTGCCAACGAGGAGAGGTGAGTAGTAGTTCATTTTTTTATTTTTTTATGTTTGGCGCAATATATGGAGTCCATCATATGGGGCCCTTCATACACTGGAGTGTCACATATGGGACCCATCATACACTGGAGTATCATATATGGGACCCATCATACATTGGAGCCTCATATATGGGGCCCATCATAAACTGGAGCATCATATATGGAGCATAACATGGGGCCCATCATACACTGGAGCATCATATATGGGGTCCATCATACATTGGAGCATCATATATGGGGACTATCATACACTGGAGCATCATATATGGAGCATTACATGGGGCCCATCATACACTGGAGCATCATATATGGGGACCATCATATATTGGAGCATCATATATGGGGCCCATCATACACTGGAGCATCATATATGGGGTCCATCATACATTGGAGCATCATATATGGGGACTATCATACACTGGAGCATCATATATGGAGCATTACATGAGGCCCATCATACACTGGAGCATCATATATGGGGCCCATTATATATGGAGCATTATATGGGGCTCATTATTCTGCATGGAGCACTATGGGGTGCCCATAATACTGTATGGAGCAATATATGGAGCTCATTATTCTGTATGGAGCACTATGTGGTGGTGCCCATAATACTGTATGGATTACTATACTGTTTGTCTTTTGAGCTATTGTAGAATTTACAATAGATATCACTCAAGTAATGCATGAAGTAAGTGAAATCTTTGGCATAGTACTATACCTATATTTCTCTGCCGTATCTGTGCATCATGAATTGTGGTATGTGTTAAAGGGGCCCACTGAGGCTCTTTCGCCCAGGGCCCACGAAAACCTGGATCCGACCCTGTGTTGAGGTGTAGTCTGGACGTTCAGCAGCTGCCAATGGAGGAATTGGAGTAGTCGGAGGAAGAGGAGGACAAAGCGAGCCATTTTGCTGGCAACCTATGTGTCATTAGGGGAAGGTGGTACAAAATCCTTTGAAACCCAGGCATGGTTCATTTTAATGAAGGTGAGTCACCAACATTTTGGGTCGACAGCCGGGTCCTTCTTTCTGTCAGGATTGATCCACCAGCACTGAAGACTCTTTCTGATAGCACACTACCAGCAGGGCAAGCGAGCTCCTGTAAGGCATATTGTGCCAATTCAGGCCAGGTGTCCAGTTTACAGGCCCAGTAGTCAAAGGGAATGAACTGTGAGGGAAAACATCGATAGGGGAGGAGAGGTAATTTTGAACCATAGTTGACAACTGCTGTCTCCTGTCTGTTGCAATCGATTCAGTATTAACAGTCATGTGAGCGGTACTCGAGAAATCAGTCCACAACATGGTCATGAAACCCCTGTCTCTAACACCACTTCGGCTGTGTGCACCACGAACACCTCTTCCATGTTGCCCAGTACGGCTCGTGGCAGAACCTGCACCGCTGCTGTGTGCTGGGAATGCCTCTAACAAACGGTTTACCAGAGTTGCTTGTTTGTTCGCAAATATTAGCTCTAGGTTCTCCATGTTCTGTAATTTTCCTTTATAGCGTAGATCGAGGATGCTGGCCAACCAGTAGTCGTCATTCTTCATAATTTTGGCAATGCGGGGGTCCCTTTTTAGGATCCGCAAGACATAATCACACATGTGGGCCAATGTTCCAGGTGTCAATGATGCACTGCCAGTGGTGGGTGGAGGAGCACTTTCTGCCAAATCCACATCCCTCCAGTCACGCACAAACCCTGTACCTGACCTTGGCAAGTCAACATTTTCTCTTGCCCCCTGAGAAGCATCCTCCTCCCCAAAATAATCATCCCCCTCATCCTCATTCTCCTCCTCTTCCTCTTCTTCCTCCACCTCGTCCAGGACAGTTCCCTAAGCAGACAATGGCTGACTGTCATCAAGGCTTCCCTCCTCCTCCTCCGCTGCAGACACCTGATCCTTAATGTGCGTCAAAGTTTGCATGAGCAGATGCATAAGTGGGATGCTCATGCTTATGATGGCGTCGTCTGCGCTTACCAGCCGTGTGCATTCCTCAAAACACTGAAGGAATTTACAGAGGTCTTTCAGCTTTGACTACAGCACCCCCCACAACTCGATGTCTGCCCTCAAACTACCTGCCCATCTATCCTCCCACAAATGCATTACAGCCTGCCTCTGTTCGCACAGCCTCTTAACCATGTGCATGGTGGAGTTCCACCTTGTTGCAACGTCTATGATTAGGCGGTGCTTGAGGAAGTGAAGCGATTGCTGCAGCCTCTGCATACGACTGGAGTCTACGGGCGAGCGACGGATGTGCGAGCACAGTCTTCGCACCTTATGGAGCAGGGCTGGTAACTCTGCATAATTATTTATGAAGCACTGCACCACTAGGTTCAAGGTGTGAGCCAGGCAAGATATGTGTCTGAGTTTTGCCAGGGCTATGGCCGACACAAAATTACGGCCGTTATCACTGACTACCTTGCCTGGCTCAAGATGTAGACTGCATAGCCATGACTCAGTTTCTCGCTGCAAGTAGTTGGCCAGTACCTCCACGGTGTGTCTGTTGTCACCCAAAGACATCATCTTTAAAACAGCCTGCTAACGCTTACCACTAGCTGTTCGATAGTGGGACATCTTGTGAGCAACACTGGCAGCTGCGGATGGAGTGCTCGTGCGACTGCGCTCTGTCGACGAGCTTTCACTTCTGGAGGAGGAGGGTCGAACGCCTACAGCCAACTGTTGCCTATACCGTGGGCTAGGCAGCACTGTCCCACCGCCACTGTCCCCTGTGGACTCTGCATCCACCACATTAACCCAGTGCACAGTGATGGACACGTAACGGCCATGGCCATGCCTACTGGCCCAAGCATCTGTTTTGAGGTACACCTTTCCACTCACTGATTGAGTGCATGGACAATGCGGTCTTTCACAGGCAGGTGGAGGGCAGGGATGGTTTTTCTTGAAAAGAAGTGCTGACTGGGTAGTTCATAGCGTGGGACAGCGTAGGCCATGAGCTCTTGGAACTCTGTGCTTTTAACTAAACGGAAGGGCATTATCTCTAATGAGATCAGCTCGGCAATGTAGGTGTTCAAAGCCAGTGTACGCGGATGAGAGGATGAGTGCTTTCTTTTCCTACTCAGAGTCTCTGCTAGGGTGACCTGGAATTGAGAGCTGCATATGGTGAAACTAGCGGTGGACATGGCGGACTGAGAGGGGGTTGGTGGTGGTGATGGCCTAGATTCAGTCTTTCATTGGAAAAACATTGTGATTTCCTGACTGCTTTGGCCTTGCGACGACACCTCAACATTTCAGGCTGGTGGTGTGCTAACCAGTGAGCTTACAGTGGGGGAAGCGATGTAGCATTGCTGGCTACCTTCAGTCGGAGCAGGTGCACATGTGCCACCTGAGGTTTTGTAGTCCGTCCACGCTTGGAAGTGCATGGTGTTTAAATGTCTAAGAATGCAACTGGTATTCAAATTTCGGAGATTTTTCCCCCGGCTAAAGGTCCTTCCGCACTGCTTACAGATATTCTTTGCCTCATCAATAGGATTTAGGTAAAAAAAGGTCCACACTGCACTCTTCCTACTATATGATAGATTTTCAGGGCTTGCACGCTGTGCTAATTTGACCATCTGGCCAAGCTGTCCTGCAACTCTTTTTGTTTTTTAACACGTTTTTGGACTGCTACGGGCCTGCCAGATAACCGCAGCTGTGATGTCTATGAATGCTGTGGATCCTCCTCCTCTTCTGAGCTATTGCCAGCGGCATCCTCTTCCCCCAATGGATGCCAATCCGAGTCAACAACTGGGTCATCCATCACCCCCTCTTCAATTTCATCTGCATCTTCCTCTGTGTCATCGTGTAAGGTGGTATAGTATGCGGGAAGGGGCACCTGAGTTTCATCAGGGTCAGAATCTGGCTCAGTAGACTGCGAGGTAGTGTTGAGCGATACTGCTCGATATCTAAAAATATCGGATCGGAATGGTATCGCCGATATCACTAAATATCGGCGATATCCGATTCCGATACCGGAAGTCCCATGTAAGTCTATGGGAACAAAATATCGCAACTAAAAAAAACCTTTATTTCCTTGTAAACACTAAATATACACACATAGAATACATATATATATATACATGTCATTGTGACATATATATATACATATATGTATAGTTTATACACTTCTACATAGTAAAATATCCTCTGATTCAATTGCCGGGTAAAGCCGGCTTCTGTGAAAAGACAGAAGCACCCGACATGAAATGACACTTGGTGTACATAGGGTTAACCATGTCTTTTCATGTCGTTTGCAATCTGATTTGCACAAACAATTACATCAGTCTATGTGTGCAAAATTTCACACCTGTAGGGGTTAATTAAAGGTGTAAATTCGTTGTAAAAAAAAAGGACTTTTTTCCTACGAATTTACACCTTTAATTAACCCCTACAGGTGTGAAATTTTGCACACATAGACTGATGTAATTGTTTGTGCAAATCAGATAGCAAAGGACATGAAAAGACATGGTTAACCCTATGTACACCAAGTGTCATTTCATGTCGGGTTCTGCATTTTCACAAAAGCCGTCAATTGAATTAGCGGCTATTATACTATGTAGAAGTGTATGAACTATAAATATAAATATATATATATGTGTCACAAATTCAATGACATGTATATATATATATATATATATGAGGTGTAAAATTGTTTAAAAAAAATGCGTGGGCTCCCGCCCTATTTTCGCAACCAGACAGACAAAGCCAGCGAATGGGGGCATATAATAATAGCCCAGAGAGGGACCATTATTTTTGGCCCCCCCTGGCTACTAACATCTGCCCCCAGACACCCCAGAAAAGACAAATCTATAATTAGATTCGCCCTTTCTGGCACTTTGCCCGTCTATTCCCATTGCCCTGTAGCGGTGGCAAATGGGTTAATATGGGGTTAAAGCCACATTGCAATTGAAAGGTGACCTTAAGCCAGGTTAATATTTGAGAGCTGTCAATTAGACAACTATCAATTATTAATCCTATTGCATGAAATAAAAATAAAACACACACACTTTAATTAAAAATCATTTTAATGAAATAAAGACACATGTTTTTGACCATCTTTTATTTGACTGCAAAAACCATTTCCTGTAATAAAAATAAAATAAAAAAGCAAAATTATTCTTACCTATCCCATGCACAGTCAGGTCCCACGGTGTAATCCTTCAGAAAGGGTTAATGTTTACTGCAGGGACCGCAGCTAATGCTGCAGCCTCACAGTAAACCCCCAAATGAATGAGTTCATCTCCTGGCTGACAGGAGAGGAAGTGGAAAGCTTAATTGATTGCTTTCCACTTTCACTTTAGGTCAGCCAGGGACACAATCAGTGACGTCAGAGGGAACTGATTAACAAAAATAGGGGTTCCCTTCGAATAAAAAATGGCGTCGGGTCCCCCCTATTTTTGTTAACCAGCCTGATGAAGCAGACCGCTGAGGCCTGGATTTTCAGGCTGTTAAGGAGCCAAGATCCATGGACCTTGCCAGCCTGATAATACCAGGCCACAGCAGTCTGCATATCTTGGCTGATTAACAAAAATAGGGGATCCCCTCGAAAAAAATTGGCGTGGGGTCCCCCTATTTTTGTTAACCAGCCAGATGAAGCAGACCGCTGAGGCCTGGTTTTTCAGGCTGGTAAGGATCCAATATCCATGGACCTTGCAAGCCTGATAATACCAGGCCACAGCAGTCTGCTTAGCTTGGCTGGTTAACAAAAATAGGGGATCCCCTCGAAAAAAAAACGGCGTAGGGGTCCCCCTATTTTTGTTAACCAGCCAAGTAAAATGCAGACTGCTGCGGCCTGGTATTAAAAGACTGTCAAGGCCCATGGATTTTGGCCCTCAACAGCCTGATAATACCAGGCTACAGCAGCCCCACATTTGGCGCATCAAAAGATGTGCCAATTGTGGCACTTTACCCGGCTCTTCCCACTGCCCTGTAGCGGTGGCAAGTGGGGTAATAAGGGGTTAATGTCACCGTTGATTGCACGGTGACAATAAGCCCGGTTAATAATGGAGAGGTGTCAATAAGACACCGATCCATTATTAATCCCAAAGTTATTAAATGTATAAAAAAAAGACAAAGCAAGAAAAAAGTCTTTTAATGAAATAAAAGAGACAACACAGTTTTCATTAATTTTATTATATACTCATTCCTGCGACGCCATCGATCTCCTGTAAAAAAAGAAAAAAAAAAAAACAACAGTATACCACCTGTCCGACGCAGTCCATAGTAACGACAGTCCCACGACGATCCAGCTCTGCTACATCGCAATGACAGGCAGAGCCTGTCATCGCAACGCAGCACAGCTGATTACCTGCTTCCCCGGCGGTGACGTCATCGGACTGACTGCTTTACGGCCGGGATTACCCAGCAGTCACTGCAGTTATCGCGAGAAACTGCATGTGACCGCCGGGGAAAGATGATGGCGGCCATGAAGCAGTCCAGCCCGTGACCGCCGGAGATCTTCTGCCAGGTAAGTGCCGCTGACTCCTGACAGACCCGACCGACGGACACTCACAGTGACAGTGACAAATCCGATTCCGGTATCCGATATGACGAAAATATCGGTACTCGGAATCGAAAGCCCGATACAGCTAATATCGGCCGATACCCGATATTTGCAGTATCGTATCGCTCAACACTACTGCGAGGGCAATGCAGTGCTCTGGGTGAATGTACCAGCAGAATCATATAGCAGTGGCTGTGCATCAGTGCACTCCATGTCATATTCATCTTGGACTGGGGAATTCAGGATTTGACTTGATAACCCAGGCATGGTATGTGAAAAGAGCTCCATGGAGTAATCTGAAGTGTGGCCTGCCGCATTCTTCACTTTTGGTGGGGGTGAAGGACACAAGGAAAGGTGTTGTTCCTGACCAGGAGCCTGCACTGACGACTCAGTGCATGCATTTTTTGAAACTTCAGAAGAGGAGGTGATAGAGCTGGAGGCTGTTTCGGCAATAGAAGCCAAAATCTGTTCCTGATGCACCGGCTTTAAAAGTGGTTTGCCTACTCCCAGAAAACGGAGCCTTCCAGGCCTTCTGGAGCCAGACGATGACGCAGGCTCAACACCTCCTGCCTTAGGTGCTATTGTGCTTTTGGCATTACCAGCAGATGCACCACCACCATATTCAGAACCAGCTGCCCCCCCCACGTCCGCTGCCTCTTCCATCATACTTCCTCATGTTTGGGAAAATGTACCAAAAATACCAGCAGATATATGGTACTGTATCAGAAGCGTACAGCTGTATATAGTGTAGGGGAAAATTTAATTCTCCGTATATGTGTCCGGAGTCACACACAGACGGTCTCTCAGTATGGATTTGACCGTAATACAAAGGCAGAAAAACGGTACTGTATCAGAAGCGTACAGCTGTATACAGTGTAGGGGAAAATGTAAATCTCTGTATATATTTCCAGAGTCACACACAGACGCTCTCCCAGTATGGATTTGACCATAATACAAAAGGCAGAAAAACGGTACTGTATCAGAAGCATACAGCTGTATACAGTGTAGGGGAAAATTTAAATCTCCGTATATATTTCCGGAGTCACACACAGACGCTCACTCAGTATGGATTAGACCAGAATACAAAAGGCAGAAAAACGGTACCGTGCGCATGCACAGATTATTGTCTGATTATGCTTAGAGTTTACCCATTATATGTATTGATCACATATTAGTATATATATTTGCTCCTTATTACCACTGCAGTGATGCTCTGCGATGATGCTTGCGCTTATATGCTCTATATGTTCATTATGAACTTTCCTTTGCTGGTGAGGCCACTTTAGGGCATGTTGTTCTGCTCTGCCCTTCATTAAAATGGCCGCCGCTATTTTTCGCCATGCGCAGATCGCTGCCTGTCTCTGTCTTTCCGGCATCCGCCTCCTGTCTGACGCTGGGTCACATGAGACCTGTGTGATCTGACGTCAGCTGTGATGGCGCCGGCTTGTGAGCTGAGAAGTTCACAGCTGATGGCGCTTATCCCCCTGCTTGGCAGCTATAAATAGTTACAAATACTCCACATGGCATGGCCCCCTGAGGAAGGCATTCCAGCCGAAACGCGCTTTGGGGAGACGAGGGTTGAAGCGGTGTCCTGGTAACTTCCATCTGGTATGTCCACTACTCTTACAAATACTCTATTGATGTGCCTTCTATGTTTTGCCATTGTGGGACAGCACTATGATGGTTAACTTGAGGTGATACATTGTGTCCCTGGGCAATTCATAGTTCTCTCCTGTGTACTGCATTGGCTATTTACTGATTTCTATGATGCATTACCTTGTTCTGGATACATGGGATTTAGAGAGAAATATATATTGTCGGCACATTATTTTGGGTATTGTATGATACTTCTGTATATGACTCCTATAATTGTTATGTATATATGTGGCCATATCTGTATTTAATCATTTGGACACTTAATCACACCCCCGCTGTGTGTTCTTTGTCATGCGGTAATTTGCACACGTTACTTTTCCAATCCCCTTTACCTTTATCTTTGATGTTTTTTGTTACTATTTTAATCAATAAAATCGATTTTTGTAATTTCTATGGACAATTTGCACTGCTTTTTTCATCCGTAGCTGTATACAGTGTAGTTGAAAATTTAAATCTCCGTATATATTTCTGGAGTCACACACAGACTCTCACTCAGTATGGATTAGACCAGAATACAAAAAGCAGAAAAACGTTACTGTATCAGAAGCGTACAGCTGTATACAGTGTAGGAGAAATTTTAAATCTCTGTATATATTTCCGGAGTCACACACAGACGCTCGCTCAGTAGGGATTTGACTGTAATACAAAAGACAGAAAAACGGTACTGTATCAGAAGCGTACAGCTGTATACAGTGTAGGGGAAAATTTCAATCTCCGTATATATTTCCGGAGTCACACACAGATAGGCAGCATGTATTTGTCCTTGATACCAGCCGGTACACGGTAGTGTGTGAGGAGCGTACAGCTCTATATGGTGTGGGAAAAAATGAACACTCAGTAACTGTGCAGAAAAAAAGAATAAAAGTATTAGTGCTGTGTAAAAAGCAGTCTGCACAGCAGTGTACACACAGCAATACAGCTATCAGGCAGTCTAATAACCAGCGCTGCTGCACACAAGAAAATCCTCCACTGTCACTGCATACTAACTGTACAGCACAATTGCTATCATCACAAGCACATACAAACTTCTCTTTCTAGCCCTAAATCTCTCCCTACTGATAAACAGCAAGCAACCTCTGCCTACTGTTAAGATCGGCAGAAGTAAACTGGAGGTCGGCGGTCAGGGCTTTTATAGACACTATGACGCCCCCCAAAGCAAACCAATCACTGCAATGCCCTTCTTTACGATGGTGGTGGACACTGCCCATGTCATCTCGTTGCCCGTCGTTGCTGTTGTACGTCCTTGCTCATTGGCTGAAAAAAGGCGCCTGCAAGCATCATGGGAAAACCGACTTTGGCGCTCCTTTTGCCGAACGCATGGCCGACTTCACACTATGGTCGGGTTTCGCTCGGCGAAAGTCGGCGACTTATGAATCTGAAAGACCTGTTTCACTCAACTCTACTCATGAACTATGCTTGTTAGAAATGGCAAAAAAATGCAGTGTGTGTCTGTTGCAGCATTTTACTTCTGGTGTGTATGTTTATTTCTGAAAAAGATCTATAAAGCATTTTGCTTTTTCACACACAAAGTAATAGCTGGGTAACTCAAGGGCTACTTGTCTGCCATGTGCACAAACTGCATTTTTTGGCCACACTTCCCTGGAATACCAAAATGTGCTACCTCATATTTTAAACTGTGTACTGTATTCAAGCATATCTCTACCGATGTCTCACATTAGTATGTCTTAGGCTTAACTCTGTTTGAATATTTTTATATGTGTTATTTGAGTGGTGTAATATATGGCACAAGGTTTGCACTTAAAGTTTCTCAGACATTGTTAAAAACAAAGTTTGGAACATTAGCATTTTATACATGTAAGACTCATCATGTGCTGCCTGCTATTCTTAATTCTACATACACAAAAATTCAAACTTAGTAGCCCCTTGGAGTGTTTGCTTTTAACCTTTGTTGCTGCCCACACAACAGCAAACCGGACCGCGACGCCCATCGGACGGCGGAATGCTCTGGGTGAGTATAATATAACTCATTTTTCTTCACTTTCAGGTGACATCGGGGGCTTATCTACAGCATTCCACAATGCTGTAGATAATCCCCTGATGGCAGTGGCCGCATCTCATAGGGCAAAAATGGGGTGACAGATTCCCTTTAACCTCTCTCTGCCATCCGACGTACTATCCCATCCATGAAACCCGGGACAATCTGATCATGGACAGGATAGTATGTTGAAGCGATCGGACGCGCTCCCTGGGGTGCGCGTCCGATCGCGGCCGGGTGTCAGCTGATTATCATAGCTGATACCCGGCACTATGTGCCAGGAGCAGTCACGGACCGCTCCCGGCACATTAACCCCTGGCACACCGCGATCAAACATGATCGCAGTTTTCCGGGGGCACAGGGGAGCATCGCGCAGGGAGGGGGCGCGATGTGACCACGCTGTTCTGAAGGCCTCTTACCTGCAGGACCCCGGATCCAAGATGGCTGCTGGGTCCTGCAGGGAGTGCTGTGCACACTGTGAGACCAGCGATCTGGTATTATACAGTGATGTCCCACCCTGGGACAAAGTAAAAAAGTTAAAAAAATAAAAATAACAAGTGTAAAAAAAAAATTCCAAAATAAAGGAGAAAAAAAATTTTCCCCAATAAATTCATTTCTTCCTGTAAATAAAAAAACAAACCAATAAAAGTACACATATTTGGTATCGCCGCGTCCGTAACGACCCGCCCTATGGAACTGTCCCACTAGTTAACCCCTTTAGTGAACCCCTTAAAAAAAAAAAAAAAAACAATGCTTTATTATTATATCGCCGAACAAAAAGTGGAATAACGCGAACAAAAAGACCGATATAAATAAACATGGTACCGCTGAAAACATCATCTTGTCCCGCAAAAAACAAGCTGCCATACAGTATCATCATCAAAAAAAAAAAAAGTTATAGCTCACAGAATAAAGCAATGCAAAAATAATTATTTTATATAAAATTGTTTTTATTGTATAAAAGCGCCAAAACATAAAAAATGATATAAATGAGGTATCACTGTAATCATACTAACCCGAAGAATAAAACTGCTTTATCAATTTTACCACATGCGGAACGGTATAAACTCCCCCCAAAAGAAATTCATGAATTGCTGATTTTTGTTCATTCTAACCTCCCAAAAAGCGAAACAAAAAGCGATCAAAAAATGTCACGTGCTTAAAAATGGTACCAATAAAAACGTCAACTCGTACCGCAAAGAATAAGACCTCACATGACTCTGTGGGCCAAAATATGCAAAAATTATAGCTCTCCAAATGTGGTGATGCAAAAACTATTTTTTGCAATAAAAAGCGTCTTTTAGCGTGACAGCTGCCAATCATAAAAACCCGCTAAAAATAGTAAATCAAACCCCCCTTTATCACCCCTTAGTTAGGGAAAAATAATAAAATTAAAAAAATGTATTTATTTCCATTTTCCCATTAAGGTTAGTGTTAGGGTTAGGGTTGCGCCTAAAGTTACGGTTAGGGTTGTGCCTAAAGTTAGGATTAGGGTTAGGGTTGGGATTAGGTTTAGGGGTGTGTTAGGGTTAGGTTTGTGGTTAGCGTTATGGTTAGGGTTGGGACTAGGGTTAGGGGTGTGTTGGGGTTAGGGTTGGAGTTAGAATTGGGGGGTTTTCACTGTTTAGGCACATCAGGGGCTCTCCAAATGTGACATGTTGTCTGATCTCAATTCCAGCCAATTCTGCGTTGAAAAAGTCAAATGGTGCTCCTTCACTTCTGAGCTCTGCCATGCGCCCAAACAGTAGTTTACCCCCACATATGGGGTATCAGCGTACTCAGGACAAATTGCACAATAACTTTTGGGGTCCAATTTATTCTGTTACGCTTGGGAAAATAAAAAATTGGGGGCAAAAATATCATTTTTGTAAAAAAAAAATGATTTTTTTGTTTTTACGGCTGTACGTTATAAAACTACTGTGAAGCACTTGGGGCTTTATAGCGCTCACCACACATCTAGATAAGTTCCTTGTGGGGTCTAGTTTCCAAAATGGGGTCACTTGTGGGGGGTTTCCACTGTTTAGGCACATCAGGGGCTCTCCAAATGCGACATGAGGCCCGAAGACCATTCCATCAAAGTCTGCAATCCAAAACATTACTACTTACCTTCCGAGCCCCGACGTGTGCCCATACAGTAGTTTTCTCCCACATATTGGGTATCAGCGTACTCAGGACAAATTGGACAACAAGTTTTGGGGTCCAATTTCTCCTGTTACCCTTGTAAAAATAAAATATTGGGGGCAAAAAAATCATTTTTGTAAAAAAAAAAAAAGATTTTTTATTTTTACAGCGGTACGTTATAAACTTCTGAGAAGTACTTCGAGGTTCAAAGTGCTCACCACACATCTAGATAAGTTACTTGGAGGGTCTATTTTCCAAAATGGGGTCACTTGTGGGGGGTTTCCACTGTGTAGGCACATCAGGGGCTCTCCAAACACGACATGACGCCCGCAGACCATTCCATCAAAGTTTACAATCCAAAACGTCACTACTTCCCTTCCGAGCCCCGACGTGTGCCCATACAGTAGTTTTCTCCCACATATTGGGTATTAGCGTACTCAGGACAAATTGGACAACTTTTGGGGTCCAATTTCTCCTGTTACCCTTGGGAAAATAAAAAGTTGGAGACTAAAAGATCATGTTTGTGGAAAAAATATGATTTTTTTATTTTCATGCTCGGGCGTTATAAACTTTAGTGAAACATCTGGGGGTTCAAAGTTCTCACCACACATCTATATTAGTTCTTTGAGGGGTCTAGTATCCAAAATGGTGTCATTTGTTGGAGGTTTCCACTGTTTAGGCACATCAGGAGCTCTCCAAACACGACATGGCATCCAGCAAATTCTGCGTTGAAAAAGTCAAACGGCGCTCCTTCCCTTCCGAGCTCTGCCATGCACCCAAACAGTGGTTTACCCCCACATATGGGGTATCAGAATACTCAGGACAAATTGCACAATAACTTTTGGGGTCTTGTTACCCTTGGGAAAATAAAGATTGGGGTGAAAAGATAATTTTTGTGGAAAAAATATGATTTTCTAATTTTACGGCTCTACGTTATAAACTTGTGTGAAGCACTTGGGGTTCAAATTGCTCACCACAGATCTAGATAAGTTACTTAGGGGGTCTAGTTTCCAAAATGGGGTCATTTGTGGGGGTTTCCACTGTTTAGGCACATCAGGGGCTCTCCAAATGCAACATGGCGTCCAATCTCAATTCCAGCCAATTTTGGTTGGAAAAAGTCAAATGGTGCTCCTTCCATTCCGAGCTCTGCCATGCGCCCAAACAGTGGATCCCCCCACATATGGGGTATCAACGTACTCAGGACTAGTGTTGAGCATTCCGATACCGCAAGTATCGGGTATCGGCCGATATTCGCGTTATCGGAATTCCGATACTTAATTCCGATACTTTTTCAATATCGTATACCGGAATCGGAAGTTCCCATAATTCTTTGAGAGGCAATGTGATTTTAGTCAGCCAATGAGGAATCCTACGAAGTGTGGGCACATCCTGTAATGCTGCCGTCATCTTAACTAATGGCATGGCTGTGATTGGCTGCTGAAATGATGTCAGAATGCACTATAAAAGGCGCCGCAGCCATTTTAGCGTCACTGTGCTGTGAACTCAGTGAGGGACAGAACGCTGCTGTGCTGACTCTGAGGGACAGTTAGATATTGCGATTTTGTGTACTACTGTGCTTGAGGCAGGCTAGTTTACCAACCGCTGTGTAAAGCTTCATTTTGCCAGTGTTGTTTTAACAGCTCTGTGCAAGGTGTGTGTGTGACAGTGCAGGTGACGCTGCAGTTTGCTCTGCATCCACCGCTGTTTGTAGGCATCTGCACGTGTCACTGACTCTTTTTTTTTTTTATTTTATTTAGTGGAATTGGTGCAGCTCCATTATATTAGAAAAAAATCAAATCTATTAGTGTGACGTGCTTCCATCCGTATACAATACATTGGTTGCAAACACTATAGAAGTACAGAAAGGAGCTTTTCACAGATAGTGAATAGTTGTGTTTCAGTGTTCACTGCAGTCTGTGAGGTTTTGATTTTTTGAGTGCAGATCACGCTCCAGTTAGTTCTTCAACCACTGCTGGTTGTAGTCTGCTGAGCGTGTGTCACTGCCTCATCCTTCACATTTTTCTCTAATTGGTGCTGCTCCATTTTAGTGGAAAAAAATCTAATCTATTAGTGTGACGCGCTTCCATCCGTATACAATACATTGGTTGCAAACACTATAGAAGTACACAAAGGGGCCTTTAACAGCTACAGAACAGTTGTGTTTCAGTGTTCACTGTAGTCTGTGAGCTTTTCATTTTGTGAGTGCAGATTACGCTCCAGTTTGTTCTTCAACCACTGCCGGTTGTAGTCTGCTGAGCGTGTGTCACTGCCTCATCCTTCACATTTTTCTCTAATTGGTGCTGCTCCATTTTAGTGGAAAAAAATCTAATCTATTAGTGTGACGCGTTTCCATCCGTATACAATACATTGGTTGCAAACACTATAGAAGTACACAAAGGGGCCTTTAACAGCTACAGAACAGTTGTGTTTCAGTGTTCACTGTAGTCTGTGAGCTTTTCATTTTGTGAGTGCAGATTACGCTCCAGTTTGTTCTTCAACCACTGCCGGTTGTAGTCTGCTGAGCGTGTGTCACTGCCTCATCCTTCACATTTTTCTCTAATTGGTGCTGCTCCATTTTAGTGGAAAAAAATCTAATCTATTAGTGTGACGCGCTTCCATCCGTATACAATACATTGGTTGCAAACACTATAGAAGTACAGAAAGGAGCTTTTCACAGATAGTGAATAGTTGTGTTTCAGTGTTCACTGCAGTCTGTGAGGTTTTGATTTTTTGAGTGCAGATCACGCTCCAGTTAGTTCTTCAACCACTGCTGGTTGTAGTCTGCTGAGCGTGTGTCACTGCCTCATCCTTCACATTTTTCTCTAATTGGTGCTGCTCCATTTTAGTGGAAAAAAATCTAATCTATTAGTGTGACGCGCTTCCATCCGTATACAATACATTGGTTGCAAACACTATAGAAGTACACAAAGGGGCCTTTAACAGCTACAGAACAGTTGTGTTTCAGTGTTCACTGTAGTCTGTGAGCTTTTCATTTTGTGAGTGCAGATTACGCTCCAGTTTGTTCTTCAACCACTGCCGGTTGTAGTCTGCTGAGCGTGTGTCACTGCCTCATCCTTCACATTTTTCTCTAATTGGTGCTGCTCCATTTTAGTGGAAAAAAATCTAATCTATTAGTGTGACGCGCTTCCATCCGTATACAATACATTGGTTGCAAACACTACAGAAGTACACAAAGGGGCCTTTCACAGATACTGAACAGTTGTCTGCAGGGTTCACTGTAGTCTGTGAGGAATAACCACACTTAGGCCTTATAACTTTTCTGACTTTCTTTATCAAGCTACCAAGATGAAGAAGTCAGTGAGTAAGGCACGTGGTCGTGGTCGAGGCCGTGGATTTGCAGCAGGGAGAGGACGTGGGGATTCTGTGGCTGCTGCCGCACCCAGTGACACAGCATCCACCAGTTTTCCCCGTGAGCGTTCCTTTATGCGCACTTTTGTAGGAGCTCAGCGTACCCCCTGCTGCGTGAAGAACAAATTGAAGCCGTTGTTGGTTGGATGGCAGCTAATGCATCGACTTCAATAGCTTCCACCTCCTC
This sequence comes from Oophaga sylvatica, assembly GCA_033576555.1. NCBI lineage: Eukaryota > Metazoa > Chordata > Amphibia > Anura > Dendrobatidae > Oophaga > Oophaga sylvatica. Next base: position 111,496,230 of record JARQOD010000010.1, on the reverse strand, counting down.
TCAGGACCACAGCACTGTTGAACAACCATCAGTCTCTTCACCGCCTGCCAAATTGCCCAGGCAGTCAGAGAGCTCTGTACAGGAGCCAACTGAGTCTCTGCTTCTGTTCTCAGAATCTGTTGGCTTGGAAACAGGGGCCCAGCCAAGCAGCATTCTGGAATGTGAAGAAGAGGCAGTATGCAGTGATGCGCAACAGCTGTGTCTCTCTGAATCTGAAGAGGCGGGTGAGCCAGTGCCGATGGTCAGCACACCGCAGAACGCATCTGATGATGATGAGACTCAGTTGCCAGTTTCTGTTGAGCATGGTGCTGGCCAGACCACCCAACAACAGCAGGTGTTGGAAGAGGGTAGTGGTGGAGATGATGAGGTCCAAGACCCAACATGGCGTGAGGAACAGGAAGGTGGTGGGAGCAGCTCTGAGGAAGAGATTGCCCCAACGGTCCAAACAGTAGGGAGAGGTAGGCTGCAGACTCGCTTGCCTGTAGCCTCCAGTTTGGCACCCGTTCGGAGCAGTTCTCTTCCAACAGCCAAACCGGGCGCTCCCAGGACTTGCTCTGCGTGGTCCTTTTTTGATACAGTTGCAGATGACATTTGCTATGTCAAATGCAAGCTGTGTAATCAAAAAATTAAAAGAGGTAAAAGTGTCAGTAACCTTAATACAACAAATATGTGGAAACATGTGCGGTCAAAGCACTTTGTTGAGTTACAAAGACACACTGGAGATGTAGGCCAACCTACAGCAGCACCTACATCTTCAGCTCGTGTTGGAGCCTCTTCCTCCAGTTCACACACAGCTGGTTCGGCTTCCTCAAAGGATCGCCATGGAAGAACCTCTGTCACTGTTGTCCAGAGACACAGTGTTATTCCACCCACAGCTGCAAGTTCCCTGTCATCCTCACACACCCAGGCCACAAAACAGCCATCGGTAGCACAGGCATGGGATAAAAGACGGCCATACTCGGCAAACCATCCACGAGCACAGGCTCTGAATGCTGGCATTGCAAAACTCCTGTCCCTTGAAATGCTGTCATTCAGGCTGGTGGAGACTGACAGTTTCCGTGAATTAATGGCATTGGCAGTCCCACAATACAATGTGCCCAGCCGATTTTATTTCAGCAGGCAAGCCGTCCCTGGTCTGCAAAAGCATGTTGAGGCAAAAATTAAACATGCGCTACTAAACGCCGTCAGTAGCAAGGTCCACCTGACCACCGATGCGTGGACCAGTACCCATGGCCAGGGACGATACCTTTCACTCACTGCCCATTGGGTGAATGTTGTGGAGCCGGGTACACATCTTGCGAGTGGCGCTGTACGTGTTCTGCCAACTCCAAGGATTGCCGGAATCAAGTCTGTCCACATTGACTCCTCCTCCTACTCCAGTTCCTCAGAATCATCGCTGCAGGAGCCGTCACGGTCTACCTCCACATGGACCCGTGGACGCTTACCTGATGCGACCGATATGAGCACAGCCGTGGCCAAACGGCAACAGGCCGTTCTGAAATTAATTCCCATGGGGAATCGAAGCCACACAGCGCAGGAGGTCTGGAATGCCATCAAGCAGGAGAGCGACGTGTGGTTTTTGCTAGCGAATCTCCAGCCAGGCTTGGTAGTGTGTGACAATGGCCGAAATCTGGTGGCAGCTCTGGGCCTTGGCAACCTCACTCACATACCATGTCTGGCACATGTGCTCAACTTGGTCGTGCAGAGTTTTTTGAGGGACTATCCGGATCTTGATGCACTGCTGCACAAGGTCCGCCTAGAGTGCGCTCACTTGCGACGTTCCAGCATGGCCAGATCGCGCATTGCAGCTCTGCAACGCAGATTGCGCCTTCCTGAACATCGCATCATATGTGACGTATCCACCAGGTGGAATTCAACGTTACATATGTTGGAGCGGTTGTGTGAGCAGCAGCCAGCAGTTATGGAGTATCAGCTGCATCAGGCGCAATCAACACGCAATTTGCGCCGTCCACACTTCACCATTAATGAGTGGGCCACTATGAAGGACATGTGCCACGTTTTGCGTGCATTTGATGAGTTAACGCGGATGGCGAGTGCAGATGATGCACTAGTCAGCCTGACTGTCCCCCTTATCTGCCTGCTTCAAAAAACACTGCAAGCAATAAGGGATGAGGTTTTGGAAGAGGTGGAGGATGAGGAGTCACAAATTCCATCACCTTCTGGAAAGTCAGCGCAACGTGGTTCCTCACAAAGGGCTGGGCAGGGCTCACTTTGTGAGGAGGATGAGGAGGAGGAGTCAATGGAGGAGGAAGACATGGCTCCAGAGGGAGGTACACAACGCTCTAGTCAGTATGTAGAGCGAGGGTGGGGTGATGCAGAGCAGGCAGAGATAACGCCTCTTGCAGAGGACAGCGTTTCTTTGCCAGTTGGGAGTCTGCAGCACATGGTTGATTTCATGCTGCAGTGCCTAAGAAACGACCGCCGCATCGCCCACATTCTCACGACGTCTGATTATTGGGTGTACACCCTCCTAGACCCTCGCTACCGGGACAACGTCAAAAGCCTCATCACACCGTTGAACCGGGAGCGTAAAATGCGGGAGTACCAAGACACACTGGTGCAATCCCTAATGTTCTACCTTACTGCCGAGAGCACTGCTGCTGCTACTGCTTTACAAAGCAGCTCTGTGCGTCGAGGCAGTGTAGAGAGCTCTGCAACAAGAGGGAGCACACGCAGTGCCTCTGCACAGGGAAAGACCAGTATGTTAAAAATGTGGCAAAGTTTTGTGGCAGCGCCACAAATGTCTACACCATCCGAGAGGGCTCCAGTCAGCGGGAGGCAACGTATCCGTCAGATGGTGACACCATCTGACAGACTACTTGGCTTTGCCTCTCAGTGTACTCCCAGATGGCTCTTCCCCATTCAAGTTTTGGGTCTCTAAGCTGGATACATGGCCAGAGCTTAGCCAGTATGCATTGGAGGTGCTGGCTTGCCCTGCTGCCAGTGTATTATCGGAGCGCGTCTTTAGTGCTGCAGGTGGTGTACTAACAGACCGTCGCATGCGACTATCCTCCGATAATGTAGACCGGCTTACTTTTCTGAAAATGAACAAGGCATGTATCTCGCCAGAATTTGTCTGTCCGTTTTCAGATTAAATAACTGGTTCGCAACGTTATCCATGTCTCCTGTTATGTTCATCTTTCTACCACCTGAACTCTACTCCCTGGGCTCCAACACTGCCAGTTGCTGCTCAGAAGTGTCGTGTCCACAGAACAAAACACAAGCTCTACTGTTAGTGGGGTTCAGTAATGTCAGCTGTTCCCCTGCTGTGTGAACGGCAAAAAGTCCTGCTGCCTCCACCCTGTTCTCTTCTCATCCCTGGGTTACAACACCGCCAGTTGTTTCTCGGAAGTGCTGTTAGCACAGTCTACACTTGCTCCTGTGTTACTGGGGTTCAGTAATGTCAGCTGTTCCCCTGCTGTGTGAACGGCAAACAGTCCTGCTGCCTCCACCATGTTCTCTTCTCATCCCTGGGCTACAACACCGCCAGTTGTTTCTCGGAAGTGCTGTTAGCACAGTCTACACTTGCTCCTGTGTTACTGGGGTTCAGTAATGTCAGCTGTTCCCCTGCTGTGTGAACGGCAAACAGTCCTGCTGCCTCCACCATGTTCTCTTCTCATCCCTGGGCTACAACACCGCCAGTTGTTTCTCGGAAGTGCTGTTAGCACAGTCTACACTTGCTCCTGTGTTACTGGGGTTCAGTAATGTCAGCTGTTCCCCTGCTGTGTGAACGGCAAAAAGTCCTGCTGCCTCCACCTGTTCTCTTCTCATCCCTGGGTTACAACACCGCCAGTTGTTTCTCGGAAGTGCTGTTAGCACAGTCTACACTTGCTCCTGTGTTACTGGGGTTCAGTAATGTCAGCTGTTCCCCTGCTGTGTGAACGGCAAACAGTCCTGCTGCCTCCACCATGTTCTCTTCTCATCCCTGGGCTACAACACCGCCAGTTGTTTCTCGGAAGTGCTGTTAGCACAGTCTACACTTGCTCCTGTGTTACTGGGGTTCAGTAATGTCAGCTGTTCCCCTGCTGTGTGAACGGCAAACAGTCCTGCTGCCTCCACCATGTTCTCTTCTCATCCCTGGGCTACAACACCGCCAGTTGTTTCTCGGAAGTGCTGTTAGCACAGTCTACACTTGCTCCTGTGTTACTGGGGTTCAGTAATGTCAGCTGTTCCCCTGCTGTGTGAACGGCAAAAAGTCCTGCTGCCTCCACCCTGTTCTCTTCTCATCCCTGGGTTACAACACCGCCAGTTGTTTCTCGGAAGTGCTGTTAGCACAGTCTACACTTGCTCCTGTGTTACTGGGGTTCAGTAATGTCAGCTGTTCCCTGCTGTGTGAACGGCAAACAGTCCTGCTGCCTCCACCATGTTCTCTTCTCATCCTGGGCTACAACACCGCCAGTTGTTTCTCGGAAGTGCTGTTAGCACAGTCTACACTTGCCCTTGTTACTGGGGTTCAGTAATGTCAGTGTTCCCCTGCTGTGTGAACGGCAAAAGTCCTGCTGCCTCCACCTGTTCTTTCTCATCCTGGGTTACAACACCGCCAGTTGTTTCTCGGAAGTGCTGTTAGCACAGTCTACACTTGCTCCTGTGTTACTGGGGTTCAGTAATGTCAGCTGTTCCCCTGCTGTGTGAACGGCAAAAAGTCCTGCTGCCTCCACCTGTTCTCTTCTCATCCCTGGGTTACAACACCGCCAGTTGTTTCTCGGAAGTGCTGTTAGCACAGTCTACACTTGCTCCTGTGTTACTGGGGTTCAGTAATGTCAGCTGTTCCCCTGCTGTGTGAACGGCAAACAGTCCTGCTGCCTCAACTTTAATTTCCATGGGTACCTTCTGCTACCCATCCGGGTTCCAGTACCGTCAGCTGGTTCTCCGCAGTGCCTTTGGCCTAGGTGCCTCCATGTCGGTATCCGAGTTCCAGCAACGTCTGCTGGTCCTTGGTAGTGCTTTGGAGCACAGGTACCTCCTGCTTAGTAACCGTGTCCCAGTAACGTCAGCTGGTCCTCGGTTGTGCCATTGCTCTTTTCCTTCTGCTGACCCTCCGGGTTCCAGCACAGTCAGCTGGTCCTCGTTACTTTCATTGGCTCTTGTACCTTCTGCTACCCATCCGGGTTCCAGTACCGTCAGCTGGTTCTCCGCAGTGCCTTTGGCCTAGGTGCCTCCATGTCGGTATCCGAGTTCCAGCAACGTCTGCTGGTCCTTGGTAGTGCTTTGGAGCACAGGTACCTCCTGCTTAGTAACCGTGTCCCAGTAACGTCAGCTGGTCCTCGGTTGTGCCATTGGCTCTTTTCCTTCTGCTGACCCTCCGGGTTCCAGCACAGTCAGCTGGTCCTCGTTACTTCCATTGGCTTTTGTACCATCACCAACAGGACAAAGAAGGTTAAGACAAACTACAAGATACAGAACAAGAGACAGAAGAACAATAAGCAGAAGATCAAAAAGCAGAAGAACATTAAGTATAAGACCAAAATGAAGAGCAAAATATATGCTCTAAATTCTAAGCAGAAGAAGACTAAGCAGTGTATGGGGTGAGTCCGTTCCTCCTCGTGGTGCCCCTGGAAAATGCCTGATGCTGCTGCAGGCTAAACTGAACGCGGACAAATACTGTTGTAATTAAAATCTTTCGTGACAGCAAGAACGGAAGGATGAAAATTCAGAGTTTTACAGATTACAAGTACAGGAATGTCTGTCACAAATAAGAATATGATGAAAAGGATGAATAGGAAGAAGATGAAGAAGTAGAATATGAATAATAATAACTGTTTAATAAGAACAATATAAGTAATGTTAACAAAAAGATGAATAGCAAGAAGTTTTAGAAGATTAAGAAGGTGAAGATGAAGAATAATTTGATGAGAAAGATGATGCTGCTGAAGATTATGAAGGAGAAAGTGTGTGAAAAGTTAAAAAGGTGAAGACCATGGAAGTTGTGAAACAGACATATTTGACAAAATAGAAAAAAGGTTAACAACATTGTGAATTTCTTCGTCAATCCGAACGTATTTCCTAAAAAAAAAAAATTAATGCTATTCCATTGGATTGGGTTAAACATCTATGCCTTTAATGTCTCCTCAACCTCCCCAATACATTCTACATTACTCTTTGTTGTTTTCCTTCATGTACAATTAACCTACAAGGCAAGAATGGGGTTTTTTTTATTTCGATATTTTGTTCCCATAGACTTACATGGGACTTCCGGTATCGGTATCGGGTATCGCCGATATTTTTTGTGTATCGGCGATACCATTCCGATTCCGATACTTTTGGATATCGGAAAGTATCGCTCAACTCTACTCAGGACAAATTGGACAACAACTTTTGTGGTCCAATTTCTCCTGCTACCCTTGGGAAAATAAAAAATTGGTGACTAAAAGATAATTTTTGTGGGAAAAAAAATAGGATTTTTTATTTTCATGCCCGGGCATTATAAACTTGTGTGAAGCACTTGGGGGTTCAAAGTGCTCACCACAGATCTAGATAAGTTCCTTAGGGGGTCTAGTTTCCAAAATGGTGTCACTTGTGGGGGGTTTCCACTGTTTAGGCGCATCAGAGGCTCTCCAAACGCGACATGACGTCCAATCTCAATTCCAGCCAATTTTGGTTTGAAAAAGTCAAACAGCGCTCCTTCCCTTATGAGCTCTGCCGTGTGCCCAAACATATGGGGCATTGGTGTACTCAGGAGAAATTGCACAACAACTTTATCTGTCTATTTTCTCCTTTTACCCTTGTGAAAATGAAAAAAAGTTTGTAAAAGATAATTTTTGTGACTAAAAAGTTAGAAAGGTGTCACTCAAAGTGACTTCAAATGTGAGGTGGTCACTAAAAAATATGGCTTTGTAAATTTTGTTGTAAAAATGAGAAATCGCTGGTCAACTTTTAACCCTTATAATGTCCTAACAAAAAAAAATTTGTTCCAAAATTGTGCTGATGTAAAGAAGACATGTGGGAAATGTTATTTATTTACTATTTTGTGTGACATATTTTTCTGTTTTAAAGGAATAAAAATTCAAAATTTGAAAATTGCTAAATTTTCAAAATTTTTGCCATATTTGTGTTTTTTTCAAAAATAAATGCAAGTTATATCGAAGAAATTTTACCACTATCGTGAAGTACAATATGTCACGAGAAAACATTCTCAGAATCGCAAAGATCCGTTGAAGCATTCCAGAGTTATAACCTCATAAAGAGACAGTGGTCAGAATTGTAAAAATTTGCCCGGTCATTAACGTGCAAACCACCCTTGTGGGTGAAGGGGTTAATGCCATCATACAAAATTAGTCACACAAGGCCTTACATATGGCTAATGCTCATTGGTAATTGTAGTAATGTTGGTGCTGTTAGACCAATCCAAAGTCCTGCAGGCTATGTTTGTTCAAACACTTTAGAACAGTGCTCATGGTGGACAATACTTAATTTTTGTAATTACACCATGGCGCGAAGTGCTCACACACTTCTTATTGTCAATGGCAAGTCATAACCAACTGTTTTAAATATTTTTTTGGAGCAGCCATGCTGATCAAAATAAAAATAGTTTTTAAATGTAACATAGCTGAACACATTATGTTGTTGTTTAAGGAATATTTTATTATTTGCGGGAATGTGACTTGTTGTTTTTACACTTTCCCAACAGTTGATTTGGTTAAACACCGATGGCGCTCAGCGAGGGACCAGTTTAGGCGGGAATTTAATCCCCTCCACGTCGGTTGCTTCCAAAAAGCGTCAATATGTGTTCTACAGAAATTTAGCCTTTCCTCCCCCAATCCTGGAGCTAAATCCGTAAGTTGCACTCTGTATGATTTGACCAACATATTCAACTACATTTGTCTTTTAAATCAGGGTTCCCCAACTCCAGTCCTCAAGGCCCACCATCAGGTAATGTTTTCAGGATTTCCTTTATATTGCACAGGTGATGCAATTATTGACTATGCAAGTACTGCAATTATCACCTGGGCAATACTAAGGAAATCCTGAAAACATGACCTGTTGGCGGGCCTTGAGGACTGGAGTTGGGGAACCTTGTTTTAAATAATACTTATGTTTATCTGTGCAGTTACCAAAAAAACACATGTTGGAGACCTAGCTTCATTTGTCGTAACAAAATTGCTCTTTTTTTAATCTCTTGGATTACTTATGATCAACGTAACAGTTTATGTCACAATGTTATTTATCACAGGACTGATGATAACCTTGAAGACTCTGATGAATCGCCAACAACAGCTAGATCTGTGCCATGTACCTCTGTATCGGAGACCGAAGCCCCAACAGAGGCAACTACAGCAACACAGCCTGATGACCAGGTGTCTGATGCAGCTCAAACCTCCACTGATGCTGGTACTGGAAGCAACCAAACAACTGCCCCAACAACATCCTAAGCAGCAGCCCCAGCACCACAGCCAACATCAACATCCAATCTACCTCGGTATCTTACACACACTCTCCGAGATAGACGAAACAGGTGACAGAAAGAGCCACGTATGCTGCCCGAGCTCATTGATGCTCGAGTTTTATCCATACTAAATTCCATGACACCTGAAAATTCTACAGATCGGTTTTGTCACTCCCCCTCTCCTTGCCTAGCCAAAGTTCCAGATGAATGGCAGGAACGGGTACGGGCTGCAATATTGACCCTCATTGCAGCAAGCCAAGGAGAGCAGGACCCAAACCCGATGCTAGGGCCCACTGAACAATGGCGAGCTGGCCAGCTTCCAATTCAGATGCCATCTGCTACCAACATAACACATGCACAAAATTTAGGTACACAATATTCAGGGCCCAACCCTGGCCCACAAACACAACAATCACAGCAAATGTCTGCATCCTCGTCCATGCCTCCACCTCCTGCCTCCAGACATCCTTAGCCCCAAATGTATGCTCCTGTTTGGTTTCCTCCTGCCCGTTGCTACACCAATGATTATGTGCAAATGTGTGACCCTGCCTCTCTACCTCATGCCCGTGCTAGTAGCCAGCAATATGGGCAAATGCCTGACCCTGCCTCAATGCCTCATTGCTGTGCCAGTAGCCAGCAATATGGGCAAATGCCTGACCATGCCTCAATGCTTCATGGCCGTGCTAGTGACCCTGCCTCACTGCCTTATGCCCTTGCTAGAAGCTAGCGAGGTCGCTGCTGAGTCACTAGTTTTGTGACGCAACAGCGATCTCCCCAGCGATATCGCTGTGTGTGACATTCAACATTCAGCGACGATCAGCCCCCCTGCTGGATATCGCTGATCGTCGCTGAATGTCCTGGACATTTTTTTGATCGTTGGTCTCCCGCTGGCCAGCACGCATCGCTGCGTGTGGCAGGCAGGAGACAAGCGATCAGCTGGTAACCAAGGTACACATCGGGTTTCCAGGTGCCACGCAGTGCCTGGAAACCCAATGTGTACCTTGGTTACCAGCTCCCTGCACCAGCGCGCTGGTATCCAACATACACTGCGGGTAACTAAGCAACGGTACCCGCAGTGTCGCTGTCCTGATCGCTGCCTGAGCTGCCTGTTTGGCAGCTCACCAGCGATCATGTAGCGACACACCAGCGATCCTGACAAGTGCATATCGTTGTCGGGATCACTGGTGTGTCGCTATGTGTGACGGGGCCCTAACCGTAGGCCAAGAGATGACACCTATAGTAGTTCCCAATCATATCTGAGCCAGATTGTTGACTCAGAACCTACTTTACCTCAGACACAAAGTGTTTCCAAAACATTTTTGGATGAGTCTTACCAAACACAACCTTATCCCCCATCTACATCTGTTACAGCATCAGTTTTGCAAAATGAACCTCCTCAAACAACCACACGCCAGCCACAATGCCTACAGGACAAATGTGCACAAAGTTCTCTAGCCCCAAACGTGTAAGCACTGAAAATACCATGGACGAATCTTTCTCCAGTCATGGTGACTGTAAGGTTCTTTGTCTCTTTTGACATGTTCCTTGAAACTCAGTTTTTCCGTCGGCCATTTTGCTTTCTGTCTTGCTGCAGCTATCTTGCCCTCAGTCAATATGGAGTTTCCAGCTTTCATGTTCCCACCCTGATTCTCTCCCTCTTGCCTCTTAAGCAGCCTCAGCTGAGCAATCAGTGCTTCAGAATCAAGCCTGCAGTCAGCCTGTGACCTGACTCCTGGAAACCTTGGACTTGGTACTCCAGCTATTTCCTACTGAGGAACTTTGGAACACTTGGGGACTCTGGATACCTGCTGTTTGGTAAATCCATGTTTGCAAGGGAATTACGGTAACAGATGAAGAGATCCTGAACCTATTGTGGAGAGTTATTGCTGAGCTTAAAGTTACTCTGGCCTGCTGTGTCTCCTGCCTCTGTACCTGCAAACTGTGTGACCCTTTTGCCTACTTGTATGAAGTAATACAAGTCCTTCCATATGAAACCTGTGTCTCATGTGTTTTCCTCGCACCCAAGCACAAGACGCTATATGAACTGTACACCATACATTACAAGATTCTGAAGCCAATGTTAGTGTCTGCTGGGTCTGGGAAGGCCGTGTCTGCTGTGACTGTGGATATCAGATGTCCGTTTATACCTTCTGTGATGACAGTGGTTGTGACTTCTCACAACCATTCCAGGTGAGCGCATTCCCTTAATTTTACTCTGGAGTGTTACCACAGGTAAACACTATTGTGTTTTTTTTTTTTTTTTCCTTTTCTCTTCTCCTTCCAGTACTTCTGCCTTAAAAGATCTGGAAGATGGAGGCTCGCATAAAGGAGCTTTGCGGAATGACTGATACAATCTTTGCAGATATACAGACTTTAAAGACCCGTTTTTCAAGCCTACAGGACCTCACTAATCACAATTTGCAAGTGTTTGGACAAACTACCCAGGAATTCCGAGCCAGGATTGAGGCTCTAGAGGAACGAGCACAGGCTCCTGCCATAACCCCGAGTTCTGGGATCCCCAAATTACCTCCTTTTCGTTTTAGGGGTGAACGTGAGAAATTCAGGGGATTTATTAACCAATGCAATCTATTTTTCTCTGCACATGCTTCAAAATTTCCCACTGAACGATCCAAAGTGCTTACTATAATCATGTTGCTTACCAACAAGGCTTTAATGTGGGCAAACCCTCTGATTGAGACTGGGGATGAATGTTTGAATCATCTTGATGCTTTCATTTCAGCCATGGGGCAGGTGTTTGATGACCCCAATCGAGGTGCAACAGCTGAAGCAGCCATGTTAACTTTGCGCCAAGGTAAGCTCTCAGTAGCCGAATATGCCTTGGATTTCAGGAGATGGCTCTCGATACCACTTGGGACACTTCCGCCAAAAAATCTATTTTCGGAAGGGGTTGTCTCCACTGATTAAGGATGAACTTGCTCGTGCCAACCCTCCCACTGCGTTAGGTGACTTTATTAACTATTGTATCCGTATTGATGCTCGTCTGACTGAACGCAGACAAGAGAGATGGTTCGAAAATAATCGCACTAACCTTTTCCTACCTCCCTCCTCAGCTAAGGAACCTTTGAGTAGGATCACACGGGAACCAGAATCTGAACCCATGCAGGTGGACTCTTTACAAAGACGGGTTAGTGATGCACGCAAAGAACATCGTTTAAAGGAAAATCTATGTTTCTACTGTGGTAAGTCAGGGCACTTCATTATAAACTGCCCCAGCCGTTCTCGTAAGACTACTGCAGCAGTCATTCACTGTGAGTGTTGCGAGAGGAGATCTGTCATGTCCGAGCCTCAGGCTCCAGAGAGATCTGCTGCAAGAGATCTTGATTTCTCGGACTTAAACTCCGTTAGTTCTGGGGACGATGACGGTGTAAACGCTGCAATTTTTCAAGTTTCCTCAGCGGTGTCCCAGCTGAGTTGTAAAAAAACAATTCTCATTGCTTCCTTTCCATCAAACTCTGGGTTGACTCAGTCTGGGTGTCTAGCTCTGCTATGATCGACTCAGGAGCAAGTGGAAATTTTATGGATATCTCCTTTGCTCTGAAACAGGGGATACGTTCAGTGAAGAAGGCTACTCCAGTACAGATGGAGACTGTGGATGGCTCCCTGCTGACCTCTGGACCAGTGGATCAGGAAATGGAGCCTTTGGGGTCCTTATGGGTAAAGATCATCAGGAGAAACTGTCCTTTATGCTTATCTCTTCTCCCCACTTTCCCATTATTCTAGGGCTACCATGGCTGCAGGCTCAGAACCCTACGATTAACTGGGAGACCAAGGAATTACACTTTCCGGAGAAACAGATGAGTCCAGGAGTTTCAGCTTGCTCTGTTCCTAAAGGAACCATGTCAGTCCCTGAACTACCAGCTGTATACCAGGACTATGTGGATTTATGTGACAAGAAGAACGCTGACCAGCTTCCCCCTCACCATCCATATGATTGTCCAATTGAACTATTGCCTGGAGCAGAGATACCTTTTGGTAAGATCTACCCCCTGGCGGGGCCCGAGCTAAAGGCTTTGAAGGACTACATAGACGAAAATCTAGCCAAGGGCTTCATACGCCCCTCTTCATCTCCTGCAGGTGCACCCATCTTCTTTGTGAAGAAGAAAGAGGGATCTCTGAGACCCTGCATAGACTATAGGGAACTCAATAAGGTTACTATTAGAAACCGTTATCCATTGCCTTTAATCCCTGAGTTATTGGAGAGAGTGCGGCATGCCAAAATTTTCTCTAAACTGGATCTCCGTGGGGCCTATAACTTGTTCCGTATTAGACCTGGGAATGAATGGAAGACTGCATTCAGGTCACGCTATGGACACTTTGAATATCTAGTTATGCCTTTTGGTCTGAGTACCGCCCCAGCCACTTTCCAACACTTGGTGAATGACATCTTCAGGGATCTCCTAGATACATTCGTGGTGATTTATCTGGATGATATTCTAATTTTTTCTAACTCCACAGAGGAACATCATGGACATGTGAGAATGGTCTTAGAACGCCTAAGACAAAACCATCTTTACATCAAACTTCAAAAGTGTGAATTCCATAGGACCCAAATTCAATTTCTGGGGTATGTACTGTCTACGCAAGGGATTAGTATGGATGGAAGCAAAACCCAAGCCATCAAGTATTGGCCAATTCCTAGAAATGTGAAGGAGGTGCAGCGCTTCATCGGGTTTGCCAACTTCTATAGACGTTTCATTAGGAATTTCTCTGAGGTAGTGTCACCTATCACCCAACTTACCCGGAAAGAGTCTAGGTTCTCCTGGACCCCGCAAGCCCAGGAAGCATTTTCCCGTCTAAAGGATAAATTTACCACCGCACCTATCTTAGTACATCCCAACCCCGAACTTGCCTTCGTAATAGAGGTGGATGCTTCAGACTGTGCCGTTGGAGCTATACTCTCTCAGAGAACAGGTGAGAAGAATGTCTTGCATCCCTGTGCCTTCTTTTCCCAGCGGTTGTCTTCGGCTGAGAGGAACTACGATGTGGGCAATAGAGAATTGTTGGCCATTATTGCCGCCTTCAAGGAATGGAGACACCTTCTTCAGGGAGCTGCACAGCAAATAGTCGTCCTGACAGACCATCGTAACCTTGAATTTATCAGGTCGGCTAAGTGCCTGACTCCTCGCCAGGCTCGCTGGAATCTTTTCCTAAACCAATTTAATTTTGTAATTTCTTATAGGCCAGGATCACGCAATGGAAAGGCTGATGCACTCTCTAGGATTCATTCAGCAGAGACACGTCCACTTACTCCTCCTAAGACTATTCTTCCTGACTCTAGATTCCTGGGAGTGATTCATAATCAAGACCTACTTAAGGACATCAAGGAAGCATACCATGCAGATTCTTTGTTGGCACAACCCCCAAGGGACGTAAGTCTTGTCTTTAAGAATGGTGTGTGGATTCAGGGACAACGTCTGTATATACCTGAAACAGTCAGATTGAGAGTATTGCAACTCATCCACGATTCCAAGATAGCTGGGCATAGAGGAATTCTAAAGACACAAGAATTTATTTCTCGTTTCTTTTGGTGGCCCACTTACAGGAAAGATGTTTTAAACTATGTCACTTCATGTGAAGTCTGTGCAAGATGCAAAACACCTCGCTACTCACCAACTGGTCTGTTGGAACCCCTTCCCACCCCATCCCGCCCGTGGGGATCCATTTCTATGGACTTCATTGTGGAGTTACCACAAGGGAAGAACACCATTCTAGTGGTGGTCGATCGTTTAACAAAGGCAGCTCATTTTATCCCCTGTGTCGGCTTACCCACTGCAAAACAGACATCAGATTTGATGATTAAGAATGTGTTTCGCTTGCATGGAGTACCGGATGAGGTCATTTCGGATCGAGGGGTGCAATTCACTTCAAGGTTTTGGCAAAATTTTTGTGCCGCATTGGACATTAAAGTAAACTTTTCTTCTGCTTTTCATCCCCAGACTAATGGACAGACAGAACGAACCAATCAGACACTGGAGCAGTATCTCCGCTGCTTTATCTGCCATCTACAGGATGATTGGGTGGATCTATTACCACTGGCTGAGTTCTCTTATAACAACTCTCAGAGCGCCTCCACTAAGCAGTCTCCTTTTTACTCCAATCTAGGTTATCATCCTAACATTCTTCCTCGATTTCCCATAGATACGCCCTTGCCGGCAGTGGCTGAAAGAATCACTTCTTTACAAAAGAATATGGATCTTCTAAAGGAAAATCTGGAATTGGCTCAGGAAAGGTACAAGAAAGCAGCAGATAAATTTCGTAAACCTGCACCAGCTTTCAAGGTAGGAGACTTGGTCTGGCTGTCAACCAGAAATCTTAAGTTAAAGATTCCATCGTCTAAATTGGGACATAAGTACATTGGACCCTATAACATCAGTAAAATTATAAGTGCCATTGCTTGTCGTCTTCAACTGCCCAGAACTATGAGAATCCACCCTGTCTTTCATGTATCCCTACTAAAGGCTGCAACACCCAATACGTTTCCTGGACGTTCTTCTCCTTGCCCTGACCCAGTGCTGGTCGATGGTCAGAAGAATTTATGGTGGAAAGGATTCTAGATTCCAGGTTGTACAGAAATCAGTTACAATATTTGATTAAATGGCAGGGCTACCCAGTGGAGGACAACTCATGGGAACCGGTCAATAACGTTAATGCTCCTCGCCTGCTCCGCCAGTTTCATCAGAGGTACCCAGACAAGCCTGGTCTGAGGTCATCCGGAGGTTGTCCCTAAGGGGGGAGTAATGTAAGGTTCTTTGTCTCTTTTGACATGTTCCTTGAAACTCAGTTTTTCCATCGGCCATTTTGCTTTCTGTCTTGCTGCAGCTATCTTGCCCTCAGTCAATATGGAGTTTCCAGCTTTCATGTTCCCACCCTGATTCTCTCCCTCTTGCCTCTTAAGCAGCCTCAGCTGAGCAATCAGTGCTTCAGAATCAAGCCTGCAGTCAGCCTGTGACCTGACTCCTGGAAACCTTGGACTTGGTACTCCAGCTATTTCCTACTGAGGAACTTTGGAACACTTGTGGACTCTGGAAACCTGCTGTTTGGTAAATCCATGTTTGCAAGGGAATTACGGTAACAGATGAAGAGATCCTGAACCTATTGTGGAGAGTTATTGCTGAGCTTAAAGTTACTCTGGCCTGTTGTGTCTCCTGCCTCTGTACCTGCAAACTGTGTGACCCTTTTGCCTACTTGTATGAAGTAATACAAGTCCTTCCATATGAAACCTGTGTCTCATGTGTTTTCCTCGCACCCAAGCACAAGACGCTATATGAACTGTACACCATACATTACAGTGACTTTGTGGATTTATGACTAGCCTAAATAAGTAGGTTACCTTCATTATGTTGTGAAAAAATTTGGTTTACTTTTGCTACACCATCTCAGATAAATATATGTGTTGTAAGAAAAATAAAACACATTGGTAAAATGTTAATATGTCTTGTTTCTTTGGCAAAGTCTATGTAATTGTAACAATAAACAATAGATATGAGGGAAATAAAAAAGTTCATAAACAAATAAACAATATACCATTCCTGTCCACCGTTATGTCCCATGAAATAAGCCATATCTGGAGCTAATATTAATCTGTCAAGGATGAAACATAATGGGAAAGGAGGAGAAGGTGGTGGCACACGCTGCTTCATTGACTTGCAGTGAGGTCACTGAAGCTGCTCCCCCTCACAGCCTCAACTGCATTGAAATATTTACCATCGTGAAATGGCAGTGAAATTGGACACTTCAAGGTCAGTATGTGTGAACAACATGATCGCAAGGTGACCCACTCTCCTTCCAGAACACACTTAATGAGTGAGGGTCTTAGCTATTTTGTGTTAGTCTACAATTTTCACACCAAATACATTCTTTCCTACATGGTATATTTATCACAAACACAGGAAACACATGATAATGAGGTATTAGTTATTTGTTATGGGTAGCAATGAGGCTTTCAGAGGGCCATGTATGAGTTACCCACATCAAATATCAGCTCACAACCCACGTCAAGGTTCCTCATTGCCTTGCCAGTCCCTAACCAATATTGGCTAAAACGCCAAACAAAATTGTATCTAAACCAAAACAAAAAAAAAAGGGGCAGAATACATATTTAACTGTAACATTAGTTGTCCTCCTCCATTTGCCATGGCACACTACCCTCTGGTGTCAAAAAATAATCGGCAAAAATATTTCTGACTAGAAGGTCAGAGTGAGCTACTCGGGGAGCATGTTGTGTTTCCTCTGGTAATGCCACATTAACCACTCTCCCATCATCCACATCAGCCAAGGATGGTTCTTGTTGCCGGCAGAAATTATGCAAAATAACGGCAGCCTTTATGACTGCCTGGACATTTGCTGGATGCATTTGTAGTTGAGTTTCAAAAATACGCCATCTTGAAGTCAAAATTCCAAAAGCACACTCAACCAATCGATGGGCTTTTATCAGTCGAGTGTTAAAAATTCTCCTCCGTTTGTCCAAACCTCGACATGGAAATGGTCGAAGAACATGCCTTGAGAGCGCAAAGCCCTCATCAGCAACCATGATAAATGGTGCAGGTGGGCCTGACGCTCCAGGAAGCACACATGGTTGTGGCAGATTTAAATTAGTGTCAGCAAGTCGCGAGCATCAGAGGCACTCCCATATGCCCCAATGTCAGCAAGAATAAAACAGTAGTTGCTGTCAGCTACAACCAGCAGCACAACGTAAAAAATTTTTTTGTAATTTAAAAAACAAGAACCAGAGTTTGGCGGCTTCTTGACACGAATGTGTTTTCCATCCTGGGCACCAATGCAGTTTGGGAACTCAGTGTCTTCCATGAAACCCTGGGTAATCCTCAACCAGTCTTGTGTGGTTCGCTGAGGCATGAGGCGGCTCTTTAGCTTATCCCAAATCACATCACAGGTTGAGCGCACAATCCCTGATATGGTTGATGTGCCAAGGAGGAACTCAAAATGGAGGGAAGAATATGAGCGACCAGTAGCCAGGAATCTGTTAACAAAAAACATATTTTGGATGTCTAACATTCACCATCAATTGTGGATTATGCTGCTAAATCAAACTATTTGTACATAGTGAAGGTAATACAGCACATATCTAAATAAAATATATGTTTTGTGCAATATAACCCACACTCATTAATGCTACACACAGGTGTCAGTTATAATGGAATTGTTGTGAATGGGTTTGAGATGAGTTCTGAGCAGAGGCTCCCTCTGGTGGTTACAAGCGGTACTAGTGAGGATTGTGAGGACTGGGAATCAGGTGTTACTGATTGGTCTTATTTAAGGGAATCATTTTCCCATCAGGGTTGCCGGTGATCAATTGTTCTGGTCTGAATCCTTCTTTCCAGTTTCCCTTGTAGCCTTCTGTGTCGTGTCTGCATCTCCTGCTATCAGATAAGACAATTTCTTATTTTGTGTTTTTGCTATATTTTTGCATTTGGTCCTGCACTTCTGTGGGGGCCTTCTGGGTCCCCTCCGGGGGCTTTTGCCCTCTCAGTTTAGTTCAGCCACTGTGTTTTGTACTTTTGCTTTTTCCAGTTTTTTCAGTGGCTGCGTTTTTGTTACACCAGAGAACTAATTTAGGTGGTAGAGGTCGTGTGATCTCAGGTGATTTTGAAATTAGTGGAGTTGGTGTTTTTCAGGTTTTCTGGGATTGCAGTGAGTGCCCTTCCTGTCCTTTTCTATTTAGATAGTTTGGGCCCCAGCGTTTGCTCATACTGTTTTCTTTCTGTGTCAGTATTTCCTCTTGTCTAACCGCCATTACATGTTTGGGGGCTTTCTATTATCTTTGGGGTTCTGCTCCGGGGCAGATAGCTTTCCTATTTCTATCTTTAGGTGTAGTTAGTTTCTCAGGCTGTGACGAGGCGTCTAGGACCAACGTAGGAACGCTCCACGGCTGCCTCTAGTTGCGGTGGTTAGTCAGGGTACTGCAATCTCATAGATTCCAACTGCTCTGGTGTATTTCCTTTTTTGCCTGCACTCCTCAGCTACCGTAACATAACAGGAATTCTCACAAAGTGGCCATGTAAATAGTTTGGTTGTGGCCCATACTATTTGATTGTTAGTAAGAATAGATAGACAAACTGTATGTTTGCCTTTATTTCTATGGCAATGGTTAACTAAGACATGTTTTGCAGTTACTATTATGGTCATTGTATAACCTAGGGAAATGGAACATTACTCACTAGACATTTAACCACTTAACAGACAACGATGGTTTGCATATCATGTTTAGCACAAAAAAATTACCTCAGTGTTACTAGCAAACGCTTCTCCGGAGAAATGCTTAGTCGCATTCAGGTGTCTTGTCTGAGAAGGTAAGGCCACATAACAGGAAGTATGTTGTCAAAGCCGGGAATGGAAAGACGACAAAAAGCAACAAATTTCACCCGGTATCTGCGAAGTTCATTGTACAATTTAGAAAAATGACCATATGCCCCATAAAGCAAGAGTAGAGGGTGAACCCATAGCCTCTTTTGCAGCTGTGATTCCTCATCAAGCATATGGTGGTGAACCCCAAACCGACGTGACACAAGCCATGCCAACCACAACAACGCCTCATTGTCACTATACATATTTGTGACACCAAAGGAGTCCTAACACACACCCCAAAGATGATATGTCATCGGCAAAAACTTTTTAGGAACTGTTTTAACACGTAATCACTAATTGATCCCACCTTCGCATGTTCCAAGCCTTTAATTAATGCCTTAACCCCTCATATGGAGCTCAAAACCTTTGTGTGTGATACATATTAACACAGACAGCACACGGACAGCACACGGATGATAAACACGGACACACGGACAGCACACAGATGACACACGTATGCCTAAGTGCACACCCGGACACACGGACACGGATAGCTCCGGGACCGTTTCTGCACATACCGGAAATATCTGCACGTGTGAGACTGGCCTCAAGTGTTGAAGGCAAATGTGGAAACATAACGCTTAGTAATTCCTCTAATAGGCAAACTGCAAAAAGAATTAATCATCTGACGAAAATCAGCGGTTGTTTTTGTAGCACAAAGTTTTATTACTTTGATTTAATTACTTTTATTTTTAGTTTCTTACTAATCTTTGTACAGAATATCACACATTAAGTCATACACAAATCTTGGACTAAATAAAGTAAAAAAGGAATATAAAATGGAATTACATAATTTGATTAAATATGTGCAAAGAACCTCACATTTTTACATATGTAGCAATAGTGGAATGCATGTATTTGCTTTTTGAGTTTTCCTGTATACATCGATGTATATTTTTTCTGGGCTCATGGCCCCATATTTTAATTGTGCAATTCCCCATGTTCAGTTGAATAATAATTGAATATGTACAGTATATAATGTTTGCAGAGTTCTGTTACATAGTGAATGTGTATGCGATGCATATATACATAGAGAAAAAATTTTGGAACCCTCATCTACATATCTTAAACAGACTTTAGAAATAGTTTTTCTAAAGATTTGCTTATAAATGTAATGTAATAAATGGACTATTAGGCAGGGTATATATATACAGTTATGCAGACAGAACTCCTGAGACAAATGTACAAACACATTCTTAATAAAAATCTGCTGCCATCTACCAGGATAATGAAGATGAAACGAGGAAGGACCTGTCAGCAAGACAATAATCCCAAACACATAGTCAAGGAAACTCTATTAGTTTCAGAGAGAAAAAATTAAGCTGCTGTCATGGGTGTGTCAGATGCAACAGTCAGTCTACATCTGGCTGCAGAAGGTCTCTGCGTTTAGCATTGCAGATACCTGGACCCAGCGGCAACCTCCCTTCAGCTCTAATTGACACACCTGGACCTTGGTATTTATAAACTCTCAGTCTGCTTCTGGGAGTTGCCGGTGATATTCACTTTTTCCCTTGTGAAGGCTTGGAACTGTAGCTGTTGGCTAACTTACTCTCTGCTGCTCTTGGAGGACATTTGGTGTGATCTCTCTGGAGTCTGCTCAAGCTAAGTTCCTCTTTCCTTGTTTGTCTCCCTTGTTGTCTTTAGTTATCAGTGGGGACTGATGAGTGCTCATCCCCCTCCCTATGCAGGGCCTAGCTCTAGGGAAATACAGGGCTTAGGTTTCCTGCTCGGCGATTGGTGTGGAACCGATTTAGGGACAGTAGTCTAGGCAGGGTGTTATAAGATCTGCCTAGGAGTCTCCACTCTCCCATTCCATAGTGTTTGGGCTTCCTTTCCCTCATCCCTTCATGTTGCACTTCGTCTTTCCCACACTGTGCATGACATCTGCTAGAGTAGCCCAGCCAATCACCTGACCCGAATCGAATACAATATTTATGAAAGGAACTAAAGCTCAAAGTTTATAGACGGAGCCAGCGGAGCCTTCAGAATGTGAAGAGTGTTTGTGTGAAAGAATAGGCCAAAATCACACCTGAGCAACACATACGACTAGTTTCTCCATACAGGAGGCATCATGAAGCTGTCATCACCAACAAAGGCTTTTGTGCGAAGTATTAATTAAATTTAAGTAACTGTGTTCAATACCTTTTCCCTCTGTCATTTCTCATTATTGCACATAACTTAATTTATGGACATTTGTGGTTTGATTTATTTGCCTGTGTGGACTGAATGGGTTGTTACCGACATCTGGTGAGAATTTCAAGTCAATAGCTCCTTTAGAAATATATTAACTTAGAAAATTGGTGACATGTTCAATACTTATTTCACCCACTGTATGTACTATTAATGGTACTCTGTCAGCATGTAAGGGTTTGACCGGAGCTGTCATGCACCTCTCCCCCCAATGACAAAGTGTGCCTACAGTATAGTGATGAGCGAGCATTAAAATTCTTGGTTACTCGTTACTCGAGTCGAGCAAATCGTAATGACTGGCTTCTCGACCCGAGTTACAAGTATAATGGAAGTCAATGGGAAACTCGTGCATTTTCCCGACTGTCCCATCCCGGAGGTCTGGAGGGGGTCTAGAAATTGCTGAAAATGTGGAAAACAGCACTGAAATGGCATGGGAGCAGCATGGGGAATACCAGAGTAAGCTTCTCTGAATCCCAGGTCGTTGCTGGGAACAATGTTACTAGAGTATTACGCCACTTTTACGGACGGACCATAAAACATTCAAAACCGCAGTAAAAATGGATTTTACTGGAAAAAAGTTAAGAAACATTCTTTCCAGGATAATGATTGTTATATGGCAAAATAAATAAGAGGGAAAAAAATGCTCCCGCACACTTTGGGCTAAGTTCACACACAGTGTTTTTGCTGCGTTTTTGAATTGCTTTCAATAGTGAAAAAAACATTCATCAGGAAATGTAATTTTATCATTTTAATACCTTATCTGGCCATGTTGTGTGTGAGACATGATCAGACACATTGAAAGTCACAATTTTTTTCAGAGACATCAGCCTGCCATCACTATTTATAGAGGACAATCAGGCGGCCCTTTCTATTGTTAGAGGGCCTATGGGTGTCTTGTGGACAGATGAGACCAAAATAGAGTTCTTTGGTAAAGCACATAATTCTTCTGTTTAGTGTAAATGGAATGAAGCCTACAAATAAAAAAAACACAGTAGTTACAGTCAAATATGGTGGAGGTTCAAAGATATTTTGGGGTTGTTTTGCTGCCTTTGGCCTTGGTGCCTAGAAATGTAAAGATTTCCAAAAGATTTTGGGTTGCAATGTAGTGCCTGGAATCATAAGGTGGGGTTTGCATTGTAGGTCATGGGTCTTCCATCAAGACAATGACCCCAAAAATACTTCAAGAACCATCCAGAAACAGATGGAAACAAAGCACTGGAGAGTTCAGAAGTGGTAATTCCAGCTCCAGTACAGTGGTGGTGGAACCACTGTGCCAAAACCCAAGGAGGACCTGGAGGGGCGTGACTTGGAGCCTCACCCAATTTGACCACGGACATGCAGCAGCTAGTGACACTGAGGTCCATGGAGAGACAAGGGAGGTGATCCAGGTGTTACTCCAGGACTGACCTTGGGTAGATGGCAGCTGACCCCTAGGAACGAGTAGCTGTGATGGCCAAGGGGAATGTCCAGCAGATGCAGTCAGGCAGAGAAGATAACAGGAACTGCAGGTGCAGACAGGACAGTCTGATGGAGAGATGAGCACTGGTGGGTGCAGCTGGCTCAGCTGCCGTTGAGGTGAGCACTGGCGGGTGCAACTAGCTCGGCCCCATTGATGTGAGCACTGGCGGGTGCAGCTGGCTTGGCTACCATTGAGGTGAGCTCTGGGGGGTGCAGCTGGTTTGGCTGCCATTGAGGAAAACACTGGCCTGTGCAGTTGGCTTGGCTGCCGTTTTGATGAACACTGGCAAGTGCAGCTGGCTCAGCTTCCATTGAGGAAAGCAATGGCGAGTGCAGCAGACTCAGCTGCCATTGAAGAAAGCACTAGCGGTGCAGCAGGCTAGGATACACGTACTGGGACCTGAGAACTGACAAGTATTTTAGGAACAAACTCACAACATTGCATAGGTACCTCCATGTTGGAGGAGGCACTTTAAATAGTAAGAGACCTCCAGCTATTGGCTGGGGACTAGTGTTGAGCGATACGATACTGCAAATATCGGGTATCGGCCGATATTAGCTGCATCGCGCTTTCGATTCCGAGTACCGATATTTTCGTCATATCGGATACCGGAATCGGATTTGTCACTGTCACTGTCAGTGTCCGTCGGTCGGGTCTGTGATGTCCGTCGGTCGGGTCTGTCAGTGTCCGTCGGTGGTCTGTCGGAGTCACGGCACTTACCTGGCAGAAGATCTCCGGCGGTCACGGGCTGGACTGCTTCATGGCCGCCATCATCTTTCCCCGGCGGTCACATGCAGTTTCTCGCGATAACTGCAGTGACTGCTGGGTAATCCCGGCCGTAAAGCAGTCAGTCCGATGATGTCACCACCGGGGAAGCAGGTAATCAGCTGTGCTGCGTTGCGATGACAGGCTCTGCCTGTCATTGCGATGTAGCAGAGCTGGATCGTCGTGGGACTGTCGTTAGTATGGACTGCGTCGGACAGGTGGTATACTGTTGGTTTGTTTTTTTTCTTTTTTTACAGGAGATCGATGGCGTCGCAGGAATGAGTGTATAATAAAATTAATGAAAACTGTGTTGTCTCTTTTATTTCATTAAAAGACTTTTTTCTTGCTTTGTCTTTTTTTTATACATTTAATAACTTTGGGATTAATAATGGATCGGTGTCTTATTGACACTGCTCCATTATTAACCGGGCTTATTGTCACCGTGCAATCAACGGTGACATTAACCCCTTATTACCCCTGTGATGATACTGTAAGCTCCATGTCTTGTGCTGTGCAGAACTAAAGCCCACAAAGCAAAGCCCCCCTCCTTCTCTCTGAAGCTCTCATACTTCTCACCAACCCTCCTCCCAGCCTGCACTCAGGCAGTGTAATGTGAGCTGCCAGTGCTAGAGTTTTCCCGCTTCACAGCAGGGGTCCCATTGTCAGCAACGTGTGCTGTTCTTACCCTAGCAGCCATCTTGGAGACTCCATTCGGTTTTGGTTAATAACACGGTGGGAGCGTCCGCTAGAAACACAAAAGTACTGTTGTGAAACATGCGCCGGACAGGCAACGGTCCCGTGGTACTGGTAAACCCATAACTCCAACAGAACCCGAGAAATGGAATTCTCGGATGCCCTATAAACTAGCCCACCCGCGTGTGGGCTCATTTGAACCGTCATTTCAAAGTAAGATCATTGATAGGTCTGCCATTCTTCTGCGAGGTTCTCAGGATGAGTTATGCTCCTGATAATCTTTCAGAACTCCAACCATACCTTTCAGCAAGAGGAGGACCCTGGTAACTCCACCCCGTTTATGATGTCACGGCCACAGGTCTCTAAGGTAGGGGCCAGGTATTCTGGCTCAGATCTGCCCTGGACACCGGACTTATAGCAGCTCTGTGATGCATTGTGATGTGTCTCCCCTCCCCCGACAGCCTGGCTTGCCTGTAAATGATCTAACAACCATGTGAGTGATTTTCATCTGTAATCCCGTTTATTTTATAACTGCATTTGTACATAACGATATTGCCTCAGTTTGTTACATCTTTTTATATTGTATAAGCACTGCCTGTTTTTTAAGGAATAAACCTATAAATGTATTAGTTTGTTTCTCCTGCTCTATAAACGAATTTGCACGCGCCTGAAGTACTACGCTACTGTTTTGGGGTTGCTACGGACCCTCTTGATAAATTGTTCATCAAAAGCCGTAGCTGGTGGCAGCTAAAAAGAAGGGGTGTAAAGTGTTGACCTATGGGGTGGCGTTGGCGGTGACGGAGCGGGTTTTATAAGTGTATTACCCGGCTGCGGCTCGGAGTAATTATAATTCCCTCACTTCAGCGTGCCCAATAGCCAGCACACATCCAAGTGACCCGTCTGGCGACTGATCATCCTAGGTGCAGTTCCCTGACCGACCTGAGGGTAAGGGGGGCGCCAGAGAGCTGCAAGTTCCTAAGTGGAAGTGGGATAATTATAAATCCCTGCAGTTTACTGGGTCGGACGGCAGCGGCCGTCGTGTGTGGGCACCGTTTCATCACATATTGGTGGCAGCGGTGGGATCACAAGCTGTGATACCCCGGGCTACCGTGTGGCGGACCATGTGCCCGTTCATCACATATTGGTGGCAAGCGGTGGGATTATAGAGCATTAGTGATCCGGTTTGAGCAATCATTCCATTCACTAAAAAACTTGCACGGTTCTTCAGCGACCCTGCAGCTAAAGTTTTGGAGAACAGACTCAGTGTTTATTAGTCCTGAGACAATTGTTTGTACTTGCGGTTACCCCTCCCTTCTCTTTGTTTTTCTATCCTATCTTTATTTGGCAACCATGGCTACAAGAGGAGCAAGTTGGTTCGAAAAGCAGAACAGGGACACTCTTGTGGGAATCTGCGTGTACCACGGCCTTGACCACAAGAACCAAACCAAAGCCCGACTGGTCCAGGCCCTGAAGGAACTGGAAGAGCACCAGAGTGTGGCGGGCACAGGAGCCGGCCCAAGCCAAGGTGGTGCTGCAGCAGAGGCCCAAACCCTGCATGCTTACACCCAGGGCAGGTTGGACCCTTACCTGCAGGCGGCCCTGGAGGGACTCCCTGCTGACAACCGGGAAGAACGCCTGAGGCTGATCCAGCAAGCTCAAGAGAGAGCCGAGCAGCGAGAGGCCAAACAGCGAGAGGCTGAGAGAGCCCGAGCTGAGCGGGAAGCCCAAGCGCAGAGAGCCCATGAGCTGGAGATGGTCCAGCGAGGGGCAATGCCCTCCACAGCCCAGAGCAGTGTGCCCAGCAGCACTCAGAGTCCCAAGCCCCGGCCGGAGCACTTTCCCGTGCTGGAAAGGGACGGAGACTTGGACACTTTTCTGCGGGCCTTTGAGAAAGTCTGCAGACAGTACCGGCTGCCTGCCGACCAATGGGCCAGGTACTTGACCCCCGGGCTAAAGGGCAAAGCTTTGGAGGCGTTTGCTTCCCTCGCGCCAGATCAAGACAGTGACTATGAGGCCATCAAGCAGGCCCTGATTGCCAAGTACCAGCTAACCCCTGAGGTATACCGAAAGAAGTTCCGGAACCTCCAACGTGGCCCACATGACAGTTATAGCGATGTGGTGCAAGGACTCAGGAACCACTTTGACCAGTGGATCCATGGACTGTCAGTTGACACCTATGAGGAGCTGAAAGACCTGATGATCAAAGACCAGTTCCTGCATCTATGCCCAGCTGAGGTCCGACAGTTCATCCTGGACCGAGAACCGGAGGACGCGGTCAGAACAGCACGGATCGCTGACAGCTATGAGGCCAACCGGAAAACCGAGGTGCGGAAGCCCGTCACCACCCGCTGGGGAGGGGGTAAGCCTGCAACCAACCCAAGTGCCCCTGCCAGTCGTCCCTCTGGAGGCACTATCCCCTTTGCCAGCGCCCGGCCTACATCAGACCCTCGCCAGTGTTTCTCCTGTAAAAGGACTGGTCACATCAGCGCCACCTGTCCGGAGAGGCAGAAGAACCCCCCAGCCAAGGCCTCCGGGCCCAACGCCTCTGTTCTTTTGGTGGGTGGTGTGGTGGGGAGGGTTGATGACAACATGCAGCCCGTCCGCGTGGGGGCCCGTCTTGCTACAGGCCTCAAGGACACCGGGGCTGAACGAACCCTCATCCGACCTGAACTGGCGGCCCCTGAAGAGTTGATTCCGGGGAAAACCTTAACTGTCACCGGGATTGGGGGCGTCCACTACCCCTTGCCGATAGCCTGAGTTTTCATTGACTGGGGTACCGGGAGCGGGGTGAAGGAAGTGGGGGTGTCCGAAAACCTGCCCACTGATGTTTTACTGGGGACTGATCTGGGGAGGATGGTGGCGTACTATGTCCCTGACACCCCTTCCCAATCTGATGATAAGGTTAACGTTTAACCATGATGATGATGTTGATGATGATGGGAAACTGAATGTGTTACCTGCCAATGCTTTGCGAAGTGATGATGCAACTGATAACCTTTCTTTCCCTAGGACTGATGTTGATAGTGATGTATCTGTGCCATCTGAATCTGTTAACCCTTTCTCTGAAGTGGTAGATGTGTCCACAGGTACAGGAGCGTTCAGTCCCGTCGCTCTGCGGAGTGAGACGGCTGAGGAACCCCTAGCAGGAGCAAGCGACAGTGCTCAAGGAAATGGGGAGGTGCATGGGAACCGTGAGGAAGGTGAAGCCATGACACTGACCAGTGCCACCGAGGAAGGTAACTGGTCCATAAGTAGCACTGCTCCTGAGGTGTTGGGGGTGGATGGGGAGGTAGAGCCCATAGCAGCGCAGGCTGATGGGTCTATAGAAATCCCGGGGAGACTGCATATGTAGCTGCTGTCACCCGCAGTCAGAGTGCCCGGATCGCAGGTAGCGCCCTGCCATCTGGACCCTCCTCCGCTACAGGAGAGACTGAACCAGAGGTGGACCCAGAGCCGGTCCCAGAGGGTCCCAGTGAGGAAGGAACCCTGACGTCACTTCTGGCTGCCTCCAGCCAGGAGTTCCAGGCTGCTCTGCACTCAGATGCGAGCCTGGAGAACTTGAGGCACCTCGCCGAGACGCCCACCTCTGTGACTGATAAGGAGAGGGTGTTCTGGGAACGAGGAAGGTTGTACCGGGAGACAGTACCCAGAGACTCCCAAAAGGAGTGGTTGAGGGAAAAACAGCTGGTCGTCCCGCACCAGTTCCGAGGTGAGTTGTTGAGGATTGCCCATGAGATTCCACTGGCTGGACACTTGGGGATTAGCAAAACTAAGGCACGGCTGTCTCAACACTTCTATTGGCCCAAGATGGGGACAGATGTGACTAACTACTGCCGCTCCTGTATCACCTGTCAAAGAGTGGGGAAGGCGGGGCCTGCTCTTAAGGCTCCCCTGATCCCGTTGCCAGTGATAGAGGAGCCTTTCCAGAGGATCGCGGTGGACATTGTGGGCCCGCTGGCCGTCCCCAGCAGTTCTGGAAAGCAATACATCCTGACTGTGGTAGACTAACGCTACCCGGTACCCGGAGGCGGTAGCTCTGTCCTCAACTAGGGCAGATAAGGTGGCAGATGCACTGGTGACCATCTTTTCACGGGTAGGATTTCCCAGGGAGATGCTTACCGATCAAGGGACCCAATTTATGTCTCGCCTAATGAAGGCTCTCTGCAGCAAAATGCAGGTGACGCGTATGGTATCGAGTGCGTATCACCCACAGACCAATGGTTTGTGTGAGCGCTTTAACGGTACCCTCAAACAGATGCTCCGCATGCTGGTTGAGACCCAGGGACGCGATTGGGAGCGGTACCTCCCACACCTGCTATTTGCCTACAGAGAAGTCCCGCAGGCCTCGACGGGGTTCTCCCCCTTCGAGCTCCTGTATGGTAGGCGAGTCCGGGGACCCCTTGGGTTGATAAGAGAATCCTGGGAAGATGAGCCAAACCCCACGGAAGTGTCCATCGTGGATTATGTCATGCGCTTCCGCGACAAGATGCAGACCTTGACGCAGTTGGTGCATGACAACATGACGCAGGCTCAGGCTGACCAGAAGCACTGGTACGACCAGAACGCCCGGGAGCGGACCTACCAGGTGGGTCAAAAGGTGTGGGTGCTGGTCCCCGTACCAAAGGATAAGCTTCAGGCAGCCTGGGAAGGCCCGTACGTCGTGCACCAACAGCTCAACCCAGCCACCTACGTGGTCACGCTTGACCACACTCGGGGTAGGCGCAAGGCCTTTCACGTCAACATGATGAAGGCCCATCACGAACGTGAAGCCTGCGTCCTACCGGTCTGCAACCTGCCCGAGGACGGGGAGGAGGATCCCCTCCTGGACATGCTGGCCCAAGCCCAGGCCAATGGGTCCATTGAGGACATGGAGGTAAATGCCTCGCTAACCGTCTCCCAGCGGTTGCAGTTGCTGACCACTCTGGAACCCTTCCGGGCTGAGTTCACAAACCGACCCGGAAGGACCGAGTTGGCAGTCCACGAGGTGGACACCGGGGATCATGCCCCATTACGGCGGACACCTTATCGGATCTCTGAGGAGGTGCAGCAGATTATGCACCAGGAGATCCATGAGATGTTGCAGCTGGGGTGATCCGGCCGCCCAAAAGCGCGTGTGCCTCACCTGTAGTTCTCGTGCCCAAAAAGGATCGGACCACCCGGTTCTGCGTGGACTACAGGGGGCTCAACGCCATCACTACCTCTGATGCGCACCCAATGCCACGCATCGAGGATCTGCTGGAGCGGTTGGCGAATGCCAAGTACATATCCATCATGGATTTGAGCCGGGGATACTGGCAGATTCCCCTGAGCCCTGCGGCGCAGGAGAAATCCGCCTTTATCACCCCTTTTGGACTGTACGAGTCCACGGTCATGCCTTTCGGCATGAAGAATGCCCCTGCCACTTTTCAGCGGATGGTCAACCACCTGCTTCAGGGACTGGAGGAGTACGCTGTGGCGTACCTGGACGACATTGCCGTCTTCATTTCCACCTGGGAGGAACACCTTCAGCATCTCCAGGAGGTGCTCAAGCGTATTCACCAGGCAGGTCTGACCATCAAGCCGGGAAAATGCCAGATGAGCATGAGGGAGGTCCACTACCTGGGGCACCGGGTAGGTGGGGGTTCCATGAGTCCAGAGCCCGAGAAAGTGGACGCGATCGTGTCCTGGCCCACCCCCAGGACCAAAAAGCAGGTGAAGTCCTTCCTGGGGACTGCAGGGTACTATAGGCGTTTCGTACCGAACTATAGCGCCATTGCAAAACCCTTGACGGACCTCACCAAGGGCGGTCTACCCCAAACCGTCAGCTGGACAGATGGCTGTGAGGCGGCATTCCGAGCTTTGAAAACAGCCCTGTGCAGCTCTCCAGTGTTGAAAGCCGTCGACAGCCGTCGGCCCTTCCTGGTACAGACTGACGCCAGCGAATTTGGCCTCGGTGCTGTACTCAGCCAGGTTGATTCGGGGAACCAGGAGCACCCCGTGTTGTACCTGAGCCGGAAACTTCTGCCAAGGGAAGTGGCATACTCCACCATCGAGAAGGAGTGCCTGGCCATGGTCTGGGCACTGCAACGTTTGCAGCCCTACCTTTACGGGCGCACCTTCAAGGTGGTCACCGACCACAACCCTCTGAGCTGGCTGCACACAGTGTCCAGAACCAATGGTAGGTTGCTACGCTGGAGCCTTGCCCTACAGCAGTATGATTTTGCCGTACAACACAAGAAAGGCAGCGATCATGGGAATGCTGATGGGTTATCACGACGTGGCGGACCCGCTGAGGTGCGCATGTCGGATTACAGACAGGTCATGCCTCCGTAGCGCCCTCTAAGAGGGGGAGGTGTGATAATACTGTAAGCTCCATGTCTTGTGCTGTGCAGAACTAAAGCCCACAAAGCAAAGCCCCCCTCCTTCTCTCTGCAGCTCTCATACTTCTCACCAACCCCCCTCCCAGCCTGCACTCAGGCAGTGTAATGTGAGCTGCCAGTGCTAGAGTTTTCCCGCTTCACAGCAGGGGTCCCATTGTCAGCAACGTGTGCTGTTCTTACCCTAGCAGCCATCTTGGAGACTCCATTCGGTTTTGGTTAATAACACGGTGGGAGCGTCCGCTAGAAACACAAAAGTACTGTTGTGAAACATGCGCCGGACAGGCAACGGTCCCGTGGTACTGGTAAACCCGTAACTCCAACAGAACCCGAGAAATGGAATTCTCGGATGCCCTATAAACTAGCCCACCCGCGTGTGGGCTCATTTGAACCGTCATTTCAAAGTAAGATCATTGATAGGTCTGCCATTCTTCTGCGAGGTTCTCAGGATGAGTTATGCTCCTGATAATCTTTCAGAACTCCAACCATACCTTTCAGCAAGAGGAGGACCCTGGTAACTCCACCCAGTTTATGATGTCACGGCCACAGGTCTCTAAGGTAGGGGCCAGGTATTCTGGCTCAGATCTGCCCTGGACACCGGACTTATAGCAGCTCTGTGATGCATTGTGATGTGTCTCCCCTCCCCCGACAGCCTGGCTTGCCTGTAAATGATCTAACAACCATGTGAGTGATTTTCATCTGTAATCCCGTTTATTTTATAACTGCATTTGTACATAACGATATTGTCTCAGTTTGTTACATCTTTTTATATTGTATAAGCACTGCCTGTTTTTTAAGGAATAAGCCTATAAATGTATTAGTTTGTTTCTCCTGCTCTATAAACGAATTTGCACGCGCCTGAAGTACTACGCTACTGTTTTGGGGTTGCTACGGACCCTCTTGATAAATTGTTCATCAAAAGCCGTAGCTGGTGGCAGCTAAAAAGAAGGGGTGTAAAGTGTTGACCTATGGGGTGGCGTTGGCGGTGACGGAGCGGGTTTTATAAGTGTATTACCCGGCTGCGGCTCGGAGTAATTATAATTCCCTCACTGCAGCGTGCCCAATAGCCAGCACACATCCAAGTGACCCGTCTGGCGACTGATCATCCTAGGTGCAGTTCCCTGACCGACCTGAGGGTAAGGGGGGCGCCAGAGATCTGCAAGTTCCTAAGTGGAAGTGGGATAATTATAAATCCCTGCAGTTTACTGGGTCGGACGGCAGCGGCCGTCGTGTGTGGGCACCGTTTCATCACATATTGGTGGCAGCGGTGGGATCACAAGCTGTGATACCCCGGGCTACCGTGTGGCGGACCGTGTGCCCGTTCATCACAACCCCACTTGCCACCGCTACAGGGCAGTGGGAAGAGCCGGGTAAAGTGCCACAATTGGCACATCTTTTGATGCGCCAAATGTGGGGCTGCTGTAGCCTGGTATTATCAGGCTGTTGAGGGCCAAAATCCATGGGCCTTGACAGTCTTTAATACCAGGCCGCAGCAGTCTGCATTTTACTTGGCTGGTTAACAAAAATAGGGGGACCCCTACGCCGTTTTTTTTTCGAGGGGATCCCCTATTTTGTTAACCAGCCAAGCTAAGCAGACTGCTGTGGCCTGGTATTATCAGGCTTGCAAGGTCCATGGATATTGGATCCTTACCAGCCTGAAAAACCAGGCCTCAGCAGTCTGCTTCATCTGGCTGGTTAACAAAAATAGGGGGACCCCACGCCAATTTTTTTCGAGGGGATCCCCTATTTTTGTTAATCAGCCAAGATATGCAGACTGCTGTGGCCTGGTATTATCAGGCTGGCAAGGTCCATGGATCTTGGCTCCTTAACAGCCTGAAAATCCAGGCCTCAGCGGTCTGCTTCATCTGGCTGGTTAACAAAAATAGGGGGGACCCCACGCCAATTTTTTTCGAGGGGATCCCCTATTTTTGTTAATCAGCCAAGATATGCAGACTTCTGTGGCCTGGTATTATCAGGCTGGCAAGGTCCATGGATCTTGGCTCCTTAACAGCCTGAAAATCCAGGCCTCAGCGGTCTGCTTCATCTGGCTGGTTAACAAAAATAGGGGGGACCCCACGCCATTTTTTTTTCGAAGGGAACCCCTATTTTTGTTAATCAGTTCCCTCTGACGTCACTGATGGTGTCCCTGGCTGACCTGAAGTGAAAGTGGAAAGCAATCAATTAAGCTTTCCACTTCCTCTCCTGTCAGCCAGGAGAGGAGCTCATTCATTTGGGGGTTTACTGTGAGGCTGCAGCATTAGCTGCGGTCCCTGCAGTAAACATTAACCCTTTCTGAAGGATTACACCGTGGGACCTGACTGTGCATGGGATAGGTAAGAATAATTTTGCTTTATTATTTTATTTTTATTACAGGAAATGGTTTTAGCAGGTAAATAAAATATGGTTAAAAACTGTGTGATTATTTCATTAAACCTCTTTTTTATTAAAGTGTGTGTGTTTGATTTTTCTTTCATACAATAGGATTAATAATTGATAGTTGTCTAATTGACAGCTCTCAATTATTAACCTGGCTTAAAGTGACCTTTCAATTGCAAGGTCATTTTAACCCCTTATTAACCCATTCGCCACCGCTACAGGGCAATGGGAATAGACGGGCAAAGTGCCAGAAAGGGCAAATCTAATTAGAGATTTGCCCTTTCTGGGGTGTGTGGGGGCAGATGTTAGTAGCCGGGGGGGGGGGCCAAAAATAATGGTCCCTCTCTGGGCTGTTATTATCTGTAGTGTTGAGCGATACGATACTGCAAATATCGGGTATCGGCCGATATTAGCTGTATCGGGCTTTCGATTCCGAGTACCGATATTTTCGTCATATCGGATACCGAAATCGGATTTGTCACTGTCACTGTCAGTGTCCGTCGGTCGGGTCTGTGAGTGTCCGTCGGTCGGGTCTGTCAGTGTCCGTCGGTCGGGTCTGTCAGGAGTCAGCGGCACTTACCTGGCAGAAGATCTCCGGCGGTCACGGGCTGGACTGCTTCATGGCCGCCATCATCTTTCCCCGGCGGTCACATGCAGTTTCTCGCGATAACTGCAGTGACTGCTGGGTAATCCCGGCCGTAAAGCAGTCAGTCCGATGACGTCACCGCCGGGGAAGCAGGTAATCAGCTGTGCTGCGTTGCGATGACAGGCTCTGCCTGTCATTGCGATGTAGCAGAGCTGGATCGTCGTGGGACTGTCGTTACTATGGACTGCGTCGGACAGGTGGTATACTGTTGGTTTGTTTTTTTTCTTTTTTTACAGGAGATCGATGGCGTCGCAGGAATGAGTATATAATAAAATTAATGAAAACTGTGTTGTCTCTTTTATTTCATTAAAAGACTTTTTTCTTGCTTTGTCTTTTTTTTATACATTTAATAACTTTGGGATTAATAATGGATCGGTGTCTTATTGACACCTCTCCATTATTAACCGGGCTTATTGTCACCGTGCAATCAACGTGACATTAACCCCTTATTACCCCACTTGCCACCGCTACAGGGCAGTGGGAAGAGCCGGGTAAAGTGCCACAATTGGCACATCTTTTGATGCGCCAAATGTGGGGCTGCTGTAGCCTGGTATTATCAGGCTGTTGAGGGCCAAAATCCATGGCCTTGACAGTCTTTTAATACCAGGCCGCAGCAGTCTGCATTTTACTTGGCTGGTTAACAAAAATAGGGGGACCCCTATGCCGTTTTTTTTTCGAGGGGATCCCCTATTTTTGTTAACCAGCCAAGCTAAACAGACTGCTGTGGCCTGGTATTATCAGGCTTGCAAGGTCCATGGATATTGGATCCTTACCAGCCTGAAAAACCAGGCCTCAGCGGTCTGCTTCATCTGGCTGGTTAACAAAAATAGGGGGGACCCCACGCCAATTTTTTTTCGAGGGGATCCCCTATTTTTGTTAATCAGCCAAGATATGCAGACTGCTGTGGCCTGGTATTATCAGGCTGGCAAGGTCCATGGATCTTGGCTCCTTAACAGCCTGAAAATCCAGGCCTCAGCGGTCTGCTTCATCTGGCTGGTTAACAAAAATAGGGGGGACCCCACGCCATTTTTTTTTCGAAGGGAACCCCTATTTTTGTTAATCAATTCCCTCTGACGTCACTGATGGTGTCCCTGGCTGACCTGAAGTGAAAGTGCAAAGCAATCAATTAAGCTTTCCACTTCCTCTCCTGTCAGCCAGGAGAGGAGCTCATTCATTTGGGGGTTTACTGTGAGGCTGCAGCATTAGCTGCGGTCCCTGCAGTAAACATTAACCCTTTCTGAAGGATTACACCGTGGGACCTGACTGTGCATGGGATAGGTAAGAATAATTTTGCTTTATTATTTTATTTTTATTACAGGAAATGGTTTTAGCAGGTAAATAAAATATGGTCAAAAACTGTGTGATTATTTCATTAAACTTCTTTTTATTAAAGTGTGTGTGTTTGATTTTTGTTTCATACAATAGGATTAATAATTGATAGTTGTCTAATTGACAGCTCTCAATTATTAACCTGGCTTAAAGTGACCTTTCAATTGCAAGGTCATTTTAACCCCTTATTAACCCATTCGCCACCGCTACAGGGCAATGGGAATAGACGGGCAAAGTGCCAGAAAGGGCAAATCTAATTAGAGATTTGCCCTTTCTGGGGTGTCTGGGGGCAGATGTTAGTAGCCGGGGGGGGGCCAAAAATAATGGTCCCTCTCTGGGCTATTATTATCTGCCCCCACTCACTGGCTTTGTCTGTCTGGTTGCGAAAATAGGGCGGGAGCCCACGCATTTTTTTTCAGCAATTTTACACCTCATATATATATATACATGTCATTGAGTTTGTGACACATATATATATATATATTTATAGTTCATACACTTCTACATAGTGTAATAGCCGCTAATTCAATTGACGGCTTTTGTGAAAATGCAGAACCCGACATGAAATGACACTTGGTGTACATAGGGTTAACCATGTCTTTTCATGTCCTTTGCTATCTGATTTGCACAAACAATTACATGAGTCTATGTGTGCAAAATTTCACACCTGTAGGGGTTAATTAAAGGTGTAAATTCGTAGCAAAAAAGTCCGTTTTTTTACAACGAATTTACACCTTTAATTAACCCCTACAGGTTGCAAACGACATGAAAAGACATGGTTAACCCTATGTACACCAAGTGTCATTTCATGTCGGGTGCTTCTGTCTTTTCACAGAAGCCGGCTTTACCCGGCAATTGAATCAGAGGATATTTTACTATGTAGAAGTGTATAAACTATACATATATGTATATATATATGTCACAATGACATGTATATATATATATATATATATATATATATATATATTATGTATTCTATGTGTGTATATTTAGTGTTTACAAGGAAATAAAGGGTTTTTTTAGTTGCGATATTTTGTTCCCATAGACTTACATGGGACTTCCGTATCGGAATCGGATATCGGCGATATTTAGTGATATCGGCGATGCCATTCCGATCCGATATTTTTAGATATCGAGCAGTATCGCTCAACACTACTGGGGACACTTTAGAGGAATGTGCGCGGCTCCTTTAAGAAAGAGGAAGTGTGCATCCACGTCCTAAGCACAGTGCCTGGAGACCTGCTGGGATCCACTCACCCTGGGCAGCAGCAGCCCCAGAAGGAGCAGGACAGGAGCCTCGGTGGTATATACGCTGCTGTCTCTGCAGAGAGAGAGGGCCTGCAGGCAGAGATGCGGAAACTACATTTATCTCACTACTACCTCTTACATACAGATGTTACAGAGAAACTGTGAATGGACACATGAAATCATTTAATTTTGCCTGCTTTGATGAATTTCTGAGTACAGAACACCATAAAACAAATGCATCGATCAATGAGTCCATAGAAAAAAACAGCAGTAAGGCTTAGAATTTATAAGGCAATAATCCCTGACTATACCTTCTATATTCTACAATAATACTGCTCTTATCTACAATTCTTCTATGGTGAGGTGTGGCAGTA
Source organism: Oophaga sylvatica (assembly GCA_033576555.1). Classification (NCBI taxonomy): domain Eukaryota; kingdom Metazoa; phylum Chordata; class Amphibia; order Anura; family Dendrobatidae; genus Oophaga; species Oophaga sylvatica. The sequence continues at coordinate 111,460,007 of JARQOD010000010.1, read as the reverse complement.
GGATTATCATATGACTGGTATCTAGTCAGGGATTATTGCCTTACAAATTCTAAGCCTTGCTGCTGTTTTTTTCTATGGACTCATTGACCGATTCATGTGTTTTATGGTGTTCTGTACTCAGAAATTCATTAAAGCAGGCAAAATTAAATGATTTCATGTGTCCATTCACAGTTTCTCTGTAACATCTGTATGTAAGAGGTAGTGATGAGATAAATGTAGTGCCCGCATCTCTGCCTGCAGTCCCTCTCTCTCTGCAGAGTCACATGATATTCTTCATTTAATTTTGCCTGCTTTGATGAATTTCTGAGTACAGAACAACATAAAACACATGAATCGGTCAATAAGTCCATAGAAGAAAACAGCAGCAAGGCTTAGAATTTATAAGGAAATAATCCCTGACTAGATACCATCATACAGTATGATATTCCTACTGCCATACCACACCTCACCTCACTGTATAAACTCTCCTGTCCTCGCTGTGAAATCCTGTATTCAGTGTGAGAACTCACTATGAGATGACCCCCTGACAGCCCACAACAAGGCACTGGATCATATACTAATAGAACCCACCTGTTTTTTTGGTTTCCAAAAATTTTCCCTCAACAAGAAGTTGGATCCTCAGAAAAACATTTTTCACATTACTAAGGAGTGGGTCTCCTAGACTTTTAAAGCATACACACTAAGTGCAAGGGATGCCAAAAATTAGAAGGAGGGACTCCAATAGCCCTTTGATGAGATGTAATAGGGGGCATCATAAAATATTTTTTCCCATTATTAAGGAGTTGGCATTCTAGACTGGTAATGCGAATTGCAGATAAGAGCTGTATTATTGCAGAATATAGAAGGGATTTGAACCGGCCCTGAAAAGATTTTTTCTTGTAAATGGCAGCAAAACACTCTGGAGGAACGCAAGCAACAGTGCCTGGAGCGTCAGAAAATATATTTTTTTTCCATTAGGTCTCCTAGACTGGTAAAACGTATGCATTAAGTGCAAAGGATGCCAAAAATCTGAAGGAGGCACTCCAATACCTCTTTGAAGAAATGTATTGGAGTGTCTCGGAAAACATTTTTCTCCCATTATTAAATGTGAGTGTGAATCCTAGACTGGTAATGCGCATGCATTAAGTGCATGGGCTGAAAAACATTTACCCCTGGGGTATATACTGTATATATATACATATATATATATATATATATATATATATATATATATTGTAAGGCGGCGGTGTTCACACCGTGCAGTAACTGAGGCAGTGACCCAAGCAAGTCCAAATTAAACAGCTTTTATTCAGCAACTCACGGGTTAAACAGAAAAAGTCCTCCGGTACGCAGCCGGGGTAACATCAGTCCATAAACAATGGTTGCCGGGGACAACGGCCGCGCCGGCCGAACAGAGCCTGACAGGTGCAGAGCCGTCCCAGGTGTGGGTTCAGCTACACACAATCCTGTGGAGCTTTCCTGCTATGCTCCTAGCAGGGTCCAAACATAGAACAACACTAATCCTTAGTGCAGGAGTTTTAAAGACCTGTGGCAAAAGCCACTGGAAAACCCGGTTGGAGGGAGGAGGCCGCCCCACTGCCTCCTGTGACCTCCTCCAAGAAATGAAGGCCCTGCCGGATTTTACTTAATCTGCCTTAGCCAGGTAGTCTGACTAGGTCATTGCTCACCTTCATTCCTGCATTGCAGCCGCAGCTGTGTGTGTGACTGCAATGCACTCCAATGGCTTTAATAGGTCTCTGTACACATTATGGGGGAAATATAACGTCCCTCGTAAACGATCCCGGTCACTGCCTCACATATCCCCCCCCTCTGTTCAAACTTGGGGGTTTGAACATTTGCCACCATACAGGGTGCCCGGGACAGGGCATCCGCGTTTGCTTGCAACTTCCCAGGGCGATGTTCTACAGGGAAACTGAAATTTTGCAGTGACAGGAACCACCTGGTGACTCGCGCATTCCTCTCCTTGGCATTCCTCATCCATACCAAGGGTGAGTGGTCCGTCACCAAGCGGAACTGACGCCCGAGTAAATAATAACGTAGTGATTCCAAGGCCCAATTAAAAGCCAAACACTCCTTCTCTACCACGCTATAGTTTTTCTCTGCCGGGACAAGTTTTCTACACAAGTAGGTGACCGGGTGCTCTTCACCATTCACTTTTGTGACAACACCGCCCCTAGTCCTACCTCCGAGGCATCTGTCTGTACAATGAAGGTTTCATTGAAGTTGGGGCTGATGAGGACCCCCTGTCCACACAGGGCCAACTTCATGGACTGAAAGGCTTTTTCTACCTGAGGATTCCACCGAACCATTACCTTTTTTTTCCTTTCAAGAGATCGGTCAGGGCCGCCGTTCGCCCGGCAAAATTAGGTATAAACTGGCGGTAATACCCAAGGATGCCAAGGAACGCCCTCACCTGTTTTGTACTCGATGGTTTAGGCCAGTTTTTTATGGCCTCAACTTTATTGATTTGGGGCTTGATAGCTCCTCGGCCTATCACATACCCCAAATATCGAGCTTCCTCCAGCCCTATTGCACATTTTTTTGGGTTTGCCGTTAACCCAGCGGCTCTGAGAGAATCCAGCACCGCTTGTACGTGTGTTAGGTGCGTTTGCCAGTCGGTGCTAAATATGATGATATCATCTAGATACGCGGACGCGATTCCTGATGAGGCTTGAGCACTATGTCCATCAATCTCTGAAATGTAGCCGGGGCCCCATGTAACCCAAAAGGTAAGACCACATAGTGAAATAGACCCTCCGGAGTTACGAAGGCGGTCTTTTCCTTCGCCGAATCTGTGAGAGGTACCTGCCAGTAACCCTTGGTGAGATCGAGCGTGGTAAAGTACTGGGCCTGCCCCAGTCTCTCAATCAGCTCGTCCACCCGGGGCATTAGATAAAGGTCTGAACTTTGACACTTCATTCAATTTCCGGAAATCATTACAGAAGCGTAATGATCCGTCTGGTTTTGGAATCAGTACAATGGGCTAGCCCACTCACTCCGTGATTCCTCTATGACGCCTAACTGAAGCATTTGTTTTATCTCAGCCGTGATGGCTTGCCTCCGGGCTTCGGGCACCCGGTACGGTCTTATTCGCACCCTTACCCCAGGTTCGGTGACAATGTCATGTTGGATAACCGAAGTCCTACCTGGTAGCTCTGAGAACACGTCGGTATTGTTTTGCACCAGGGAGCGAGCCTCCCGTCGCTGCTGTTTAGTCAGGGCATCACTTATCCTGACCTCCCCCTTGGATGCTTCCCTGGCTGAAGGTAGAGAACTCTCTGGTGATATGCCCGGGGTGATGTCTGTAACTAAACACTCTCGATCTTTCCAAGGCTTTAGCAGGTTTACATGGTAAATCTGCTCAGGTTTCCTCCTTCCGGGCTGATACACCCGGTAATTTACCTCCCCCACCTTTTCTCGAATCTCATATGGCCCTTGCCACTTGGCCATGAGCTTACTCTCGGCTGTGGGTACCAGTACTAATACCCGATCGCCCTTGTTAAAAGACTTGACTCGGGCTCTTTTATTATATGTGCGCCTCTGGGTTGCCTGGGCATCTAACAGATGTTCTTTCACGATGGGCATGACCGCCGCGATCCGGTCCTGCATACTAGCCACGTGTTCAATTATACTCTTATGTGGAGTCGGCTCTTGCTCCCATGTCTCTTTGGCTACGTCCAACAGACCCCTAGGGTGTCTGCCGTACAATAACTCATAGGGAGAGAACCCTGTGGAAGTCTGGCGTACCTCACGGACAGCGAACATCAAATAGGGTAGCAACATGTCCCAATCCCTTCCATCCTTAGAAACCACCTTTTTTAACATGGACTTGAGGGTTCTATTGAACCGTTCAAAAGGTACCTCTATTACTGGCAGGGGTACCAATGGACTACGGAAACTTGCAGTGGGTGAGGTCAACTGACATTTGGGTCAGGATTGCAGTACCTTTTGACCTCCGCGTAAACTCCAGGCCAAAAGAACCGCTGCAAGATACGTTTCTAGAGTTTTTTTTTCCCCTAAGTGGCCACCCAGCAAGTGTGAGTGTGCCAAATCTAGAATCACCCGACGATACGACTGAGGTGCTACCAACTGTTCCACAACCTCGTCCCTGATTTTATCTATCCTATAAAGCAACTCACCACTGACTACCATGCGTGGAAATACCATATCTGCATTGGGCTGTTGGGCTACGCCGTTTACCTCTAGCACCCTTTCCCGCGCCTGAGTCAGGGTGGGATCTTGTAGCTGAGCTGTCCCAAACGTGGCCCTGGACACTTCCAGCTCGGGAATCGATGCGGTCTCCTCCACCTCTCCTGCCAGCACCTCTAAGGGAAACCTATCGGGGTCACACTCTATCCCTATGTGGGACACCCCTACGGCAGGTTCGTCGGGTACAGCATCTGTAATACATTTTACCAGGGGAGAATGGATTTTGTTTTTCCACAGAGTCCAGAACAGGGGCAAGTCTCTTCCCAACACAGACCTATAGGGAAGATTTTTTACCACTCCCACCACATGTTTTATGTCTCCACATGGCGTGGACAAAACTACCTCCGTAGTTGGATACTCTCGGAGGTCCCCATGGATACATACAACCCCGACCTGCCGTCCGCTGGGGTTGTCTCCTGCCACCAGTGACCCATGTACCAGAGTCACGAGGCTTCCTGAGTCCAGGAGAGCCTCCGTAGGGTACCCATTAACCAGTACCTGGCATATTTGGAGTTCACTGTCCTGGGGGTCGAGGATTGCTGTGCAGACGGTCTGGGCATACATTGAGACCCGGCGGCTATATCCGCAGTCCATGGGTTCCGTAGTCAGGGGACAATTAGCCATCACATGTCCCGGCCCCTGACACCGCCAGCACCTAAGGGTGGAGGTACTGTTAGGTCTTATGACAGTTTGGGAGGGAACCGGTCTCCTGCCACTCTCACTCCGGGGTTCCCCTTCAGCACGGGTACAGTGCTGACTGTCCCCAGCAGAGGAACACGACCCCTTTCTCGATTCCTGGGTTGGCAGGGATCGGCGTGACAGCCGAGAGGGGGCGGAGTCTCGAATAAAGTCTTGAGTGGCCGAGTAGCGCTCGATCAAACTGACTACCTGATCGAGTGTGCCGGGCTCGCCTTGCCCCACCCAATGTTGGATAGCAGCCAGCAGAGTTCTTACCAGCCGGTCAACCACCACCCTCTCCACCATCTGGGCTGGAGACAAAGTCCCTGGCTGGAGCCACTTCTTTACCAGCTGCAGGAGGTCAAAAGCCTGACACCGCGCGGGTCGTGTCTCCACATAGGCACATGAAAATACACGCTGAGCCCTCACGTATGTATTAACCCCCAGTCGGGCAAGGATCTCACCTTTGAGCCTCTGGTAGTCCTGGGCATCCTCCCGACTGAGATCGAAGTAGGCCTTTTGTGCATCGCTGACCAGAAACGGAGCTACTACTTCTGCCCACTGGCCGGCAGGTAGGTTTTCCCGCTCTGCTGTGCGCTCATAAACTGTCAGGAACGCTTCCACGTCGTCCTCCGGTCCCATCTTCCTCAACGCTGAGCGAACCCTGTCTCGGGCCTCGCGACGTTCAGGGGCTGGTGCCGTCGAGGTCTCCCGCAGTGCAGAAATCTGTTGCAGCAACAGTTCGTTTGTTTTTTGCTGCTGCTGGTACAATAGCTGCTGTTGCTCATTGTGCTGTTGCTCCCGCTCCTGCTGTTGCCGCTGGAGACTCAGGTACTGCTCCTCTGTTGTCGCTGAGACTGCAGCTGCTGCTGTTGTGTAATTACCAGCTGCTTTACCAACTCCTCCATTTTGTCCACGGGGTGAGGCTGAAAAGTGGCCGGCCGGATTGGGGTCATGAAGCTGCCGGTGGGGGTATACCTCAGTCACAATGCCCGCATTCTCCAACCAACTGTAAGGCGGCGGTGTTCACACCGTGCAGTAACTGAGGCAGTGACCCAAGCAAGTCCAAATTAAACAGCTGTTATTCAGCAACTCACGGGTTAAACAGAAAAAGTCCTCCGGTACGCAACCGGGGTAACATCAGTCCATAAACAATGGTTGCCGGGGACAACGGCCACGCCGGGCCGAACAGAGCCTGACAGGTGCAGAGCCGTCCCAGGTGTGGGTTCAGCTACACACAATCCTGTGGAGCTTTCCTGCTATGCTCCTAGCAGGGTCCAAACATAGAACAACACTAATCCTTAGTGCAGGAGTTTTAAAGACCTGTGGCAAAAGCCACTGGAAAACCCGGGTTGGAGGGAGGAGGCCGCCCCACTGCCTCCTGTGACCTCCTCCAAGAAATGAAGGCCCTGCCGGATTTTACTTAATCTGCCTTAGCCAGGTAGAAAACCCGGGTTGGAGGGAGGAGGCTGTCATGGGTGCATCGCCACGAAGATCGTCGCGATTGCACATTCTGACTTCTCACAGCTGAGCTGCTGTTTCTTTGTTTTTTGGTAATGAGAGAGTTAATTTTACCTAGCTCTTTGCTAAGACTAGGTCCAGCCTCGCCCGGCTGCTTTTGATTATGTTCTAATTAGTTTCCTTTATATTCCTGCCAGTCTGGGTGTTAGACGCCGGTGAAAGCATTCATGTAGTCTAGCAGACTGGATCGGTTCTGAGAATACTTAAGCTAAGAGCTCCTTAGTTGTTTTTTCTCTGAGACCTTAGGTGTTCCTACTGTGTGTGAGTGTTGTATGTAAGACTTTATTTACTTTATTTCTTGTCTTTCTTGTATGTCTTTCTGTTCATTAACCGTTACCTGTTCATTCCCTTTGGTGGTATTCAGGGTCCTTCTTAGGACTAGAATACAGTTGGCAGGGATTGATAGGAGACAGGGTTTACGCTGGTGGCCTGGACCTCTGTACCTTTAACAGTACCTCCAGGTTGAGGGATTAGTTAGGACCCCAGTTTAGGGTCAGCTTAGACCCCGGTCACCCTCTAGCCGGAGACAGCGTATAACGGATTCCGTATTGACCCACTGGACATTCTGTCAGGTAATTCTATGTTATCATATATCTATGCGCATGTTATATTGTATGTTGCCCTTTTGATATAGATTACTGTCATCACATATATATATAATCTGCTATACAGCGTGACATTTTCACCGGCCCAACTAAAGATTCTCCCCAGCTGTCATGGATCCAGTAGCCCAGCTGGCCCGGCAGTTGCAGGGGTTGTCCATGGAATTTGCAGACATTAAGTCCAAGGTTTTGTCCCCCCCGGAGCAAACCAGATCTGAACCTAAGGTTGCTCTCCCGGACAGGTTCACTGGTGGGCGGGACAAATTTTTTACTTTCCGGGAGGCATGTAAATTGTACTTTCGGCTGCGGCCTCGGTCATCTGGGAGTGAAGAGCAGAGGGTGGGAATTGTTATCTCGCTCTTACAAGGGGACCCTCAATCTTGGGCGTTCTCTATTCCTCCAGGCTCCCCAGATCTCCAGTCAGTGGATCGATTTTTTACTGCCCTGGGTCTGGTATATGATGATCCGGATCGAGTTTCCCTTGCTGAAACAAAGTTACGTAAAATACGGCAAGGAAATCGTCCAGCGGAGGAATATTCTTCTGAGTTCCGTAGATGGGCAACAGATACTCAGTGGAATGACCCAGCTCTTAGGAGCCAGTTTTGTCAAGGGTTGTCTGACAAATTAAAAGATGTGTTGGCTCAGTATGATTCTCCTCCATCACTGGAGGCTGCTATGGCCCTCGCTATTCGCATTGATAGACGACTTCGGGGAAGACGCGAGGTAATTCGCGCCCCCGTGATGACTCCACCTACTACTAAAGTCCCTTATACTGAGGTTCCCCTGGTCTGTTCTGAGGAGCCCATGCAGTTGGGAGGGACATCATTTTGTAGGAGGGAATCGGCGGTGCGCCGCAGGACTAGAGGGTGTTTCTTTTGCGGGAGAGAGGGACATTTTGTTGGGGGGTGTCCATCCCGGACCTCTTTGAGCCAAGGAGTTAACCTGGGAGTGTGTATTTCGTCCCCAAATCCCTCTCAGTTTCTCGTGCCTGCGGAGGTGGTGATTGGTACTAGAACTGAGAGGATTTCTGTTTTTCTTGATAGTGGGTCCGGGGCTAATCTGGTGGACGCTCGGTTTGCCCAGGTGCATGGTATGCAACTGAGTGTATTGGCCAAACCGGTCCCTATACTCTCTATTGATTCTAGACCTCTTGGTCAAGGTAGCTTGGTACAAGCTGTTCATAACATAGATCTTCGAGTAGGGGCAATACATAAAGAGCAATTGTCTTGTTATGTGTTGGAGGGTCTACCTACTCCTATTGTGTTGGGACTTCCTTGGTTGGCTAAACATAACCCAGTGATTGATTGGCAATCCAGAAAGATAAGCCAGTGGGGTGAATTTTGCAGGAATAACTGCATGAGCACGGTCATCGGTGCGGTTGTGCCTAGGACTTTGCCTCCTTTTCTGGAGGACTTTGGGGAGATGTTCTCAGAGGAGGGGTTTAAAGAGTTACCTCCTCATCGCGCATATGACTGCTCAATAAAGTTGCTTCCTGATGCCTTATCTCGTACTTTCCCAGGGACCGGGAGGATGGATGATCCGGTTCCTATTCCTCAGGAGGGAGTTGTAGTGTCAGCTGTATGCTCTGAGCTTGAGGGGGAGGTATTGGGGGCTCAGGGGGACGCCCCGGTGGGACTTCCAGGGAGACTGATAGTTCCAGATCGGTTAAGACTGAAGGTTACGGGGAACCCTTACAAACGGATGGCTGATAGGGGGAGAGTTTCTGGTCGAGATCTGAAGGTGAACGATCTGGTGTGGTTGTCTACCAGGAATATAAAACTTAAAGTTCCCTCCTGGAGGTTGGGTCCCAGATTCATTGGGCCGTACAGGATCAGTTCCATAATTAATCCTGTGGCATTTCGTCTGGACCTCCCTCCTACGTTTAAAAATCATAATGTGTTTCACAAGTCATTACTTAAAAAATTTGTGGCACCAGTCATACCGTCACCTCTACTTCCTTCAGTGGTGGTCAATGATAACGTGGAAATTCATGGGTCGAAAATCATTGACTCACGTCTCAGTCGCCGATCCCTTCAGTACTTAGTTCATTGGAGGGGGTATGGTCCTGAGGAGGGGACGTGGGTCCCTGCGTCTGATGTTAACGCAGATCGATTGGTTCGGACCTTTCACACAACTCACCCGGACAGACCTGGTCATGAGGGTCCGGAGGCCCCTCGTAGAAGGGGGGGTACTGTCATGGGTGCATCGCCACGAAGATCGTCGCGATTGCACATTCTGACTTCTCACAGCTGAGCTGCTGTTTTTTTCTTTGTTTTTTGGTAATGAGAGAGTTAATTTTACCTAGCTCTTTGCTAAGACTAGGTCCAGCCTCGCCCGGCTGCTTTTGATTATGTTCTAATTAGTTTCCTTTATATTCCTGCCAGTCTGGGTGTTAGACGCCGGTGAAAGCATTCATGTAGTCTAGCAGACTGGATTGGTTCTGAGAATACTTAAGCTAAGAGCTCCTTAGTTGTTTTTTCTCTGAGACCTTAGGTGTTCCTACTGTGTGTGAGTGTTGTATGTAAGACTTTATTTACTTTATTTCTTGTCTTTCTTGTATGTCTTTCTGTTCATTAACCGTTACCTGTTCATTCCCTTTGGTGGTATTCAGGGTCCTTCTTAGGACTAGAATACAGTTGGCAGGGATTGATAGGAGACAGGGTTTACGCTGGTGGCCTGGACCTCTGTACCTTTAACAGTACCTCCAGGTTGAGGGATTAGTTAGGACCCCAGTTTAGGGTCAGCTTAGACCCCGGTCACCCTCTAGCCGGAGACAGCGTATAACGGATTCCGTATTGACCCACTGGACATTCTGTCAGGTAATTCTATGTTATCATATATCTATGCGCATGTTATATTGTATGTTGCCCTTTTGATATAGATTACTGTCATCACATATATATATCTGCTATACAGCGTGACAGAGGCCGCCCCACTGCCTCCTGTGACCTCCTCCAAGAAATGAAGGCCCTGCCGGATTTTACTTAATCTGCCTTAGCCAGGTAGTCTGACTAGGTCATTGCTCACCTTCATTCCTGCATTGCAGCCGCAGCTGTGTGTGTGACTGCAATGCACTCCAATGGCTTTAATAGGTCTCTGTACACATTCTGGGGGAAATATAACGTCCCTCGTAAACGATCCCGGTCACTGCCTCACAATATGAATGGTCGAGGTAGCCCTCTAAAATTTGATAATGCGGGCATCATAAACACCCTTAAAAAATTTATAGTGAGGATAGAGTGATTACCTGTTGATATGGTGGTGGAGGAGGAGGACAACACAAAAAGAAAAAATCCTGAAGCGTATACCCATGTTTGGGTTGGGTGCATGGTAATACACCAGAAAAAAAACAATGCATTTGACTTTATGTTCCGCTGCTGTTACATCTGTCTGGCCCAATCCAGCTCCTTTCCTATCCTCTCCACTATACTCCTCTCCTAGTCCTATTAGCCCTACTCCCCATATCCCTTACTGCATATCTGCATATCCCTTACTGCATACGGCCTTGGTGATCATTAGAGATGAGCGACTTTCCCTTTTTTAGGGTCGAGTCGGCTTTCTCAAAAGTCGGGTCGAACGAAATCGGATGACTATTGGGAAAAGTCGGAGGTCCGACTGAAACAAGAAACACAATGCAAGTCAATGGGGAAGCAAAGTTGCCATGGAGTGGAGGACAGTAAACACACCTACAGTGCCCATTTCAATGCCAACAACATAAATTCTTATTGCTTAAGCATGGCAACCTTAATTAACTTTATAATAATAGTTACTCATTGAAAACTGGGGTTATTTGGCTAAACTTGTGGGGGGGTAGGGCTGGCTCCAGGTTTTCGTGTGCCCCGGACCAAAGAGTGTCAGTGGGCCTCTTTAACACATACCACAATTCATCATGCTCCGATACGACACAGAAATATAGGTATAGTACAATGAAAAATGCTTCACTTCTTACATGACATGACTGATATCTATGCTAAAATCTACAATAGCTCAAAAACCGGACATTATATTCCTCCATACAGTATTATGGCCACCACATAGTGCGCCATACAGAATAATGAGCACCATATATTGCTCCATACAGAATAATTGGTCCCATATAATGTTCGATACAGTATATGATGAGCTTCACATACTGCTCCAGTATATGATAGTCCCCATATAATGTACCATACAGTATTTGGACGGTCCCCATACAGTACAATGAGCCCCACATATTGCTCCATACAGTATAATGAGTCGCATATAAAGCTCCATACAGTATATGATGGGCCCCATATATTGCTCCATCCAGAATTGGCTCCATATAATGCTCCATACAAAATATTCCCCATATGTGCCCATATGATGCTCCATACCCTATATGATGCCCCATAAATAATGAACCACATATGATTCTCCAGTATATGATGGGCCCCATGGATGATGCTCCAGTGTCTGATCTGCACCATTTAGAATGCTCCAGTATATGATGGGCCCCAATGGATGATGCTCCAGTGTCTTATGGGCCAAAATCATGCTCCATATATAATGGGCCCATTATTAATGATCCATTGTATAATGGTCCCCCGTAAATGCTGCTCCAGTGTCTGTTTTCCCCCTTTTAGAATGCACAGTATATGATGGCCCCATGGATATGTCCATGTCTGATCTGCCCCATTAGAATGCTCCGTATGATGGCCCCATGGATGATGCTCCAGTGTCTTATGGGCCAAAATCATGCTCCATATATAATGCGCCCCATTTTTAATGCTCCAGTGTGTAATGGGCCAGGTATATGCAGCTCCAGTGTCTGGTTTCCCCCTTTTAGAATGCTCCAGTATATGATGGGCCCCATGGATGATGCTCCTGTGTATGATGGGCCAATATAATGCTCCATATATAATGGGCCCCATTTATAATGCTCCAGTGTATAATGGGCCCCGTAGATGCTGCTCCAGTGTCTGATCTGCCCCATTTAGAATGCTCCAGTATATGATGGGCCCCATGGATGATGCTCCAGTGTCTGATCTGCCCCATTTAGAATGCTCCAGTATATGATGGGCCCCATGGATGATGCTCCAGTGTCTTATGGGCCAAAATCATGCTCCATATATAATGGGTCCCATTATATTAATGATCCAGTGTATAATGGGCCCCATAAATGGTGCTCCAGTGTCTGATCTGCCCCATTTAGAATGCTCAAAGTATATGATGGGCCCTATCTTTGATGTTCAAGTGTATGCTGGGCCCCATATATAATTCTCCAGTGTATAATGCTCCCCATATATTGCTCCAAACATTAAAAAAAATGAAATACCTCTCCTCGCTGTGCACTGCTCTACTCTGGACTCCTCAGTGTCACCATCATACATCTCTCTGCACTTGGACTGTTTAGGCAGAGGGCGTACAGACGTGACGTCATCGTGCTCTCTAACCTGAATGTCACTGTCAGGAAAAGAGGAAGACGTCACAGCAGTGGAGCATGGAGAGGTAAGTATTGCAAGTGCTGGGGCCCTTAGCAAGCAGGGGGGCAGACTCGTGGGCGACGGCACTAGCACAGGGCCCCTCATAGTACGGTGGTGTGTCTGACGGTGAGTGGGCCCTCCCACCGTCAGAGACACTTTTTTGTACTATGAGGGGACCTGTGCCAGTGCCGTCGCCCATGAATCGGCCCCCCCTGCTCAGGGAACTGGCACTTGCCCCGGTGCGTCAGGTGCTGACGCTGGCCCTGGGGGGATTTGTAGGTTTTGTAGTCCGTCCACGCTTGCAAGTGCATGTTCATTAAATGTCTTAGCATGCAACTGGTATTCAAATTTATGATATTTTTACCTCGGCTAAAGGTTCTTCCGCACTTCTTACAGATAACCTTTGCCTCATCAATAGGATTTTGGTCAAAAAAGTGCCACACTGGACTCTTCCTACTATGGTATAAATTTTCAGGGAACGCACGCTGTGCTAATTTGACCATCTGGGCAAGCTGTCCTGCAACTCTTTTTGTTTTTTAACACCTTTTTGGACTGCTACGGGCCTGCCAGATAAAAGCTGCTGCGATGTCGATGCCTGCTGCGGATCCTTCTTTTTTTCTGAGCTATTGCCAGCGGCACCCTCTTCCCCCAATGGATGCCAATCTGGGTCAACAACTAGGTCATCCATCACCTCCTCTTCAATTTCATCTGCACCTTCCTCTGCGTAAGGTGGTATAGTATGCTGGAACTGGCACCTGAGTTTCATCAGGGTCAGATTCTGGCTCAGTAGACTGCGAGGGAAATGTAGTGCTCTGGGTGAATGTATCAGCAGAATCATATAGCAGTGGCTGTGCATCAGTGCACTTCATCTCTGATTCATGTTCGACTGGGGAATTCAGGATTTGACTTGATAACCCAGGCATGGTATGTGAAAAGAGCTCCAAGGAGTTATCTGAAGTGTGGCCTGCCACATCCTTCCCTTTTTGTGGGGGTGAAGGAAAGGGGTTGTTCCTGACCAGAAGCCTGCACTGACGACTCAGTGCTTGGAGTTTTTGAACCTTCGGAAGAGGAGGCGATAGAGCTGGAGGCTGTTTCGGCAATGTAAGGCAAAACCTGTTCCTGATGCTCCGGCTTTAAAAGCAGTTTACGTAGTCCCAGAAAAGGGAGTCTTCCAGACCTTCTGGAGCCAGACGATGACACAGGCTCAACTCTTCCTGCCTTAGGTGCTATTGTGCTTTTGGCATTACCAGTAGATGCACCACCACCACCACCATCAGTACCAGGTGGCCCCCCACGGCCAAGTCCGCGGCCTCTTCCACCAAGAGTGTGCAAAGCAATCATGAAAGCAAAAGGTGGCTACTTTGAAGAACCTAGAATACAAGACATAATTTCAGTTGTTACACACTTTTTTGTTAAGTATATAATTCCACATGTGTTAATTCATAGTTTTGATGCCTTCAGTGTGAATTTACAATTTTCATAGTCATGAAAATACAGAAAAATCTTTAAATGAGAAGGTGTGTCCAAACATTTGGTCTGTACTGTACCTGAAGAAAGTGAGATGCAACTGAGGATAAAGTTTTACCTTATGTTAGATATATGCTGTTGTGTGCGTCTGCATAATTCCTGGGACGTTTGTCCAAAATAGACTTTGAGGCAGGGGCACACAAGAGCATAAATAACATTATGCATTTTGCAACTGATATAGTCCCTTAATGCATGTACAGTGGAATACACAGGATTAATAAAAGAGGAATTTTGTTCAACAAAACTACAGATATTGCAGTCATCATACAGGAAAGAACCTCGAAGATGATGACCTGAGCGATTTCTGTTGGTAGGTCAATGCCGGGCATTCAGGTATCAAATTCAAGATTCGTGAATCTGTTTTAAGAATATTCCAATGTTGTTTAAAAAGTTTGGTAACACTGTCCCACTGATTATGAAATCAGGTGAAAGATTAAGTAAAGATTAAGTAAAGTATCTCTTGATGTAGTGTCAATTCGCTGAAAAGCTTATGAGATAAGTTATAAGCCAGGAGCCAGGTTAATAATTGAGAGCTGTCAATTAGACAACTATCAATTATTAATCCTATTGTATGAAATAAAAATAAAACACACACACTTTAATTAAAAATCATTTTAATGAAATAATCACACAGTTTTTGACCATCTTTTATTTTACTGCCATTCCTTGCGAAGCCCTTGTTCTCCTGTAATAAAAATAAAATAATAAAGCAACATTATTCTTACCTATCCGGTGTTCAGTCAGGTACCCCAATATAATCCTTCTGAAAGGGTTAATGTTTACTGCAGGGACCGCAGCTAATGCTGCCAGCCTCGCAGTAAACCCCCGAATGAATCATCTCTTCTCCCAGCTGACAGGAGAGGAAGTGATTAGTGTGGGAAGCTTAATTGATTGCTTCCCACTTTCACTTCAGGTCAGCCGGGGATACTGCACAGCATCAGTGACGTCAGAGGGAGTCCCGGCTGACCTGAAGTGAAAGTGGGAAGCAATCAATTAAGCTTCCCACACTAATCACTTCCTCTCCTGTCAGCCGGGAGAGGAGCTCATTCATTCGGGGGCTTACAGCTGAGCTGCCAGCATTAGCTGCGCTGCTTGGCTGTAAGCGAGTTAACCCTTTGTGAAGGATTACAGCGTGGGACCTGACAGAGTGGCGGATATGTAAGAATAATGTTGTTTATTATTTTTTCTTTATTACAGGAGAGCAAGGGCTTCACACGAATTACCAGTTAAATAAAAGATGGTCAAAAAATGTGTGTTTATTTCATTAAAATTATTTATTATTAATGTGTGTGTGTTTTTTTATTTCCTTCAATAGGATTAATAATTGATAGTTGTCTAATTGACAGCTCTCAATTATTAACCTGGCTTAAAGTCACCTTTCAATAGCAAGGTGGCTTTAACCCATTATTAACCCATTCACCACCGCTACAGGGCAAAGGGAATAGACGGGCAAAGTGCCAGAAAGGGCGCATCTAATTATAGATTTGCCTTTTCTGGGGTGTCTGGGGGCAGATGTTAGTAGCAAGGGGGGGCACTAAATAAATGCACCCTCCCTAGGCTAATATTATCTGCCCCCACTCGCTGGCTTTGTCTGGTTCAGAAAATATAATACCAAAGTGCCTAAATTTATACAAACCAGTATCTGCTCTAAACAATAAACATTATCCACCAAATTATTTGTCAATCATGAGACAAAGTAAAAAAGAGCAAAAATAATATAGTAATCAAAAATACAAATTTTATTCAACAATTAGAGAATAATTCACAACAATTTTTTAAAATGCAAGATAAAAGAGAGACGGAAATATATCTCCTAAATGTTAAATATAGCTGCAGAGCAAAAGAGACCAAGATCTCCCAATTGATTAATACAATAATGATTATAAATTGCAAAAATTGTATATGTGAACCTCTTTATATACCTCACATATAAAAGTGAGAAAGTGCAACAAAACATCACGTTTCGCCCTGCTTCTTCGGGGGGCGTGTGAAACGTGCGCGTCGGGGCAGAGGGACGGCATCTCCTTTTATTTTTCTTATGCTGCTAGGATCCAGGTAAATGACCCCGAGGGTCCCATTAGATATTGTGCATTTGGGCACTACATTGCCATTTTCATGTAGATGCTAGGAGAAGTGTATGTTCCACTGTGTCTTTTGTATTAGATATGACTGCAGGTCAAGTCCAATTTTTGTAATGGCACAAGTGGCCCATGCTTCCTCTTAGCTTACACATGTGTGACCTCTTTTATTAAAAGCTATACCCATTAGTCTACTAGTGATTTTGTTAGTGAGAGCATATTCCACTCGTTAATTATTATGACTTTGGTCAGATTTAATCATTTACTGCTAGGAGTGGTTTAGGAGCTCTCATATATATGTCTTTATTTATTAGATGTTTTGTTGCACTTTCTCACTTTTATATGTGAGGTATATAAAGAGGTTCACATATACAATTTTTGCAATTTATAATCATTATTGTATTAATCAATTGGGAGATCTTGGTCTCTTTTGCTCTGCAGCTATATTTAACATTTAGGAGATATATTTCCGTCTCTCTTTTATCTTGCATTTTAAAAAATTGTTGTGAATTATTCTCTAATTGTTGAATAAAATTTGTATTTTTGATTACTATATTATTTTTGCTCTTTTTTACTTTGTCTCATGATTGACAAAGAATTTGGTGGATAATGGTTCAGAAAATAGCACGGAAGCCCACGCATTTTTTTTCAACGAATTTACACCTTTAATTAACCCCTACATGTATGAAATTTTGCACACATACACTCATGAAATTGTTAGTGAAAACCATATATCAAACTACATGAAATGACATGGTTAACTGTATGTAAACCATGTGTCATTTCATGTCGGGTGTTTCTGTAATTTCACAAAAGCCGGCAATTGAATTAGCAGTTATTATACTATGTAGAAGTGTATGAACTATAAATATATATATATATGTGTCACAATGACATGTATATATATATATATATAATATAATATATTCTATGTGTATATATCTAGTGTTTTGTGAGCTGTCAGTGTGATTTTACAGTATTGATTATGTATGGGAACTTCAGATTCCGGTATGCGATATGCAAAAAGTATCGGAACTCAGTATCGGAATTCCGATACCGTGAATATCGGCCGATACCGATATTTGCAGTATCGGAATGCTCAACACTTGAGATAACAGATCTTGGATATCCCCTAGGATGGAAGTGTCCCATGAGATCCTTTGCCTGGGTTCGGAAATCACGTGGCATGGAACAGTTACGACGCAGTCTGGAAAACTGCTCAATAGGTATACTTCTCTTGAGGTGGCGTGGATGAAAAGTTCCATAATCCAGGAGGCTATTAGTGGCTGTAGCCTTGCGAAAAAGGTCAATGCAGAGCATATCACCTTGGTGAGAGAGCCTAAGATCCAAAAATTCAGCTGTGGAGAGAGAGATATGATGAGCAAGATGTATATTTATAGAATTATTATTGAGTGATTGAACGAAAGTTTCGCATTCCACTCTTATACCGGTCCAAATAAAGAAAATATCATCAATAAACCGAAACCAAAACAAGATGTTTGTTTGAAATTCCGGCAATGGGTACAAGTGTGTCTCCTCCCACCAACCCATGAAAAGGTTGGCGAAGGACGGGACACAACAAGCACCCATCGCCATACCAGAATTTTGACGGTAAAAACATAAATCAAAAATGAAATAATTGTGTGTGAGAACAATCTTTAACAAAATGAGAAGGAATGTGTTGTGTAAATGGTAATGACTGTCACAAATCTGTAGAAAATAATCAACAGCTGTGATGCCGTGTTGATGTGCGGTGTTGGTATACAGCAGTGTTTCCCAAACTTCTGTCCTCGCAGACCCCACGGGTCATGTTTTCAGGATTTCCATAGTGGTGCACAGTTGAGAGAATTCCTGATGCCTTGATGATACTTCCACCATCTGCGCAATACAAAGGAAATCCTGAAAACATGACCTGTGGTGTCCGTGAGGACTGAAGTTTGGGAAATACTGGTATACAGTGACTCAACATCCACAGTCACCAAAAAACTCCCTATGGTACCTTCAGATTTTGTATTTTCTGGATGAGATGTGAAGAATCCCTCAGATAGGATGATTGTGACTTGTAGGATCGCTACTTCCAATAGGTGGCGCTATACAGTACAAGTCCTCTTTGTTTGAAGAGGCAATTTGCATATTAAAATTTCCCAGAGGAGCATTGCACGGCGAATAAGCCTCCTTACCTTGACACGCCAGAGCTGGTATGTCACTCTCCACAAAGAGAAACCTTACCCCCTCAGATAGGATGGTAATTTATGCCCCAGCGGTTGTAGAAAAAAATCTATATAGATACAGGCTCTCTTGCCAAGGCTTCCAATGCCCGAGAAAATGGGTATCCAGGGGGGGGCAAACAAGGCTCTTGTGCACCTTGGGTAATAAATAAAAAGTGGGTATAAAAGTTTTTTTTCACAAGAATATGGTCTCTCTTGTTTATTAATAATACCCTCTAAAAAAGATGCATCAAGTAAACATTCAAGTTTGCTGTTAAAGATAAAGGTGGGGTCTGATGATAATTTTAGATCATTCTTAGGGTTGCTCAAGTGTCTTAATGCTTCACAGATATACATGTCGACCGGCCACAGTACCACGTTGCCCCCCTTTATAAGAAATTTTGTATTAGATTTTAAATCTGCAAGAGCTCTCCTGTCACACGGAGTAAAGTTTTGATCTCTAACATAATTAAGGGGTAGATTCTGGATCTCATGTTTCATAACATCAAAAAATGTCTTAACTGAGGGTACTAGAGACAAATGTGCAGTAGTGGTAGCAGGGGACTTATGAGGAAAGCGTCTCCTACCTGTTGGTGCATCATTTTCACGCAACAAGTCCAGAAGATCTGAGAAAACCCGCCTGTCCAGAGCTGAGGATGAATTAGGGAGTAGTTCTGGTTTGTGATGTAATGCTCGCAACTAGGGTTGAGCGATGCGATACTGCAAATATCGGGTATCGGCCGATATTGGCTGTATCGGAATTCCGATTCCGAGTACCGATATTTTCGTCATATCGGATACCGGAATCGGAATTGTCACTGTCACTGTCAGTGTCCGTCTGTCGGGTCTGTCAGGAGTCAGCGGCACTTACCTGGCAGAAGATCTCCGGCGGTCACGGCCTGGACTGCTTCATGGCCGCCATCCTCTTCTCCCCGGCGGTCACATGCAGTTTCTCGCGATAACTGCAGTGACTGCTGGGTAATCCCGGCCGTAAAGCAGTCAGTCCGATGATGTCACCACCGGGGAAGCAGGTAATCAGCTGTGCTGCGTTGCAATGACAGGCTCTGCCTGTCATTGCGATGTAGCAGAGCTGGATCGTCGTGGGACTGTCGTTAGTATGGACTGCGTCGGACAGGTGGTATACTGTTGGTTTGTTTTTTTTCTTTTTTTACAGGAGATCGATGGCGTCGCAGGAATGAGAGTATAATAAAAGAAATGAAAACTGTGTTGTCTCTTTTATTTCATTAAAAGACTTTTTTCTTGCTGTGTCTTTTTTTTACACATTTAAAAACTTTGGGATTAATAATGGATCGGTGTCTTATTGACACCTCTCCATTATTAACCGGGCTTATTGTCACCATGCAATCAACGGTGACATTAACCCCTTATTACCCCACTCGCCACCGCTACAGGGCAGTGGGAAGAGCCGGGTAAAGTGCCACAATTGGCACATCTTTTGATGCGCCAAATGTGGGGCTGCTGTAGCCTGGTATTATCAGGCTGTTGAGGGCCAAAATCCATGGGCCTTGACAGTCTTTTAATACCAGGCCGCAGCAGTCTGCATTTTACTTGGCTGGTTAACAAAAATAGGGGGACCCCTACGCCGTTTTTTTTTCGAGGGGATCCCCTATTTTTGTTAACCAGCCAAGCTAAGCAGACTGCTGTGGCCTGGTATTATCAGGCTTGCAAGGTCCATGGATATTGGATCCTTACCAGCCTGAAAAACCAGGCCTCAGCGGTCTGCTTCATCTGGCTGGTTAACAAAAATAGGGGGGACCCCACGCCAATTTTTTTCAGGGGATCCCCTATTTTTGTTAATCAGCCAAGATATGCAGACTGCTGTGGCCTGGTATTATCAGGCTGGCAAGGTCCATGGATCTTGGCTCCTTAACAGCCTGAAAATCCAGGCCTCAGCGGTCTGCTTCATCTGGCTGGTTAACAAAAATAGGGGGGACCCCACGCCATTTTTTTTTCGAAGGGAACCCCTATTTTTGTTAATCAGTTCCCTCTGACGTCACTGATGGTGTCCCTGGCTGACCTGAAGTGAAAGTGGAAAGCAATCAATTAAGCTTTCCACTTCCTCTCCTGTCAGCCAGGAGAGGAGCTCATTCATTTGGGGGTTTACTGTGAGGCTGCAGCATTACTGCGGTCCCTGCAGTAAACATTAACCCTTTCTGAAGGATTACACCGTGGGACCTGACTGTGCATGGGATAGGTAAGAATAATTTTGCTTTATTATTTTATTTTTATTACAGGAAATGGTTTTAGCAGGTAAATAAAATATGGTCAAAAACTGTGTGATTATTTCATTAAACTTTTTTATTAAAGTGTGTGTTTGATTTTTCTTTCATACAATAGGATTAATAATTGATAGTTGTCTAATTGACAGCTCTCA
Organism: Oophaga sylvatica; assembly: GCA_033576555.1. Taxonomy (NCBI): domain Eukaryota; kingdom Metazoa; phylum Chordata; class Amphibia; order Anura; family Dendrobatidae; genus Oophaga; species Oophaga sylvatica. The sequence continues at coordinate 111,439,346 of JARQOD010000010.1, read as the reverse complement.
ATTATTAACCTGGCTTAAAGTGACCTTTCAATTGCAAGGTCATTTTAACCCCTTATTAACCCATTCGCCACCGCTACAGGGCAATGGGAATAGACGGGCAAAGTGCCAGAAAGGGCAAATCTAATTAGAGATTTGCCCTTTCTGGGGTGTCTGGGGGCAGATGTTAGTAGCCAGGGGGGGGCCAAAAATAATGGTCCCTCTCTGGGCTATTATTATCTGCCCCCACTCACTGGCTTTGTCTGTCTGGTTGCGAAAATAGGGCGGGAGCCCACGCATTTTTTTTCAGCAATTTTACACCTCATATATATATATATACATGTCATTGAATTTGTGACACATATATATATATATATTTATATATTTATAGTTCATACACTTCTACATAGTATAATAGCCGCTAATTCAATTGCCGGCTTTTGTGAAAATGCAGAACCCGACATGAAATGACACTTGGTGTACATAGGGTTAAATATGTCTTTTCATGTAGTTTGATATCTGATTTGCACAAACAATTACATGAGTGTAAGTGTGCAAAATTTCACACCTGTAGGGGTTAATTAAAGGTGTAAATTCGTAGCAAAAAAGTCCGTTTTTTTTACAACGAATTTACACCTTTAATTAACCCCTACAGGTGTGAAATTTTGCACACATAGACTGATTTAATTGTTTGTGCAAATCAGATAGCAAACGACATGAAAAGACATGGTTAACCCTATGTACACCAAGTGTCATTTCATGTCGGGTGCTTCTGTCTTTTCACAGAAGCCGGCTTTACCCGGCAATTGAATCAGAGGATATTTTACTATGTAGAAGTGTATAAACTATACATATATGTATATATATATGTCACAATGACATGTATATATATATATATGTATTCTATGTGTGTATATTTAGTGTTTACAAGGAAAGAGTTTTTTTTAGTTGCGATATTTTGTTCCCATAGACTTACATGGGACTTCCGGTATCGGTATCGGGTATCGCCGATATTTTAATGGTATCGGCGATACCATTCCGATTCCGATACTTTTGGATATCGGAAAGTATCGCTCAACTCTACTCGCAACACAATTTTCCTACAACAAAAGTACAAGTCTTTATAGTAAATTTTGCAGTATCTTTTCTCTTTTTGGTGTTCATTCTTTTCTGCGCAATCAGCTGCACCCCACTTAAGTTTTTACTCATTTTTGAGCGGTGCCCACTTATTTTCTTTTCTTCAGCAGGGACAAGTATATGGCTAATTCCTGGAAGGTGGAAAATGGCATGAGTGGTCTGAGAGAAGGGCCAGGCAAAAAAGGATACAGTTCATGTCATGGAATTGCCTTCGTAGAGATGGCTGTCAAGATGCTCCCGCACCTCCTGTGAGCATGTCTTAGGGTATGTAGCCATGCTGGGGCATCTTAAATGTGACTGACAGGAAGCAAGGGCTCTTGATGACATAAATTACTAAATTAGATTTGCATGTGCAGTAGCCCTAGATTGGAAATGAGTGCCCCGTTTTAGGGTGGTAAACTTGGCTGGACTTTATGACATTAGAGCAAGCAGCTCAACTGAGACAGGGGAATGTACCTGTCTTTGTGGTGCCCATAAATTGTTGTGTGGGTATTCGTGGAGTGCTGCTCAAATTATCTCTAATAAGGCAATCCTTGATGTTTACCCTTATGCGTCCCATACTCCTTTCCCATCCTCTCCACTATCCTCCTCCCCTAGTCCTACTAGCCCTACTCCCCATATCGCTTACTGCATATCCAGGTCCTGCTGGTTAGTAATGATAAACTATATAAACATCCCACCAACTCATCACACTAGGCCATGGCAGGGCTTCAACATGTTTTTCCCTTGTCTCCACACTGACAGCAGACTTTGGCGTGCTCTCTAGCTAATGACACCGCTCTGTTATGAGCAACTCTGTGTCATGGTTTACTGGGTTCTTGGATCAGGTAGTCGCGGGGTTAACTTGGTTGGCCTCTTTCTGGGTCCTAGGAGGCTTTTTATAGCCTCACTGTGAGGCCAATCTTTGTCGTTTATTACTCTGACCTTTGGCTGAGTGTGTCTGACCCTGTGCTTGTGCCAGTGCGTTGTGCCTGTGCTACGTTTTGTCTGTCTGGTTCTGATTTGGCTGTGTCCCTGTTACGAGTTTTGCCTGTCCCTTTTGTACTGCGTTACTCCCTCTGTGTATGATCTCTTGGCTATGTTCTGATCATTCTCTGCCTGCTCCTTTTGTACTGCGTTGCTCCCTCTGTGCATGACCTGGCTATCCTGACTATCCATTCTGTCTATGCCCCTTGATAACTTCATTTCGTAGTTACCCTTCTAGGAGTTTTCCTTTACCTTCCTAGATCTCTGGAGCTTAGGCCACGCCCCTAGGCAGTCAGGTGCTGCAGGTCCTCCGGCCTGAAGCATTCTCAATCTGCTACTGCTGCCTCTGAGAGACGTGTGGCCAGCTCCGCCCCTTGGCAGTCACATGTTGAAGGTCCTGTTCGTCAGAAACACACGTCTTCCCTGCTGCGGCTCTGCTATACAAGTATCTTTGGGCACAGTTTGTTCACTCAGGACACACGCACTGGCTCAGTGAGCAAGTGCAGTGCGGTGTCCCTGACATTATAAACGACCGTTACTGTCATGTATAGTGTACAGTTCCTATAGCGTCTTGTGCTTGGGTGCGAGGAAAACACAGGAGACATAGGTTGAAATGAAATGACTTGTATTACTTCATACAAGCATGCTGAAAAGTTCACACAGTTTGCAGGAATAGAGACAGGAGACACAGCAGGCCAGAGTAACTTCAAGCACTACAATAAATCTCCAAAGCAGGTTCAGGATCTCTTCTCTGTACCGTAATTCCTCTGCAAACATGGATTCACCAAACAGCAGGTTTCCAGAGTCCAAAAGTGTTCCAAGGTTCCTCAGTAGGGAATAGCTGGAGTACAAGTCCAAGGTTTCCAGAAGTCAGGTCACAGACTGACTGAGGCTTGATTCAGGAGCACTGATTGTTCAGCTGAGGCTGCTTAAGAAGCAAGAGGGAAGAATCAGGGCGGTAACATGAAAACTGGAAACTCCATATTAACTGAGGGCAAGAGCTTCAGAAAGACAGAAAGCAAAATGGCCGACGGAAAACTGAGTTTCAAGGAACATGTCAACAGAGACAAAGAACCTTACAGTTACATTTTTTTTTTCTGAGGGGGAGATTTAGGAGTGTTATCCCCATGGATCCCATGCAGGTATTAGCAGGTCAGGTGAAACATCTGACGCAAAGGTTCCAGGAGTTGAATGTTGAGCAGCGCATGATGGCTCAGACCCAGCAGCAGCTGGTAGATACCGTACAGGGGGCTGTCACTGCGGGTTCTCTGGGTACTGATGGCAGGGATGTGTCCTTAGTATCTCCTGAATCTCCAGTTAAACTGCCCAACTACTTCTCAGGGATAAAAATGAGTTCAGAGCCTTCAGGGAGGGGTGTAAACTTTTTTTCTCCCTGAGGCCTCGCTCTTCTGGGGATGAGTTCCAGAGGGTGGGGGTCATTATTTCCCTACTTCGGGGGGCCCCACAAGCCTGGGCTTTTTCTCTCCTTCTGCTCCTGACAGGATGACTGTTGATACGTTTTTTCATGCCCTGGGCCGCATCTATGATGAGTCTGACAGGGTCCGTATGGCTGAGGACATGGTAATAAGTGTTCATCAGGGAAAACATTCAGCCGAGTGGTTCTGTTCGGAGTTCCGACGTTGGGCAGCGGAGGTCTCCTGGAATGATGCCGCCCTTAGAGGGCTATTCCGCAGAGGCCTGTCTGAACGTCTCCAGGACGCCCTGGCCCTTCATCCTCCACCTGATACTTTGAAGGACGCCATAACCCAGGCCGTACGAATGGACCTCAGGCTCCGCGCCAGGGGTGTCATGCAGTATGAAACCTCACTGTTTGCTGGCAGCAAAGAGACTGGAGCCACTACTGAGGTCATAGACATTGGCACCACCTCGCTAAAAGAGAAGGAGAGAAGACATCGCCGGGAGAAACAACTCTGTTTCTATTGTGGAGAGTTCAGACATTGGAGAAAAGATTGCCCCACCTGTCCGTCATCTAAGACGGCGGAAAACTACTAGGTCTGGGTAGCGGTCGAGGAGGCTGCCCAGACCTTCAGGTACTATTTTCCTCATGTTCTAAAGTCGTGTTAAATGTGGAACTGTTGATAGACAACTATCATTTTTTCTCGACAGCATTTGTGGACAGTGGTTCATCTCTCAATCTGGTCAGTTCCTGTGTCGTCTCCCAACATAAGATAGGGACAGTCAGGCTGGAGACTCCCCTTAAAATTGTTGCTATCGACTCTTCCCCTCTTACCCGAACAGGGATTCTTTATGCTTCCAAAAGGTTTTCTTTGCAGGTCGGTTCTTCCCACAAGGAAGACATGGAATGTTTTGTCATGGACAAATTGCCCACAGGGCCAGTGCTGGGTATGCCATGGCTTCAACGCCACAACCCAGTGATTGACTGGGAATAAGGGGAGATTATTAAATGGGGATCCCAATGTGTCGACTGGTGCCATAAACCTGTTTATTGTCTGAAACTTGCAAAACCTGTCTCAGTGTCTTCTGTTGGTCTGGAGGGTATTCCGGAGTACCTGAAAGACTTTGAGGACGTGTTTTCTGAAAGTGAGGCTGAGGCTCTGCCCCCGCATAGATCATTTGACTGTGCTATTGATCTTGTCCCTGGAGCCAAATTGCCCAAGGCCCGTCTGTTTAATTTGTCAGGCCCGGAGCGCCTGGCTATGAAGCAATACATCGCTGAAATTCTTCGCAAAGGGCATATAAGGCTCTCAGTGTCCCCAGTAGCTGCGGGGTTCTTTGTTAAAAAGAAGGATGGCGGTCTACGTCCCTGCCTCGACTTTCGAGAACTTAATAAAATCACAGTCAGGAATACATACCCCCTGCCTCTGATTCCTGATCTCTGTAACCAGCTCTCTGGGGCCAAGTGGTTTTCAAAATTGGACCTCAGGGGGGCTTATAATTTGATAAGAGTACGGGAAGGGGATGAGTGGAAAACTACTTTTCTTACTACTGAGGGGTTATTTGAGAATCTCGTCATGCCTTTCGGTCTCACCAATGCTCCAGCTGTGTTTCAAAATGTCATTAATGTAGTTTTTTTGGACCTCATTGGCCGTTTTGTTGTGATCTACTTGGATGATATACTGATATATTCCTCTGACAGACATTCTCATTTATCACATGTTAAAACTGTGTTTCAAAGACTCAGGGAAAATCAATTATTTGTTAAGCTGGAGAAATGTTCTTTCTTTGTTCAGGAGCTATCATTTTTGGGTCTCATAATCTCTCCACAGGGGTTTCGTATGGATCCCAAGAAGGTGCAAGCCATTATGGAGTGGGTCCATACTCAGGACATTAGAGGACTCCAGCGCTTCTTGGGATTTGCGAATTACTGTCGCAGGTTTATCAAGGGTTTTTCTCAGATTGTGAAACCCCTCATGGATCTCACACGTAAAGGGGCAGATGTTAGGAACTGGTCCCCGTCAGCCAAACAATCTTTTTTAACTTTGAAAAATTGTTTCACATCCGCTCCTGTTCTGGTTCAACCTGACTCATCCAAGTCGTTTGTGGTTGAAGGTGATGCTTCAGAGGTTGGGGTGGTGGCAGTGTTGTCACAGGGACCTACTTCTCTGACTAACCTCAAACCTTGTGCCTATTTCTCGAAAAAATTTTCTCAGGCTGAGAGAAATTATGATGTTGGTAATAGAGAACTCTTAGCAATCAAGTTGGCGTTCGAGGAATGGAGGCATTTTTTGGAGGGGGCGGCTCACCCCATCACAGTCATCACCGACCACAAAAACCTAGAGTATATCAAATCTGCTAAAAGACTGACTCCTAGGCAGGCCCATTGGTCACTTTTTTTTTCCAGATTTCAATTTTCTATAACTTTTCGCCCAGGGTCTAAAAACGTGAAAGCTGATGCTTTATCATGTAGTTTTGAGTCGCTTTCCGCCCCTGACCCGCCGTCCCCCATTCTTCAACCCAATATCGTTATAGCTGAAGTGTCGTCAGAATTGGGGCGGGAGATTTGGGGGCTCAATCTTTAGCTCCAAGGTCCAAACCCGAAAACAAATTGTTTGTTCCTCAGTAGTTATGCACCAGGCTCCTGCGTGAGTTCCATGATTCAAAACTGAGTGCTCACCCAGGCATTTCTGCCACATGAGAGGCAGTGGCTAGAGTTTTTTGGTGGCCTTTGATGGCTTCAGATATTAAGAAGCATGTCGCTGCGTGTGGGGTATGCGCTCGTTCTAAGAGCTCTCATTGCCGGCCGGCCAGGGAATTGGTGCCTTTGCCAATTCCAGGAAGGCCATGGACCCACTTGTCCATGGACTTCATTACCAACCTTCCTTCTTCTTGCGGTAACACGGTTATCTGGGTAGTTGTGGACAGGTTTTCTAAGTAAGCGCATTTATACCTATGGCAAGTCTACCTTCTGCAGAGACTCTCGCTAAGCATTTCCTCGCACAGATTGTACGGTTACATGGGGTACCTATGAATATTGTATCTGACAGAGGGGCACAATTTGTGGCCAAGTTTTGGAGGGCTTTTTGCAAAAGGTTGGGATATCTTTGTCCTTTTCCTCAGCCTACCACCCAGAGAGTAACGGGCAGACGGAGCGCACCAACCAGTCGCTTGAACAAATTCTTCGATGTTTGATTTCTGCTCTGCAAAGCGACTGGTGTGATGCCATACCGTTAGCGGAGTTCACCTTCAACAACCGTACCAATCAATCTACCGGTAGGTCACCGTTTTTTATTAATTATGGTTTTAACCCTCATTTTGGTGAATTCTCACGTTTAGATTCGGGCTGTCCAGAGCTGAGGACTGTGTTAACCGAATCAGGGATCTGTGGTCAAAAGTTCGGTTAAGTATGTTCAGGCTGAGGAGACTTATAAGCGTTTTGCAGATAAAAAAAGGAACCCTGCTCAGGTGTTGCAGTGTGGGGACAAGGTGTGGCTCTCCACGCGAAACATAAGTCTTCGTCTGCCCTCTGCCAAACTGGGGCCCAAGTTCATAGGTCCCTATGAGATCATTGAGGTAATTAACCCTGTGGTGTATCGTCTTCGCCTCCCCCCCGCTTTGAAACTCCATAACGTATTCCATAGATCCTTGCTAAAATCCTTGGGATCGGTAGTAGAAGAACCAGCTGCTGTTCCCTCCCCAGTCTTGGTTGATGGGCACATGGAATTTGAGGTACAACATATTGTAGACTCCCGGCGGTCTCGGGGTACTTACAGTACCTGGTACATTGGAGGGTGTACGGTCCAGAGGACCGGTCTTGGGTGCCGGCCAGATCGGTACAAGCTGACCGTCTGGTTCGGGCATTCCATGCTCGGAATCCTGGGAAACCTGGGGTCCAGAGGCCCCCCATTAAGAAGGGGGTACTGTCATGGTTTACTGGGTTCTTGGATCAGGTAGTCGCGGGTTAACTTGGTTGGCCTCTTTCTGGGTCCTGGGAGGCTTTTTATAGCCTCACTGTGAGGCCAATCTTTGTCGTTTATACTCTGACCTTTGGCTGAGTGTGTCTGACCCTGTGCTTGTGCCAGTGCGTTGTGCCTGTGCTACGTTTTGTCTGTCTGGTTCTGATTTGGCTGTGTCCCTGTTACGAGTTTTGCCTGTCCCTTTTGTACTGCGTTGCTCCCTCTGTGTATGATCCCTTGGCTGTGTTCTGATCATTCTCTGCCTGCTCCTTTTGTACTGCGTTGCTCCCTCTGTGTATGACCTGGCTATCCTGACTATCCATTCTGTCTATGCCCCTTGGTAACTTTATTTCGTAGTTACCCTTCTAGGAGTTTTCCTTTACCTTCCTAGATCTCTGGAGCTTAGGCCACGCCCCTAGGCAGTCAGGTGCTGCAGGTCCTCCGGCCTGAAGCATTCTCAATCTGCTACTGCTGCCTCTGAGAGACGTGTGGCCGGCTCTGCCCCTTGGCAGTCACATGTTGAAGGTCCTGTTCCTCAGAAACACACGTCTTCCCTGCTGCGGCTCTGCTATACAGGTATCTATGGGCACAGTTTGTTCACTCAGGACACACGCACTGGCTCAATGAGCAAGTGCAGTGCGGTGTCCCTGACACTATGCTCTCCTTAGCAACTAATCATGTGGTGTGTGACGCGTCACCATGTGACCGCTGATACCCAAGCTCACTTACACCAGATGCCTGGACACGCACACTGCTTCTCGACTCCCCACAATGTGTTCCCAATTTCCATGACCACGTATTATGTGTGGCGTGATGCACCACCACATGACCTCTCCTCCAACCTCACATACATATCCCATCATGCCGCCCAGCCTCCTCCAACATGTGTCACTATGTGACTCTGCCCACATCTCTCATACCTTACAGCGCTGTCCCACCTCCTGCATTATGTGGCATGGCCACCTCCAGAAGCCCACCCCCCAATGACCCCATGCCCTCAGACTTACTGTCTGTCACATTAAGAACCTCCTAGCATGGCTACATACCGTAAAACATGCAGGAGATGCGGGAGGACCCTGACAACCATCTATACTAAGGTCATTCCAAGACAAGAGATGTATCCTTTTTTGCCTGACCCATCTCTGAAACCACTCATGCCGTTTTCCACCTTCCAGAAATTTGCCATACACTTGTCCCTGCTGGGTTCTCCATGTGTCAATTGGACTTCCCATACTTTTACAGGTATATCATAATTTCGTCTTATATTTCCCAAACAACCATCCCTTCCACCTCTCCCTCTATCCCATTCTCCCTTATAGAGGTCTCATCCTTTATTTAAGTCCACACATCTACTGTCCATTACGGTTTACCTAATACCCTCACAGATTTCCCCATTATTAATGTCAATGGACTACACGTTCATTTGTTGGCATATGCAACAGATTAGGACTTATTATAAGTAAAAGGAGGAATTTATGCTGACCTGACAGTAGATAGCGATGTTGTGTAACGTTTCCTTCTGTTTAATGTATTGTATAAGAAATAGTCTCATTTGTAGTTTCACTTTCGTTTTGTTCCTGTTTCCTGATGCAATGCTAAAATTACTGTGCATTATTCTTTTACCTCGTGTTGTTAGAAGTAAATGCTTGTTATCCCATGCAGCCTGCTCTGTGAAGTTTTCTACTGCAAAGGTGTGGATTCAGAAGCTGTGCAGCATCATTAAGGTTCATTAATCTATTAATGAAGATGTGTATATGTTTAATACCTGACACACATACACAATGTGCAGTTTGCTGTTACCTGAGTTTATGTATTAGCTTTGTGTCAAAACAACCTTTTCTTTTTGGGAATCTTTGTTGTAAATAATGTAAATATTGTAAATTCCTGTATATAATCTTTATGTTTGTGCACTGACATACTGTTTTTGTTCCCCCTTCCCCTAGAGCAAGGGAGCAAGGCCAGTTGTTGTGTTACGGTAGCTGAGGAGGACAGGAACAACAGCAGGGCAGCAGAACACCTGAGATGTTGGTAACTGATGGGTTGCAGATTCCTAAACTAACGACACAACTAGAGGTAGCCGTGGAGCGTTCCTACGTTGATCCTAGACGCCTCGTCACAGCCTGAGAGATAACTACACCTAAAGGCAGAAAGATGAAAGCTATCTGCCCCGGAGCAGATCCCCAAAGAAAATAGGAAGCCCCCAAACATATAATGGCGGTTAGACAAGATGAAAACACAAACATAGGCAGAAAATAGATTGAGCAAACGCTGGGGCCACAAGCTGACTAAATAGGATAGGAAAGGAGAGATTTCTTTCTGCAACCCAGAAATCCCTACAAAAATCCAACAATTCTGATTACAAAAATACTGAGATCACACGATCTCGCCACCCGCTAAATCAGATCTCAGTGTGAACAAAACTAAGCTGCAGCCGCTGAAAAAAAAAGGAAAAAGCAAATGAGCAAATAACAGTGGCTGCAGATAAACTGTGAGGAGCTCAGGCCCCAGTAGGGACCTGGCTGACCTCCACAAAAGTGCAGAAAACAATGCAAAAAGCAAGCACAAAAGGAAAAGCAAAAAATATCTTATCTGAAAGCAGGAGATGCAGGCAAGACTCCAGCAAACTTCCAAATGAACCAGGAACCACAATTGAGACAAGAACAATTGATCATCGGCAACCATCATGGGAGGGAACCTCCCTTATATCAGACCAGTCAGTGAACCCATATTGCCATTCTTCGCTGAAAGGTTCAGTACTGTCTGTAACCACCAGAGGGAGCCTCTGCTCAGAAACCATCTCTAGCACATTCATAACAGCCAGGGTGCATATGGAAATCTTTGAGTCGCTTTATTTCACATGCTTTCACTTTGTCCGCCACTTGCACTTGTGTTGAACAATAATTAAAGAAAATTTGCATGAAAATGTTTTAGTGTGCAGTTAAAATTTCACCCTTGGAAAGTGGGACAGGAAGCTAAATCGACATGATGGGTGTGTTTGTTGTTTTCCTGTGGCAGGCACGGTTTCAACTTGCCTCAGCCTCTGCATTCACCATCAGCATCTTGTCCACTTCCCTGTCCCTTACCTCATGCCTTGCTAATTTTTATTTATGTATGACATATCCCTGTTGAGAAAACTTGCATACAGTATTACAATGCCAGAAAAATTTGCTCACTACAGATGGATGTATACTGTATCAATATAACAATGCAAATTTTTTAACAACTTTTTTTCTGGGGGGGTTGAGGACCAACTCAAACAAATACCGTATAAAATGTCCATGCAGAAAAAAATTGCAGTATTGCAATGACATCAAAATATGTTGATTTCAGATGGATGTATAAGACAGCAGTATCAATATGGCAATGTGATTTTTTTGAATAAGCAATTTTTTCATCTTTGGGCTTTTAACTTTTGAGGCCCAACTCTAGCATGATAAATTCCACATAAAATGTCACTTCTGGAAAAATTGCAATATTACAATGCCAGCAAAATTTACCCAACTGAGATGCACGTGTAATGAATGGAAGCGAAGGCACAGGTGGTGAAGTTCACATTCGTTTATTTTTGAGTGGAACCTCGGGACCACGGTCCGGTGGGCTCCAAAAGGGGCGTAACTAGTGAGCCCCAGGTATCGGTGGTAAGACCCCTCGAACAGGATCAGAATGGAATACCAGGGGGACACAGGTGCTACCTCCAGTTAGACCCCAGACACGTGGCAGCTGTCCCAGAAGGACATACTGTATGCGTAAACAGTATATACAGAGATGGTGGAGCTGACCAGTAGGAACCGGGTATACGGATAGAAGCTGGCACTGACGGTAACAAGCGAAGTTCGGGTATGCAGGTGGAAACTGGCTCCAGTGGAACTGGTGTAGTCCAAAGGTTCAGATGGCTAAGTGGCGGGAGGAGACGGAACTGAAGCAGTCAGTACAAACGTCATCTTGGACAGCCGAATAACAGGTCACTGATATTCTGAGGAAATAAACAGTGTAAGCAGAGTACTAGACAGAATACTGCAGAAGCGCAGACAGAGCAGACACAGAACTGAGACTAGCAACAGTAGATACTCATTGCTCTGGCGCCGTCCCTATGGCGGAGGGGCCAGAAATAGCATTCAATGCGCTGCCATTGGTTAATTCCTCTTTTTGAAAAATGCGCACTGTCTCTTTAAGAGACCTAGAGAGCACGCGCGCATAACCTTAATCTCATACCAAGAGATGTGCTGGCCAGGAAGCAGGGGAAGGAGCAGGATAGCAGGCAACAAAGTGAGAACGAAGGCCCCGCCGGGGTCCCGCTAAGGTACCGCCACCATAGCATGAGGACGGGGATCCTGCCGAGTGTCTCACTGAGGTACGGGCACAGATATAACAGGACGTATGAGACTGCAGTATAAATAAAGCAATGCGATTTATTTTACAAATGGGTGGGGGTTTTAAGACCCAACTGTAGCACTCTAAATGCCGTATAAAATTTTACAGCTCAAAAAAAAATGCTGTATTACAAAGCCAGGCAAAGCACACCATAGATGGATGTACGAGACTGTAGTATAAATATAGCAATGTGATTTTTTTTAACAATTTCTTTTTTTAGGGAGTTTTGAGTCACATTTGTAGAAGGCTAAATGCAGTATAAAATAACCTAGAAAGCCTGCCATCTAGACGCAGCAGAGCTAGACCCATCGTGGGACAAATGGATTAAAAGCATTTCTACGGAAAGGTGAGGAATATTGTTGGTTTTTTTACCTCTTTTGCAGATGATGAGGGCATCGGGAGAATGGGCAAGGTCATAAGTATGGTTTAATTAAGATTATTAAAGGAGTCTGTGTCTTTCAATTAAAGGACTTTTTTCTGGGTGTCTGTGTTTTCTTACAATGTAACTATGGGGTTAGTAATGGGGGCGTCTTATTGACGCCTCTCTTTTACTAACCTCGGGGCTTGAGGTCACCTGACAATAAAAAGGAGGTCATAATGTTCACTCTCCAGCTTTCCTTGACTTCCTTCTATAATAGAACAGTACAGGAAAACTGCAGTAGCTGTATCTGTGGATGACACCACACCATGTTTCATATCTACCGCACATCTCTACCTGTTTTGTGCTATTTTTGCATATTTTTACCTTTCAGGATACTGGGAAAGTTGCACCTCTCATGGCAGCTATATTGCTGACACCATCCAGATTTCTGGGAGTCCTGAACACAGATCTGCCCAGTTATGCTGCATTACTGGCGACTGGTCAGTGTTTATGTATTAGTGCTCATATAGACGTCAGTAAGTCACGTATCTGTGATTTTGACGGATAGGACACATACCTATTATAATGTACGGAGCAGATCACAAGTCTGTGTTTTTTGCGGAATGTGTACGTGCAAAAATCATGAAGACATGACTGTTTTTGATTTGAGTCACAGTTCAAAATCACCTGTACATGTCTAGGGGCCGTGAAAGTCGCTGACAGCACACATTGTCATCTACTTGCTGGCCATTTTTAACATTGTAATGGGTAGGAGAAGATTTGCAAATATTTTTAATTTTTTTGGCAAAAGATAAAATAACTGATGAACCAGTGATGGTAGGAACTGATACACTGACCAATCACTGATGAAAAATGGTCTGCTTTTTTCACATAAGGTCTCATTCAGACATCAATGATTTTTCACGCATACAAAAAACATAGTCTGAATGTCATCATTGTTTTGTATCCGATTTTCATCACTGATTGGTCAGAGTCAGTTTTACCATCAGTGCTTCATTAATGAAAATTACGGTAATTAATAAATGTCAAAGCTTCTCCTATGCAGTACAATGTTAATCACTGACGGCACACAGACTGTACACCGATGCCATCCGTGCACTGTCTGAGATTTTCACAGATCATAGACTTGTATGGGTAATTATGATTTGTGACTTGGATAGAAAAAGGCATGTCTCTGTGTTCTTTTGTTGTGGACATATAGTCCAAATAAAACCTGGACATGTGAACAGCCCCAGACACCGTAAGCTTGTGTGCCCACAATGAGTTTTTGATGCTGTATACTTTCACTGCGTGAAAATCACAGCGTCTTACAGCTCCAGCAAAGTGCATAGGATGTATAGGAATCTCTTGCCCACTGTGCTTCTTTATTACTCAGTGTAACCTGACCTGCTGTGTGGGTTTCACATCCGCAACATGTCCATTTCTCTTATGGCTACGCTCAGTGTTATGGATAGATTTCCCCATAGACTTGCAAATCCGCAGGTAAAAAACTCACAAGTGCTTTTAGTGCGTTTCTGTGGTAGAAAAGCATCAAAAGCACATGTAATCCACTGTGTCAATAAAATTTTGTCAAAGCCAAATACCAGAGAGAATAAAAACTGAAGCAGCTTTATTTAAAACATGACCTACCAACAAGAGACAAAAAGGCAGCATTAAAAACGCCTTGAAAACGCACTGAAAATGGAAAGAAGTATCGCAAGTAACCTAATTTACTAATTAGGTGCAGAAATTGTGGCGAAAATCTGAAACATCAAGAAACTCACCAAGAGCTCATCATTAGAACGTGGCCTTATGTTTCCTTGACCAGCTCATCTCAGGTCACCACCTCATCTCACTTACACATACACTAGTGATTTTTTCGGGCTGTAGCGTGACACTCCATGTCAGTAACCTGTGTCTGTACCTGCATATAAATCCATGTATAACATTAAGAATCGATTACTAAATAAGCAACCAATCAAACACATCAGCCATGATTGCAAGAGAAGTTACTACAAAATAATCCTAAATTTATGAAGCATAAATTCCATGTCTGCCTCTAGGCCTCCTACTCGCCTTGATAAGTCAAATGGACACAAGTAGGATCCTGGCAGAAGGCCTGAGGGTCGGCACAGAAGTTCAGCAGGATCTTACTATCTCATAATCAATGTGTAATATGAGACTTGGTTAAATAAAAAGTGAAAGGCGAACAAGCAAACCTCTCGCTGTCCAACATAGAGTCTCATTTCCCTTTTTACGAGCTGCATAATGTGAAGGTGGGGAATAAATTATAAGTGAAGCCCCCATCATATGTTTATAAATACAGGGACGTTAGCATTTTACCCGCTCGTAAATCTGTCCCAGACATGGCGGCTAGGGAAGATCTAGAGCCCAGTAAAACAATGATATATTTTCTGTCTGGGGGCCTTGACTAGTGGTCCATTCAGTGGTGATGGCCTTTCTTGGCTGATTCACACCCCCTCATTTAAAAACCATTTTAATTTAAAGATGTTCGTCGCCGCTGTCCTGGTGGCAAATTTACCCATGAAGCAGCAAATAGAAAATTGTTTAATCTAGAGATACGGTTCAGTGTGGTCACCCAGTGAACAGAGGCGTAATTACAAGATCAGCTCCACTAAAAATGTTCGGAGGTTGCCGTGTGACCTATCATCTCCTAATCTGCATAGTGAAATACAGCTTCATAACTATAAATTGCTGACTTAATTAAAACCGGGACCTTTCTGTCATTTAATTACAGGGAAAAGGTTATTGCTTAAACGCAATTTTCCAAATGTGATTTCTTAACAGTTATTAACCGTCTCCCCATCATTTATTGTTCCAGATTTTTCAATTTGAAAATAGTCTGTGTGACAGAAGTAATGACTTTATGAAAATCTCCATCTAGATACAGGCTCATAGACCCATTTGTTTCCCATAAGTGGAGTGGACGGGGAAAGAAAACCTTGAAAATGTCAAGGGACGATCTTCTGATTGCTCTCACTTTATGAACATAATTAAAACACGTAGGGTTTTTATATGAGGTGAAGACAAAAGGGTGATATCAATGCCGCCCGCATGCTGTTCTTCATATGCTCATTTCTTAAATGCAAGCCTGTACCTTTAAGAGAGTTGAGCTTTGAAGTGCTAACTTACAAGAGCTCATAACAGAGGCCACACAAAGGCTGGATGACCCACCCTTCAGCCACATATAGGAAAGGTTTTAGCACATGCACAGAGGGCGTTATGAAGGTAGCTTAGTCTGCAAGACATTTAGACTCTAAAGGGAATCTGTCAGCAGGATTTCACCCCTAATCTATTTATATGTGCAAATAGCTCATTCAAACACAACTCCAGCAACATCTTTACTTTACATGACCATTCTGTTACTCATTTTCAAAGAAATCAGAGTGTGAAATCAGACTAAAGACCTATTTGCAGATCTGAAGCTTCTGTCACTCCAGCTCTATTTGCTGCCCAATAAGCAAGAGGAGCTGGAATAGGGGCCGGAATAGAGCCTGGGGAAAATGAGGTTGATAAGAATTTTGAGTTTTTTTTTTAATGTTTCTTCACTAGAGATGAGCAACTTTGCCTCCGGGAGGGTTGAGTCGGGTTTCGGACCACCCGACTTTCACAAAAGTCGTGTCGAACGAAATCGGCCGACTATCGGAAAAAGTCGAAGGTCCGACTGAAACACGAAACCCAATGCAAGTCAATGGGAAAGCAAAGTCGGCAGGGAGTGGAGGACAGTAAACACACCTACAGTGCCCATTTCAATGCCAACGGCATCAATTCTTATTACTTAAGCTTGTCAACCTTAATTTACTTTATAATAATAGTAATGCATTGAAAACTGGGGGTTATTTGGCTAAAGTTGTGGGGGGCAGGGCTGGCTCCAGGTTTTCATGGGCCCCGGGCGAAAGAGTCTCAGTGGGGACCTTTAACACATGATGCTCCGATACGGCAGAGAAATACAGGTATAGTACAATGCCAAATACTTCACTTCTTACATTACATGACTGATATCTATTTTAAATTCTACAATAGCTCAAAAACCGGACAATATATTCCCCAATACAGTATTATGGCCACCACATAGTGCGCCATACAGAATAATGAGCCCCATATATTGCTCCATACAGAATAATTGGTCCCATATAATGTTCCATACAGTTTATGATGAGCTCCACATAATGCTACAGTATATAATGGTCCCCATATAATGTGCCATACAGTATAGGACGATCCCCATAGAGTATAATGAGCCCCACATATTGCTCCATACAGTATAATGAGTCACATATAAAGCTCCATACAGTATATGATGGGCCCGATATATTGCCCCATACAGAATGGGCTCCATATAATGCTTCATACAGAATAGGCCCCATATGTGCTCCTTATGATGCTCCATACCCTATATGATGCCCCAGAAATAATGAACCCCATATGATGAACTAGTATATGATGGGCCCCATGGATGATGCTCCAGTGTATGATGGGCCTATATAATGCTCCATATATAATGGGCCCCATTTATAATGCTCCAGTGTATAATGGGCCCTGTATATGATGCTTCAGTGTATGATGGGCTTATATAATGCTCCATATATAATGGGCCCTATATGATGCTCCAGTGTACAGTCATGGCCAAAAGTTTTGAGAATGACACAAATATTAATTTTTACAAAGTCTGCTGCTTCACTTCTTCTAATGGCAATTTGCATATACTCCAGAATGTTATAAAGAGTGATCAGCTTAACAGCAATTACTTGCAAAGTCAATATTTGGCTAGAAAATGAACTTTATCCCCCAAAACACATTTCAACATCATTGCAGCCCTGCCTTAAAAGGACCATCTAACCTCTTTTCAGTGATTGCTCCATTAACACAGGTGTGGGTGTTGATGAGGACATGGCTGGAGATCAATCTGTCATGATTAAGTAAGAATGACACCACTGGACTCTTTAAAAGGAGGCTGGTGCTTGGCATCATTGTTTCTCTTCTGTTAACCATGGTTATCTCTAAAGAAACACGTGCAGTCATCATTGCAATGCACAAAAATGGCCTAACAGGGAAGAGTATCGCAGCTAGAAAGATTGCACCTCAGTCAACAATCTATCGCATCATCAAGAACTTCAAGGAGAGAGGTTCCATTGTTGCCAAAAAGGCTTCAGGGTGCCCAAGAAAGACCAGCAAACGCCAGGACCGTCTCTTAAAAGTGTTTCAGCTGCGGGATTGGGCTACCAACAGTGCAGAGCTTGCTCAGGAATGGCAGCAGGCAGGTGTGAGTGCATCTGCACGCACTGTGAGGCGGAGACTCTTGGAGCAAGGCCTGGTCTCAAGGAGGGCAGCAAAGAAGCCACTTCTCTCCAGAAAAAACATCATGGACAGACTGATATTCTGCAAAAGGTACAGGCAGTGGACTGCTGAGGACTGGGGTAAAGCTATTTTCTCTGATGAATCCCCTTTTCGATTGTTTGGGACATCAGGAAAACGCCTCATTCGGAGAAGACAAGGTGAGCGCTACCACCAGTCTTGTCTCATGCCAACTGTTAAGCATCCTGAAACCATTCATGTGTGGGGTTGCTTCTCAGCCAAGGGAATCGGCTCTCTCACAGTCTTGCCTAAAAACACAGCCATGAATAAAGAATGGTACCAGAATGTCCTCCAAGAGCAACTTCTCCCAACCCTCCAAGAGCAGTTTGGCGATCAACAATGCCTTTTCCAACATGATGGAGCACCTTGCCATAAAGCAAAGGTGATAACTAAATGGCTCAGGGAACAAAACATAGAGATTTTGGGTCCATGGCCTGGAAACTCCCCAGATCTTAATCCCATTGAGAACTTGTGGTCATCAAGAGACGGGTGGACAAACAAAAACCTAAGAATTCTGACAAAATGAAATCATTGATTGTGCAAGAATGGACTGCTATCAGTCAGGATTTGGACCAGAAGTTGATTGAGAGCATGCCAGGGAGAATTGCAGAGGTCCTGAAGAAGAAGGGTCAACACTGCAAATATTGACTTGCTGCATTAACTCATTCTAACTGTCAATATAAGCTTTTGTTACTCATATGTTAGCAATTATTATATTTCTGTCTGTGATAAAAACATCTGTCAAACACACATAAAAACCAGAGGGCAGCAGATCATGTGAAAATATAATATTTGTGTCATTCTCAAAACTTTTGGCCATGACTGTATAATAGGAACCGTATATGATACTCCAGTGTATGATTGACCCCATTTATAATGCTCCAGTGTATGATGGCCCTAGGGATGATGCTCCGGTGTATGATGGGCCTACATAATGCTCCATATATAATGGGACCCATTTATAATGCTCCAGTGTATAATGGGCCCTATCTATGATGCTCAAGTGTATGATGGGCCCCATATATAATTCTCCAGTGTATAATGCTCAGCATATATTGCTCCAAACATTAAAAGAAATGAAATACCTCTCCTTGCTGGGCACTGCTCTACTCTGGACTCCTCAGCATCGCCATCTTCCAGCTCTCTGAACTTGGACTATTCAGGCAGAGAGCATACAGACGTGACGTCATCGCGCTGTCTGATCTGAATGTCACTGTCAGGAAACGCGGAAGACGTCACGGCGGTGAAGCAGCGAGAGGTAAGTATTGCAAGTGCTGGGGCCCTGAGCAAGCCTGGGGCCCACTCATGGGCACTGGCACAGGGCCCCTCATTGTACGCCGGTGTCTCTGACGGCGAGTGGGCCCCCCCACAGTCAGAGACACCGTCATACTATGAGGGGCCTTCTGCCAGTGCCATCGCCCACGAGTGGGCCCCTCCACCTGCTCAGGTACCGGCACTTGCCCGGGTGCACCAGGTGCTGATGCCGGCCCTGGGGGGGTACAGCTCAGTTAGGGAGGTGGAAAAACTGGCATATGTTGAGGTGTAGGCTGGACGTTCAGCAGCTGCAAATGGAGGAATTGGAGAAGTCGGAGGAAGAGGAGGACAAAGCGAGCCATTTTGCTGGCAACCTATGTGTCATCAGGGAAGGTGGTACAAAATCCTTTGAAACCCAGGCATGGTTCATTTTAATGAAGGTGAGATGACCAACATTTTGAGTTGACAGCCGGGACCTTCTTTCTGTCAGGATTGATCCAGCAGCACTGAAGACTTTTTCTGATAGCACACTACCAGCAGGGAAAGCGAGCTGCTGTAAGGCATATTGTGCCAATTCAGGCCAGGTGTCCAGTTTACAGGCCCAGTATTCAATTGGGAATGAACTGTGAGGGAGAATATTGATAGGGGAGGAGAGGTAATTTTGAACCATAGTTGACAACTGCTGTCTCCTATCTGTTGCAATCGATTCAGTATTACCAGTCGTGTGAGTGGTACTCGAGAAATCAGTCCACAACATGGTCATGAAACCCCTGTCTCCAAAGACACTTCGGCTGTGTGCACCATGAACACCTCTTTCATTTGGTCCAGTACAGCTCGTGGAAGAACCTGCACCGCTGCTGTGTGCTGGGAATGCCTCTAACAAACGGTTTACAAGAGTTGCTTGCTTCTTCGCCAGTATTAGCTCTAGGTTCTCCTGTGGCCTTTATAGCGTGGATCGAGGATGCTGGCCAACCAGTAGTCTTCATCCTTTATAATTTTGGCAATGCGGGGGTCCCTTTTTAGGATCCGCAAGACATAATCACAAATGTGGGCCAATGTTCCAGGTGTCAATGATGCACTGCCAGAGGTGGGTGGAGGAGCACTTTCTGCCAAATCCACATCCCTTCACTCAAGCACAAACCCTGTACCTGACCTTGGCAAGCCAACATTTTCTCTTGCCCCCTGAGAAGCATCCTCCTCCCCAAAATAATCATCGCCCTCATCCTCCTCCTCTTCCTCTTCTACCTCCATCTCGTTAAGGACAGTTCCATGAACAGACAATGGCTGACTGTCATCAAGGCTTCCTTCCTCCTCCTCCTCTTCCTCCTCCACTGCAGACGCCTGATCCTTAATGTGCGCCAAAGTTTGCATGAGCAGAAGAATAATTGGGATGCTCATGGTAATGATGGCGTCGTCTGCGCTTACCAGCCGTGTGCATTCCTCAAAACACTGAAGGACTTTACAGAGGTCTTTCAGCTTTGACCACTGCACACCCAACAACTCCATGTCTGCCCTCAAACTGCCTGCCTGTGTATCCTCCCAAAAATGCATTACAGCCTGCCTCTGTTCGCACAGCCTCTCAACCATGTGCATGGTGGAGTTCCACCTTGTTGCAATGTCTATGATTAGGCGGTACTTGGGGAGGTGGAGCGATCGCTGCACCCTCTGCATACGACTGGAGTCTACGGGCGAGTGACGGATGTGCGAGCACAGTCTTCGCACCTTATGGAGCAGGGCTGTTAACTCCGGATAATTATTTATGAAGGACTGCATCACCAGGTTCAAGGTGTGAGCCAGGCAAGGTATGTGTCTGAGTTTTGCCAGGGCTCTGGCCGCCACAAAATTACATCCGTTATCACTGACTACCTTGCCTGGCTCAAGATGTAGATGGCCATGGCTCAGTTTCTCGCTGCAAGTAGTCGGCCAGTACCTCCGCAGTGTGTCTGTTGTTTCCCAAAGATATCATCTTTAAAACAGCCTGCTGACGCTTACCACTAGCTATTTGATAGTGAGACATCTCGTGTGCAACACTGGCAGCTGCGGATTGAGTGCTCGTGCGACTGCGCTCTGTTGACGAGCTTTCGTTTCTGGAGGAGGAGGAGGAGCAGGAGGGTCGAACGCCTACAGCCAACTGTTGCCTATACCATGGGCTAGGCAGCACTGTCCCACCGCCGCTGTCCCCTATGGACCCTGAATCCACCACATTAACCCAGTGCGCAGTGATGGACATGTAACGGCCCTGGCCATGCCTACTGGCCCATGCATCTGTTGTTACATGCACCTTTCCACTCACTCATTGTTTGAGTGCATGGACAATGTGGTCTTTCACATGCAGGTGGAGGGCAGGGATGGCTTTTCTAGAAAAGAAGCACCGACTGGGTAGGTCATAGCTTGGGACAGCGTAGGCCATGAGCTCTCGGAACGCTGTGCTTTCAACCAAGCAGAAGGGCATCATCTCTAATGAGATCAGTTTGGCAATGTAGTTGTACAAAGCCAGTGTATGTGGATGAGAGAATGAGTATTTTCTTGTTCTACTCAGAGAGTCTGCTAGGGTGAGCTGTACTTGAGAGCTGCATATGGGGGAACTAGCGGTGGACATGACGGACTGAGAGGGGGTTGGTGATGGTGGTGGTGATGGTGGTGATAGCCTAGATTCAGTCTTTGGTTGCAAAAACATTGTGATTCCCTGACTGCTTTTTCCTTGCGACGACACCTCAACATTTCTTGCTGGTGGTGTGCTAACCGGTGGGCTTACAGTGGGGAAGAGATGTAGCGTTGCTGGCTGCCTTCAGTCGGAGCAGGTGCACATGTGCTACCTGAGGTTTTGTAGTCCATCCACGCTTGCAAGTGCATGGCATTTAAATGTCTAAGCATGCAACTGGTATTCAAATTTCGGAGATTTTTTCCTCTGCTAAAGGTCCTTCCGCACTTCTTACAGATAACCTTTGCCTCATCAATAGGATTTTGGTCAAAAAAGTGCCACACTGCACTCTTCCTACTATGGGATAAATTTTCAGGCTTGCACGCTGTGTTAATTTGACTGTCTGGCCAAGCTGTCCTGCAACGCTTTTTGTTTTTTTAACACGTTTTTGGACTGCTACCGGCCTGCCAGATAACCGCAGATGCAATGTCGATGCCTGCTGCGGATCCTTCTCCTCTTCTGAGCTATTACCAGCGGCATCCTCTTTCCCCATTGGATGCCAATCCGAGTCAACAACTGGGTCATCCATCACCTCCTCTTCAGTTTCATCTGCTCCTTCCTCTGTGTCACCGTGTAAGGTGTTATAGTATGCAGGAAGGGGCACCTGAGTTTCATTAGGGTCAGATTCTGGCTCAGTAGACTGCGAGGGCAATGTAGTGCTCTGGGTGAATGTACCAGCAGAATCATCTAGCAGTGGCTGTATATCAGTGCACTCCATGTCAGATTCATCTTGGACTGGGGAATTCAGGATTTGACTTGATAACCCAGGCATGGTATGTGAAAAGAGCTCCAGGGAGTATTCTAAAGTGTGGCCTGCCGCATCCTTCACTTTTGGTGGGGGTGAAGGACACACGGAAAGGTGTTGTTCCTGACCAGGAACCTGCACTGACGACTCAGTGCTTGCATTTTTTTGAAACTTCAGAAGAGGAGGCGATAGAGCTGTAGGCTGTTTCGGCAATTTAAGCCAAAACCTGTTCCTGATGCTCCGGCTTTAAAAACTGTTTACCTACTCCCAAAAAAGGGAGTCTTCCAGGCATTCTGGAGCCAGACGATGACTCAGGCTCTGTTGGCATATGCAACAGATTAGAACTTATAAGTAAAGAGGGACTTTATGCTGACCTGACAGTAGATGGCGATGTTGTGTAACGTTTCCTTCTGTTTAATATATTGTATAAGAAATAGTCTCACTTGTAGTTTCACTTTCGTTTTTGTTCCTGTTTCCTGATGCAATGCTGAAATGACTGTGCATTATTCTTTTACCTCATGTTGTTAAAAGTAAAAGCTTGTTATCCCATGCAGCCTGCTCTGTGAAGTTTTCTACTGCAAAGGTGTGGATTCAGAAGCTCTGCAACAGTTTATGGGCCCAGACACCCAGACACCCAGACATCCAGACACCAGAGAATCCTTCACCACAGATCCCAAGCACAAAGAATACCAGATACCCAGGACACTGGAACTCTCAGCAAGACCCTGGTGAATGCAGAAGAATTCTTCAGTGCAAGTCTCTCCAAACAGGTAAGATAAGTTAAAAATGACAAGTAGCACAGAGCTAAAACTCACAGTAGCTAAACTGAATGATGAGAACTATCAGCTATGGAATTTCAAAGTAGAGATGTTATTGTCTAAAGATGATTTATGGGAAGTACTCACTATAGATAGACCTCATCAAGATAATCAGACATGGGATAAGAAAAATAGACAAGCGAGAGCCACCATTAGCTTATTAGTGGATGATGCTCAATTAATACATATAAGAAATGAAGAAACAGTGAAACGAATGTGGGAAGCATTAAGAAAGCTATATGAGAGACCCATCTTAAATCACAAATTATTTTTATTAAGAAAGCTTTACAGTATGAGGTTGAGTGCAAATGATGACATGCAGAAGCATGTATTCTCAATGATGGAAGTGATATCACAGCTAAGATCTATTGGTGAAGACATTAAGGAAATCCATATAGCAGCAATTTTATCGTGCAGTTTACCAGATTCGTATACAGCCTTGATAAATGCTCTTGAGACGAGACCAGAAACTGACATTACATTAGATTTTGTGAAAACAAGACTCATAGATGAATATCAGAGAAGAAAAGAACAAAGCAATGATTCTTCTACTGAAAAAGACAATGAAAACGCTCTTAAAGCTACAGAATTTAAAAAACCCTATAATAAAGAGACAACAGAATGCTTCAGATGTAAGAAAAAGGGACATTTAAAGAAAGACTGTACCATATGGAAGGCAGAACAGCAAAAATTACAACATAAAAAGCATACACAGAAAGTAAAAAACACAATTTCCGATTCGTGTGAGAATAATTGGAATGGCACATTCAAAATAACAGACAAGAAATCATCACTTGGTTGGTTTATTGATTCAGGAGCAACGAGTCATATGACAAGTGACAAGAATTTCTTTACTGATCTTGATTTAGATAAGAAAGAAGCCATTTATCTTGCAGATGGAAGCAAAATAACCGCAGAAGGTATCGGACAATGTATGCTAAATTGTTCAAACAAGTTCGGACTAGATTCAAAGATACTTGTACACGATGTGTTGTATGTTCCAAAATTGGAAGGCGATTATTATCTGTGAAACGTTTAACTGCAAAAGGACTTACAGTAAAATTCAAAGACAATGAGTGTGCAATTATTGCAGGAAACAAGATGATAACCAAAGTCAAGCCAGATGAACAATTATATCATTCTGACAAACCAAAGGAACAGATGAAGGTATGTACACATGATCACAAAAACTGTATTCACATGTGGCGTAGACGTCTAGGACATAGACACCCGGACAGTATAAGGGAACCACAGAGAAAAGAATTGACAAAAGATTTAAAGATATCAGATTGCTCAATTACCATAAGATGTGAATGTTGTATAAAATCCAAAGCCACAAGGATATCTATTCCAAAAGAAAGTGAGATGAAAAGCGAAAGACCACTTGATTTGGTGCATACTGACGTATGTGGACCCATGAAAGTGACTACATCAGGAGGTAATAGATACATGTTGACTTTTATAGACGACTACACAAGATACACAGTCACATACTTAATTAAGAACAAAAGTGAAGTTTTTGATAAACTTGTAGACTATGTAACAAGATCAAGTAACAAATTTCAAAGGAAGCCAATTGTCATCAGGAGTGATAATGGAGGCGAATTTACAGGTCACAGAATAGAAGACTACTTAAGACAAAATGGAATAGACCATCAGAAAACTGTTCCATACACACCTGAACAAAATGGAGTAGCAGAAATGAAAAACAGAACTCTAACAGAAATGATGAGATGTATGCTGACAGATTCTAAACTACCAGAGAAATATTGGGGTGAGGCAGCAATGACAGCTACATATCTACAGAACCGACTTTTTCCAGAAAACTGAAGAAAACTCCATATGAACTGTGGCAAGGTATGAAACCAAGTGCCAATCATTTAAAAGTTTTTGGATGTAAAGTTTTTATATTCATTCCAACAGAAAAACGATCCAAACTTCAAAACAGATCCATGGAAGGAATATTCGTTGGATATAGTGAAAACTGCAAAGGATATAGAATCTTAGATCCCAAAACAGAGTTACAGTGAGTAACAGTGTGACATTCATTGAAGATTTAAATGAAGACATTATGATTTCAGTTCAAACAAAAAATGAGAAAAACAATAGTGACATAACTGAAGAAATATCTGATGAGAAAGAAGTGGAAATTAATGAAGAACAAAATACTGAAAGTGAAGAATTACAACTACAAACAGACACAGAACCTAAACGTTCAATAAGAGAGAACATAGGAAAACCACCAAAACGTCTCTCATACAAGACAAGTATAAGAAAAATCCATGAGCCTACATCTTGGGAAGACATATCTAAACTTCCTGAAGAAGAAGCTAATAATTGGATAGAAGCAACAGAAACAGAAATTAAATCCATGCATGATTCAAATACATGGACACTAACAGATTTGCCAGAAGGAAGAAAAGCCATAGGATGTAAATGGATTTTTAAAGTAAAATACCAAACAGATGGCACACCTGAAAGATATCGCGCAAGACTCGTAGCTAAAGGGTATTCTCAAAAATATGGAGAAGACTATGATGAAACATTCGCTCCAGTTGTCAAACACACTATAATAAGAACTTTACTTACAGTTGCAGCAGTGGAACAGATGAACTAAGACATCTGGATGTAAAGTTATAGGTTTTTTCTCTGTAAGAAATGTAAAGCGTGCACTAATACAATCAAAAGTAAAGAATTTTCAAATTCGGATGGAACAAGAACATTCTCTATCAGGAAATATCTTACTTGTTCCTCCCAAGGGGTTATATACCTTGCACAATGTCCATGCAATCAGATATATATTGGCATGACTACCAGGGAACTTCGCGTCAGAATAAGAGAACATGTGCGAGATATAGAAAGAGCCAAGGAATCTAAGGAAGGGGAACAATTAAAAACCCTTCCAAGACACTTCAAAGCTGCACATGATTCTGATACACGTGGATTAAAAATTATGGCAATTGATCAGGTAAACTTGGGCATTAGGGGAGGTAATTTATTTAAAATACTTTCCCAAGCTGAAAGCCGATGGATCCACCGCCTCAACACCCTGGTGCCATTCGGATTGAATGAGAGCCATGGGTTTGGGTCCTTCTTATAATATGTTTGGGTTTCCCTAAAGATAAATTAGGTCCAGCATTAAAGAATTTACACTCTGTGTTTTTTAATTATTTATTTTATTTTAATTGGTTTAGTATCCTTCAATATTATGATTTTAATCAGTTCTTTGTATTTTCAGCTATTTATCCCCCCTTTTGGGTTCCTGATTTCCCATGATCTGGGTCTGGTCCGGATGGGAGTTGTCTGGCTATGGGTTGTCCTGGTCTGGTCGAAGTTTGATGGTCTTCCGTTGAGAGATGCCTGAGGAAGAAGAAATTTAATATTAATGACTTATTGTTTATTGGATATTTAATTGATTTGATTATGAAAGATATATGAGGAAGTATATATTATGGACTAATTTATATTGATCCACTATTCTATTTAAATTGATTATTATATTCAATTAATTTGTTTTATTGTACAAATTGGTGTTTTAGTTTATTTCTAGTCCGGGGTCACATATATTATCCTTTATTGTTATTTTTATTTTATTTATGTTAATTTATTTATACTATGATATTATATATTATATTATATTTTGTATTTTTTATTAAAAATATTTATATACACTACTATATTATATATCAAATTAATTTTTGTTTGTATGCACCTAATATTTGTGGCACTTTATTTTTAGTTTATACCTTGGATTAATTTAATTTCTCTTTATTTTTGTATTTTAATTTTTATTTTTATTTTATTAGTCATTTATTTAGTCCATTATTGTCAGTTCTTTTTCTTTTCTCTATTCTTCTTTATTAATTAGTCCCTAGCAATATGTTTATATATTTTCTCTCCACTTTCTTAACAGCTCGGTCTCTCATCAAAATTTAGTGATGCCCCTTCTTCATTCTTCATTGGTCTGTTCCTCCCCTTTTTATAATGCCGATTCACTTGTTCCATACCTGTATTAGGCGCTTTACCCTTAGACCTTATTTTAGGCTGGTGCGCATGCGTGGGCTCTGCTGTATCCGGGATTTCCCGATTCATTCAATTGGCGCAACGGTTTTTCACCGCTGCTAAGCAGCGGTGGAGTGCCTGCACTCCACGGACGCAGGAGGAAGTGCCCTCACGTGATATGGTACGCCCACGCATGCGCCGATTAAACAGCCAATGCCTGATAATAGTGCACTTGTTTATCAGCTCTCTTTTGGCACGGGCCTTGTAAGTGGTGGCCACACAGGTGTTATACGGCACACTGAGGAGTGATTAAGTAACGATGCCAGCTATTGGACCACAGTCCACTTCCATTGGACACTTTTAAGTATATATAGGGATACAAACCTGACCGAAGCCACGCCTCCTGATGAAGAACGGCGAAACGCGCGTTGGGGTGGCAGGCTGAGGTCAGAACTTTCACCCATATGTAAGTTTGTACTTTGGCACTTGCACCTTATTGATTCTATTCTCCTATGCACCATTTATATTTATGTCCCTGCTGACTTTTATTATTGATTCCATCCTATTGCACATAAGCACTTTATTTATTTTGTATGGATGATAATACTGCAGTGTTGCAATACATGTACTTGTGCACTTTCACATATTTTCTGTGATCAACTATATTGGTTAATTAATTTGCAACCTTTATCCAGTTTTGCACATTATGTGCAGTTTTTGGTACGGTGTATATTAACATATTGGGTGAAAAATTGTCCTATTCTCTTGACCTGCGTGATTTGTGATTCTCTGTTAATTTAAATTTTGTATTTTACTGATTATTCATTAAAAATTGAGAATTTAAAAAAAACTCTTGACCCCTGCCTTTTTGTGGGGTTTATCTGTCATATGTTATATTGAGTTTCTATTTTGACTGTTATTCCGGTTTGGGATCTTTTGTGATCTATCTGGATGTAAAGACAGCTTTTTTGAATGGAGATTTAACAGAAGACATTTACATGGAACAACCTCCAGTATTCAAAGATGAAAGAAATCCAAACAAAGTTTGTAAACTACAGAAAAGCATATATGGTTTAAAGCAAGCAACTGAAGCGTGGAATGACAAAATCACGGAAGTACTAACAAATGAAAAATTTCAAAGAAGCAAAGCTGATCCATGCTTGTACACAAAAAGGCTGAGTAATAGATGGATTTATGTACTCATATATGTAGATGACATTTTGATTTGTTTTAAACAAGAAAGGGATAAAGAAAACATTCTAAAAACCCTGAAACAACATTTTGAAATCAAAGACTTAAGAAATGTAAAACAGTACCTAGGAATACAGATAGAAAGAAAAGAAGACGGAAGTTTCCTACTGAATCAAAATCACATGATTCAAGACATAACAGAAAAATTTGGACTAAAGGATGCAAAAACAGTAAAGTCTCCAATGAAACTAATTATCTCAAAGAGATGAACAGTGAAAAGAATATGCTACCAAACAATGAAGAATACAGAACAGCAATAGGAAAACTACTGTATCTAGCGACCGTTACAAGACCAGACATCGCAGCAGCAGTAGGAATCCTGAGTAGAAAGGTATCAAAACCAAATAAAGCTGATTGGAATGCCGTGAAGAGAGTAATACGTTATTTGAAAGGAACTGGCAATGTTAAGCTGAAATTACCCACAGGTGATAATTGAATTTTAACAGGATATGTTGATGCAGATTGGGCTGGAGATCCAACTGACAGAAGATCTACCAGTGGACATATTTTTTTTCTCTCAGGTGGACCAATAAGTTGGACAAGTAAGAAACAGTCAATTGTGACACTATTTTCAACAGAAGCAAGAATATGTTGCAGCAGCACATGCGAGTCAAGAAGTACTGTGGTTAAGACAATTGTTGACAGACCTAGGACAACCACAGTTGGAATCAACAAAACTAAAAGAGGACAATCAAGGATGTCTTGTCCTTGCTCAGATGGAAAGAGTCAATCCAAGAACCAAGCATATTGATGTGAAATATCATTTCTTGAGAGATCATCAGTATCAAGGAGTCTAGAAGTTGGCGTATTGCCCTACTGAAGAAATGACAGCAGACATTTCCACGAAGGCGTTGAATGCTGAAAAACATCAGAGACTAATGAAGAAATTGGGTTTGATTGAATAAGTCCTTATTTTTGAGAAAGGGTGTTGGCATATGCAACAGATTAGAACTTATTATAAGTAAAAGGAGGACTTTATGCTGACCTGACAGTAGATGGTGATGTTGTGTAACGTTTCCTTCTGTTTAATGTATTGTATAAGAAATAGTCTCACTTGTAGTTTCACTTTCGTTTTTCGTTTCTGTTTCCTGATGCAATGCTGAAATGACTGTGCATTATTCTTTTACCTCATGTTGTTAGAAGTAAAAGCTTGTTATTCCATGCAGCCTGCTCTGTGAAGTTTTCTACTGCAAAGGTGTGGATTCAGAAGCTGTGCAACAGGCTCAACACCTCCTGCCTTAGGTGCTATTGTGCTTTTGGCACTACCAGCAGATGCACCACCACCACCATCAGTACCAGCTGGCCCCCCCGCCCACGTCCGCGGCCTCTTCCACCATACTTCCTCATGTTTGGGAAAATGTACCAAAAATACCAGCAGATATATGGTACTGTATCAGAAGCGTACAGCTGTATACGGTGAAGGTGGAAATTTAAATCTCTGTATATATTTCCGGAGTCACACACAGACGCTCCCAGGCACAGTATAGATTAGACCAGAATATAAAAAGCAGAAAAAGGTACTGTATCACAAGATACCAAGTGTATATAGTATAGGGGAAAATTTCAATCTCCGTATATATTTCCGGAGTCATACACAGACGCTCACAGGCTCAGTTTGGATTAGACTAGAATATAAAAAGCAGAAAAAGGGTATTGTATATGAAGATACCAGGTGTATATAGTATAGGGTAAAATTGTAAATCTCCATATATATTTCCGGAGTCACAGACAGACGCTCTCAGGCTCAGTATGGATTAGACCAGAATATAAAAAGCAGAAAAAGGGTACTGTATCACAAGATACCAGGTGTATACATTATAGAGGAAAATTTCAATCTCCGTATATATTTCGGAGTCACTGACAGACGCTCATCAGGCTAGTATGGATTAGACCAGAATATAAAAAGCAGAAAAAGGGTACTGTATATGAAGATATCCAGGTGTATATAGTATAGGGTAAAATTGTAAATCTCCATATATATTTCCGGAGTCACAGACAGACGCTCTCAGGCTCAGTATGGATTAGACCAGAATATAAAAAGAAGAAAAAGGGCACTGTATCACAAGATACCAGGTGTAAATAGTATAGGGGAAAATTTCAATCTCCGTATATATTTCAGGAGTCACAGACAGACGCTCTCAGGCTTAGTATGGATTAGACCAGAATATAAAAAGCAGAAAACGGGTACTGTATCTGAAGAATCCAGGTGTATATAGTATAGGGAAAATTGTAAATCTCCTTATAATAATTCCGGATGTTGTGAATGGGCTTGAGATGAGTTCTGAGCAGAGGCTCCCTCTGGTGGTTACAAGCGGTACTGGTCTGTTCAGTGAAGATTGTGAGGACTGGGAATCAGGTGTTACTGACTGGTCTTATATAAGGGAGTCACCTTCCCATCAGGGTTGCCGGTGATCAATTGTTCTGGTCTGAATCCTTGATTCCAGTTTCCCTTGTAGCCTGCTGTGTTGTGTCTGCATCTCCTTCTAACAGATAAGACATTTTCTTCTTTTTGTTTCTGTGCTTGATTTTTGCATTTTGTCCTGCACTTCTGTGGGGGCCTTCAGGGTCCCCTCAGGGGGATTTTTAGTTCAGCCACTGATGTTTGTACTTTTGCTTTTTCCAGTTTTTTCAGTGGCTGCTGTTTTGATTTTGTTACACCAGAGAGCTAATTTAGGTGGTAGAGGTCGTGTGACCTCAGGTGTTTTGAAATTAGTAGAGTTGGTGCTTTCAGGGTTTTTTTGGGATTGCAGTAAGTACCCTTCCTATCCTTTTCTATTTAGTTAGTTTGGGCCCCAGCGTTTGCTCATACTATTTTTGTCTGTGTCAGTATTTTGTCTTGTCTAACCGCCATTACATGTTTGGGGGCTTGCTATTATCTTTGGGGTTCTGCTCCGGGGCAGATAGCTTTCCTATTTCTATCTTTAGGTGTAGTTAGTTTCTCAGGCTGTGACGAGGCGTCTAGGACCAACGTAGGAACGCTCCACGGCTGCCTCTAGTTGTGGTGGTTAGTCAGGGTACTGCAATCTCATAGATTCCAACTGCTCTGGTGTATTGCCTTTTTGCCTGCACTCCTCAGCTACCGAAACATAACATCCGGAGTCACAGACAGACTCTCTCAGGCTCAGTATGTATTAGACCAGAATATAAAAAGAAGAAAAAGGGCACTGTATCACAAGATACCAGGTGTAAATAGTATAGGGGAAAATTTCAATCTCCGTATATATTTCAGGAGTCACAGACAGACGCTCTCAGGCTTAGTATGGATTAGACCAGAATATAAAAAGCAGAAAACGGGTACTGTATCTGAAGAATCCAGTGTATATAGTATAGGGTAAAATTGTAAATCTCCATATATATTTCCGGAGTCACAGACAGACGCTCTCAGGCTCAGTATGGATTAGACCAGAATATAAAAAGAAGAAAAAGGGCACTGTATCACAAGATACCAGGTGTAAATAGTATAGGGGAAAATTTCAATCTCCGTATATATTTCAGGAGTCACAGACAGACGCTCTCAGGCTTAGTATGGATTAGACCAGAATATAAAAAGCAGAAAACGGGTACTGTATCTGAAGAATCCAGGTGTATATAGTATAGGGGAAAATTGTAAATCTCCTTATATAATTCCGGATGTTGTGAATGGGCTTGAGATGAGTTCTGAGCAGAGGCTCCCTCTGGTGGTTACAAGCGGTACTGGTCTGTTCAGTGAAGATTGTGAGGACTGGGAATCAGGTGTTACTGACTGGTCTTATATAAGGGAGTCACCTTCCCATCAGGGTTGCCGGTGATCAATTGTTCTGGTCTGAATCCTTGATTCCAGTTTCCCTTGTAGCCTGCTGTGTTGTGTCTGCATCTCCTTCTAACAGATAAGACATTTTTTCTTTTTGTTTCTGTGCTTGATTTTTGCATTTTGTCCTGCACTTCTGTGGGGGCCTTCAGGGTCCCTCAGGGGGATTTTTAGTTCAGCCACTGATGTTTGTACTTTTGCTTTTTCCAGTTTTTTCAGTGGCTGCTGTTTTGATTTTGTTACACCAGAGAGCTAATTTAGGTGGTAGAGGTCGTGTGACCTCAGGTGTTTTTGAAATTAGTAGAGTTGGTGCTTTCAGGGTTTTTTTGGGATTGCAGTAAGTACCCTTCCTATCCTTTTCTATTTAGTTAGTTTGGGCCCCAGCGTTTGCTCATACTATTTTCTGTCTGTGTCAGTATTTTGTCTTGTCTAACCGCCATTACATGTTTGGGGGCTTGCTATTATCTTTGGGGTTCTGCTCCGGGGCAGATAGCTTTCCTATTTCTATCTTTAGGTGTAGTTAGTTTCTCAGGCTGTGACGAGGCGTCTAGGACCAACGTAGGAACGCTCCACGGCTGCCTCTAGTTGTGGTGGTTAGTCAGGGTACTGCAATCTCATAGATTCCAACTGCTCTGGTGTATTGCCTTTTTGCCTGCACTCCTCAGCTACCGAAACAT
This sequence comes from Oophaga sylvatica, assembly GCA_033576555.1. Taxonomy (NCBI): domain Eukaryota; kingdom Metazoa; phylum Chordata; class Amphibia; order Anura; family Dendrobatidae; genus Oophaga; species Oophaga sylvatica. Next base: position 111,406,549 of record JARQOD010000010.1, on the reverse strand, counting down.
AACATCCGGAGTCACAGACAGACTCTCTCAGGCTCAGTATGTATTAGACCAGAATATAAAAAGCAGAAAAAGGGTACTGTATCACAAGATACCAGGTGTATATAGTATAGGGGAAAATTTTCAATCTCCGTATATATTTCTGGAGTCACACACAGACTATCACAGGCTCAGTATGGATTAGACCAGAATATAAAAAGTAGAAAAAGGGTACTGTATCACAAGATACCAGGTGTATATAGTATAGGGGAAAATTGTAAATCTCTGTATTTATTTCCAGAATCACACACAGACGTTCTTTCAGTATGGATTTGACCGTAATACAAAATTCTGAAACAAGGTACTGTATCAGAAGATAGCAGGTGTATATAGTGTAGAGGAAAATTTCAATCTCCGTATATATTTCTGGAGTTATACACAGATAGTCAGCATGTATTTGTCCATGAAACCAGCCGGTACACGGGAGTGTGTGAGGAGCGTACAGCTCTATACGGTGTGGGAAAAAATGAACGGTCGATAAGTATGCAGAAAAAAAGAATAAAAGTATTAGTGCTGTGTAAAAAGCAGTCTGCACAGCAGTGTACATACAGCAATACAAGCGTATAGCTGTATACCGTGTAGGGGAAAATTGCAATCTCCGTATATATTTCCGGAGTCACACACAGATAGTCAGCATGTATCTGTCCGTGATACCAGCCGGTACACGGTAGTGTGTGAGGAGCGTACAGCTCTATACGGTGTGGGAAAAAAATGAATGCTCGGTAACTGTCCAGAAAAAAATAATAAAAGTATTAGTGCTGTGTAAAAAGCAGTCTGCACAACAGTGTACACACAGCAATACAGCTAGCAGGCAGCGTAATAACCAGCGCTGCTGCACACAAGAAAATCCTCCCCTGTCACTGCACACTAACTGTACAGCACAATTGCTATCAGCACAAGCACAGAAAAACTTCTCTTTCCTGCCCTAACTCTCTCCCTACTGATAAACAGCGTCAGCAACCTCTCCCTACTGTTAAGATCGGCAGAAGTAAAATGGCGGTCTGCGGGCAGGGCTTTTATAGACACTATGATGCCCTCCAAAGCAAGCCAATCACTGCAATGTACTTCTCTAAGATTGTGGTGGACGCTGCCCATGTCATCTCCTTGCCCACAGTGTACGTCCTTGCTCATTGGCTGAAAAAAGGCGCCTGAAAGAATTATGGGAAAACCGACTTTGGCGCTCGGGTTGATGACCGCATGGCCGACTTCACTCTATGGTCGGGTTTCGCTCGGCGAAACATGACTTTGGCGAAAGTCAGCAACTTTTGAATCTGACAGACCTGTTTCGCTCAACTCTATTCTTCACTTATTTTTTAGTCTCCTTGGGGCACTTGAACCTGTGACTGTCTGCTTGCTTGTTCTATATGCTTTAGTACCATAGTGCTGTAGTATATTGAGATAATCAAAGTCTCCTATGAAGTATAGCCACATGCTGGCCTTCACAGGAGCATCTTCATGTCAGTCATGGGGCCTTCACTTAAGTGCTCATACTCATCTGTGAGATAAAACGGACGAGTGCAATTCAATAAAAAATCGGATTGTACTCTGGCCAATGCTAGTCTATGAGTCCCTGCTCGTCTGCAATTTTTTTCTCAGCTCAGACCGGGCCGAGAAAAAAATCTCATCCTGGTGCGATTATCCTCGTACCTCTGACGAAGCTTACCAATGCAAGTCAATGGGTATGATAAAAAAAATCGCACAGCACTTGAACCATGTGAGTGCTGTTCGATTTTTACACACCCATGTCCTTGAAAACCGGACATTTCAGCAGCCGTGTACAGTAAAATCAAAACGTGACCTGACAAAATAGAATAGATTGAATACATATGTACACATATAATAGATTTATATAAAAATGTCAGTCACATATATAATTAGTACAGTGCTTGTGTAGCTTACTGTACATGCATTTTTTAACTAAAAAAAATATTTTCTGGAAAAAAAATAGTGTGGGTTCCTCTGACAGTTTATAAACCAACACAGGGAAAGCATGCAGCTAGGGGCAGATGTTTATAGCCTGGGAAGGGGGTAGTACCCATGGGGCTTCCCAGGTTTTTATTATCAGCTCACAGCTGTATACTTATCCTTTCCTGGTTAATAAAATGGGGGACCCACCAAAAAAGTCAAGTAGGGTTATCCTATAATTAATAACCATCAAAGACTAGGCAGACACCTGCAGTCTGATATTAATAGACTAGTAGGGGGCCATGGATATTGGCTACTCCAAGACTAAAAACATCAGCTCTCTGTTCTATAAGATGCCTCCATTACTAAACCCATAGTAAAATTGTAAAAAGAAAAGTAACATCCAGAATAAAGTCCTTCATTTGAAATAATGACACAGACTCCTTTAATTAATCTAAATTTACTAAAAAACACGTATTCTCACCTCAATGCCCAGTCCACTGAAGCCAATATTCCCTGTGATAGAATTAAAATCTAATTTTATGAAAATATAGCTTCTTGTTCTCACATGCAGATATCAGTAAATGGTACTGGAGCAGGCCACACTAGGACCAGGGACTACGAACTAAGACTGGGATTTTCATAATTCCACAACTTTATTTCTTAGTGTTGCAATTTCAATATTGAGAATTGTATATATATATATATATATATATATATATATATATATATATACAGTATATATTTCTGTATATACTGTATATACCATATTTTTCAGAACCTAAGACGCACTTTTTTCCCAAAAATTTTTTGGGGAAAATGGAGGTGTGGCTTATAGTCGGAATATACTTACAAATACTGTGGAAAAACAAAAAAAACAAAAAAATGAACTGAAGTAGACTTGAATGACATGCATGATGTAAAAGCATGTTCACACTGGCCATAAAAGCAAACAAAACCAAAGGAAAAAACAATGTGTGCATATACCCTAATGAAAATAAAAAAGTAAAAAAGCAAGTGCATTAAATAATTAACATAGGGTACTTAGTAAACACTGTTTTGATCAAAAAAGTATAAAGCTGTCAAACCACGGCAAGGTGTACCCATTTTGGACAGTAGCTACACTCTCTAACGTTAAAACCTACCTAGTGTGAATAGTGGCAGAGAGTCTCCGGGTCCCAAACGGACACCCTGCTTAAGAAGGACAACAAATGAACTACACAGTTCAGTAGAAAGGAGGCCACACCCATTTGTATCGAATACAAAAATACTAGAGAAAAACAAAAAAATTGAACTGAAGTAGACTTGAATGACATGCATGATATAAAAGCATGTTCACACTGGCCATAAAAGCAAACAAAACTAAAGGAAAAAACAATGTGTGCATATACCCTAATGAAAATAAAAAAAGTAAAAAAACAAGTGCATTAAATAATTAACATAGGGTACTTAGGAAACACTGTTTTGATCAAAAAAGTATAAAGCTGTCTCACCACGGCAAGGTGTACCCATTTGGGACTGTGGCGTCAAATACTGTTGCCGCAGCAGGAGTCGGGCGATTCTGTGGTAGTCCCGGTCCGACTCTGCAGGGTGATGCAGCCACCCTTCCCAGGCTGGTGCAGCGGTGGTGCTCTGTGGTGCGGTGGTGGTGCTTTGTGGTGCGGGGGGACTCTGCCAGCATTTTGTGAAAGCCTGGAGGCCCCCGCAGATCCATTGCTTTATGCGGTGGCCTCCGGGAAAATGGCCGCCGGGGGCGGCGCATACTCGGATTGAGATCTCGGCACTGAGATCTTGTCCCATTTTCCACCACATTGCAGCAATGGATCTGCGGGGGCCTCCAGGCTTTCACAAAATGCCGGCAGAGCCCCACCTACCACAGAGCACCACCATTGCACTACAGAGCACCACCGCCACACCACAGAGCACCATCGCTGAACCTGTCGCAAAATGCCTGCGGAGCCCCCGCACCACAGAGCAGCACCGCTGCACAAGCCTGGGATGGGATTTCCCGGAGGCCACCGCACCAGCCTGGGATAGGGGTCATATCACCGGACCACCGAACAACTCCTGTGACCACGCTCCTCTGTGACCACTCCTCCACCTGTGCCAATCCCCCCCTGTAAGCTGAATTCGGACTGTAAGACTGCCCCCATTTGACACATTAATTTTTTTTCCCTATTTTCCTTCTGAAAATTTGGGGTGTGTCTTATGGTCCGAAAAATACGGTACTCATATTCACACAAACAAATGCATATATATATACACACACGTGGTCAAAATTGTTGGTACACCTCATTTAATGACAGAAAAACCCACAATGCTCACAGAAATAACTTGAATCTGACAAAAGTAATAATAAATAAAAAATCTATGAAAATGAACAAGTGAAAGTCAGACACTGCTTTTCAACCATGCTTCCACAGAATTTTTAAAAAATAAAACTCATGAAATAGGCCTGGACAGAAATGATGGTACCCCTGAAAATAATGTGACAAAAGGGATATGTTAAATTAAGGTGTGTCCACTAATTAACATCACTCGTGTCTACACTTTTGGAATCAGTAAGTGGGCCTGTATAGAGGGCTACAGATACTCACTTTGCTGTTTGGTGACATGTGGGTATCACACTCAACATGGCCCGGAGGAAGCGATGGAAAGAGTTGTCTCTGGAGATTAGACAGAAAATTATAGACAAACATGATAAAAGTAAAAGTTATAAGACAATCTCCAAGTAGCCTGATGTTCCTGTGACTACAGTTGCACATATTATTCAGAAATTTAAGCTCTATGGGAATGTAGCCAACCTTCCTGGACATGGCCGCAGGAGGAAAATTGATGACAAATCAAAGAGATGGATAATATGAATGGTAACAAAAGAGCCCAGAAAAACTTCTAAACAGATTAAAGGTGAACTTTAAGCTCAAGGAACATCAGTGTCAGATCACACCATCCGTCATTGTATGAGCCAAAGTGGACTTCATGGTGACGACCAAGGAGGACACCATTGCTGAAAAAAAATCATAAAAAGCCAGATTGGAATTTGCCAAACTACATGTTGACAAGCCACAAAGCTTCTGGGAGAATGTCCTATGGACAGATGAGACAAAAATGGAACATTTTGGCAAGGCACATCGGCTCTAGGTTCATGAGCGGAAAAATGAAGCATATCAAGACAGGAACACTGTCCCTACTGTGAAACATGGAAAAGGCTCTATTATGTTCTGTGGCTGCTTTGCTGCATCTGGCACAGGGTGTCTAGAATCTGTGCAAGGTTCAATGAAATCTCAAGACTATCAAAGAATTCTAGAGATAAATGTGCTGTCCAGTGTCTGAAAGCTTGGTGTCAGTTGCAGGTCATGGGTCTTGCAACAGGACAATGACCTAAAACACACAGCTAAAAACACCCAAGAATGACTAAGAGGAAGACATAGGACTATTCTGAAGCGGCCTTCTATGAGTCCTGACCTAAATCATATTGAGCATCTTTGGAAAGACCTGAAACATGCCGTCTGGAAAAGGCAACCTTCAAACACGAGACAACTGGAGCAGTTTGCTCTTGAGGAGTGGGCCAAAATACCTGTCGAGAGGTGCAGAAGTCTCATTGACAGTTACAGGAATCGTTTGATTGCAGTGATTGCCTCAAAAGGTTGTGCAGCAAAATATTAAGTTAAGAGTACCATCATTTCTGCCCAGGCCTATTTCATGAGTTTTATTTATTTTTTTTAATTCTGTGGAAGCTGGTTGAAAAGCAACTTCTGACTTTCATTTGTTCATTTTCATAGATTTTTTATTTATTGTTACTTTTGTCAGATTCAAGTTATTTCTGTGACCATTGTGGATTTTCTGTCACTAAATGAGGGGTACCAACAGTTTTGACCAGTGTGTACACCAATGTACAGTATATACACAGAGCTACAGAATGGAGGAATAGGGCAAAAGTAATAGTTACTGCGATTGCGTGCAAAATGTTTCACCATACATAGATGGATGGAGATATTTGTTTGGCAGTGACGCAAATTCATGGTGCAATCTAGTGTGGGCAGTGTGGCGTTATAATTTAATTGACACAGTTAGTATTGTTATGTCACTTGCTTACTACATAGAATTGAAGTCTCCTTGTGTGTTTGATGTTACAGTCACAATAGATAAACATTATATGATGAAGAAACCTTTGGGCACAAGAGTAAATGTTGAATATTTTGCTAGGCAGCCAGAGAATGAGTGAGAAGATTACCGCAGTGACCCGCTCAAGCAAATCATTGTTTGTTATGGATTAACTCATTGTCAGCCAGATGTCTGCATGTCACATCCAAACGTCACATAAAGATTTCTGCTATTCAAATACAATCTTTGTTGCAGCTATTAGGAATAAACAATGTTGTGTTTAGTCAGAAAATTCGAACGTGTGAGCATGGAAATGTAATTAATAAGTTGTATTAGCATGCCTTTAAATGTTTGTGCACATGAGCAACTGGGTGTTACCATTGCCTTTGTCAATAAGATGTGTTCCCACACTGTCAGATACTGAGAGCACTGATTGGAGAGTGCGTAGAGACAGACAACCGTAACATCCAATTGTTAATGTATGTGTACATTTTCAGGAAGAGTATCAGAGGAACAGGACAATGCAGGGTTCTGAGAGAAGATGCTGCAGCATTGTGATATATATCCCATAATAAAACTAGTTATCACGAACACCGCACTGCACTTGCTCACTGAGCCAGTGCGCGTGTCCTGAGTAAGACAGACTGCACTCAAAGATACCTGTGGAGCTGGGCAGCAGCGGTGAAGATGCGTGCTTCAGACTAACAGGACCTGAAGCACGTGACTGCCAAGGGGCGGCGTCGGCCACAGGGTCTCTCAGAGGAAGCAGGAACAGAGAGAGATTGCTTCAGGCCAAACAGGACCTGAAGCATCTGACTTCTGGGGGCTTGACCTAAGCTCGGAGAGCTAGGAGCAGAAGGAAAACTCCTAGAAGGGTAACTACGGGACAGAGTTACCAAGGGGCATAGACAAAACAGATCGTCAGGATAGCCAGGTCATACACAGAGGGAACAACGCAGTACAAGAGGAGCAGGCAGAGAATAATCAGAACACAGCCAAGGGGTCATACACAGAGGGAGCAACGCAGTACAAGAGGAGCAGGCAGAGAATAACCAGAACGTAGCCAAGGGATCAGAAAACCAGAACGGGCAAATACACAGTACCAAGACAGTAGACAAACTCACAACAAAGAGACAGATCGGGTCAAAACCAAACAAGCAACAAGATCAGGCACAAGGCACAGGCACACAGGAGGTCAACTAATTCAGCTGAGTGCAGGAGTATAACTGACACCAGACCTAGGTCAATTGGAAACTAAATAGCCGCCCTCTGCCAGAGAGAGGCTGAAACCATTAACCCCAGTCTGACCAGGACTGGACAAAGACAAAACCCCGTCCTGGGTCATGACGCTAGTATTGGCGGATGCAGTCTGTGATGTGTTTGGATCCATCAACAAATGATCATTTTGCAATTTTCCTCTTACATGTATGTGGGCCTTGTAAGGAAAAGGTTGTCGCCATTTTGTATAGGGCCTGTACCAGCCTCCATTTTGTCAGTTCACACAGCCACAGACTTTTAGCTACACATTGCCTATTAGCATATCCAGTACGACAGGTTTTGATGTCCACTAGGAATCAATAGGCCTTTACATGCTAATTAGTTTAGGCCAGTGACTGAATAAGATGGTCAGTCGTATGGTAAATAGCCCAAGCTCAGGCATTGTTTCCTGCTCCATATGAATTGCAGGCCAATTAATATGCGTGCTTCAAAGCAATGGGTATGGGCCTAGCAGGTTTAAGAACTAGCCATGACCAGGCTGCTGGTCTCATTCCATTTCACACACAGAAGCCAAGAAGATGGTCTAGGAAAGACCAAGGGACTGTTCAGGAACTGAAGACAAAAAACCTGACTGGCACTTCCAGACTAATGTGAACTAGGTGCAAACCAAAGGGAGCTACCCTCATGTAAAACATCCAAAAAAAGGCTACACTCAAGCATACTAAAGCATGACAACATAGAATATATGAAATTTTGAATAGCAATATGGCTTTGGAATATAAGGAAAAATTTGAGACGCTTAGTATAAACATTTGGCCAAACATTTTAAAGCTCAACAACCATCGTCAAGGTGGTCTCAATTCTGTTGAGTCCCTAACCTAATGTGAACATACCTCTATTAGGCTGATATCTGAATTTCTGGGTGAATATGCACCTCTGTCAGTAATGCCTGCATATATGGGTAAAGTAGGGAGCCGGTGTAATTAAAATCACCACCTGGTGGGAGCGGAGTGCTCGGTCAGCAAGCTAACATTCAAAAGACAAAAAACCTGACTGGCACTTCCAGACTAATGTGAACTAGGTGCAAACCAAAGGGAGCTACCCTCATGTAAAACATCCAAAAAAAGGCTGCACTCAAGCATACTAAAGCATGACAACATAGAATATATGAAATTTTGAATAGCAATATGGCTTTGGAATATAAGGAAAAATTTGAGACGCTTAGTATAAACATTTGGCCAAACATTTTAAAGCTCAACAACCATCGTCAAGGTGGTCTCAATTCTGTTGAGTCCCTAACCTAATGTGAACATACCTCTATTAGGCTGATATCTGAATTTCTGGGCGAATATGCACCTCTGTCAGTAATGCCTGCATATATGGGTAAAGTAGGGAGCCGGTGTAATTAAAATCACCACCTGGTGGGAGCGGAGTGCTCGGTCAGCAAGCTAACATTCAAAAGAAAAAAAACCTGACTGGCACTTCCAGACTAATGTGAACTAGGTGCAAACCAAAGGGAGCTACCCTCATGTAAAACATCCAAAAAAAGGCTGCACTCAAGCATACTAAAGCATGACAACATAGAATATATGAAATTTTGAATAGCAATATGGCTTTGGAATATAAGGAAAAATTTGAGACGCTTAGTATAAACATTTGGCCAACATTTTAAAGCTCAACAACCATCGTCAAGGTGGTCTCAATTCTGTTGAGTCCCTAACCTAATGTGAACATACCTCTATTAGGCTGATATCTGAATTTCTGGGCGAATATGCACCTCTGTCAGTAATGCCTGCATATATGGGTAAAGTAGGGAGCCGGTGTAATTAAAATCACCACCTGGTGGGAGCGGAGTGCTCGGTCAGCAAGCTAACATTCAAAAGACAAAAAACCTGACTGGCACTTCCAGACTAATGTGAACTAGGTGCAAACCAAAGGGAGCTACCCTCATGTAAAACATCCAAAAAAGGCTGCACTCAAGCATACTAAAGCATGACAACATAGAATATATGAAATTTTGAATAGCAATATGGCTTTGGAATATAAGGAAAAATTTGAGACGCTTAGTATAAACATTTGGCCAAACATTTTAAAGCTCAACAACCATCGTCAAGGTGGTCTCAATTCTGTTGAGTGCCTAACCTAATGTGAACATACCTCTATTAGGCTGATATCTGAATTTCTGGGCGAATATGCACCTCTGTCAGTAATGCCTGCATATATGGGTAAAGTAGGGAGCCGGTGTAATTAAAATCACCACCTGGTGGGAGCGGAGTGCTCGGTCAGCAAGCTAACATTCAAAAGACAAAAAACCTGACTGGCACTTCCAGACTAATGTGAACTAGGTGCAAACCAAAGGGAGCTACCCTCATGTAAAACATCTACATGAGGGTAGCTCCCTTTGGTTTGCACCTAGTTCACATTAGTCTGGAAGTGCCAGTCAGGTTTTTTGTCTTTTGAATGTTAGCTTGCTGACCGAGCACTCCGCTCCCACCAGGTGGTGATTTTAATTACACCGGCTCCCTACTTTACCCATATATGCAGGCATTACTGACAGAGGTGCATATTCGCCCAGAAATTCAGATATCAGCCTAATAGAGGTATGTTCACATTAGGTTAGGGACTCAAAGAATTGAGACCACCTTGACGATGGTTGTTGAGCTTTAAAATGTTTGGCCAAATGTTTATACTAAGCGTCTCAAATTTTTCCTTATATTCCAAAGCCATATTGCTATTCAAAATTTCATATATTCTATGTTGTCATGCTTTAGTATGCTTGAGTGCAGCCTTTTTTTGGATGTTTTACATGAGGGTAGCTCCCTTTGGTTTGCACCTAGTTCACATTAGTCTGGAAGTGCCAGTCAGGTTTTTTGTCTTTTGAATGTTAGCTTGCTGACCGAGCACTCCGCTCCCACCAGGTGGTGATTTTAATTACACCGGCTCCCTACTTTACCCATATATGCAGGCATTACTGACAGAGGTGCATATTCGCCCAGAAATTCAGATATCAGCCTAATAGAGGTATGTTCACATTAGGTTAGGGACTCAACAGAATTGAGACCACCTTGACGATGGTTGTTGAGCTTTAAAATGTTTGGCCAAATGTTTATACTAAGCGTCTCAAATTTTTCCTTATATTCCAAAGCCATATTGCTATTCAAAATTTCATATATTCTATGTTGTCATGCTTTAGTATGCTTGAGTGCAGCCTTTTTTTGGATGTTTTACATGAGGGTAGCTCCCTTTGGTTTGCACCTAGTTCACATTAGTCTGGAAGTGCCAGTCAGGTTTTTTGTCTTTTGAATGTTAGCTTGCTGACGAGCACTCCGCTCCCACCAGGTGGTGATTTTAATTACACCGGCTCCCTACTTTACCCATATATGCAGGCATTACTGACAGAGGTGCATATTCGCCCAGAAATTCAGATATCAGCCTAATAGAGGTATGTTCACATTAGGTTAGGGACTCAACAGAATTGAGACCACCTTGACGATGGTTGTTGAGCTTTAAAATGTTTGGCCAAATGTTTATACTAAGCGTCTCAAATTTTTCCTTATATTCCAAAGCCATATTGCTATTCAAAATTTCATATATTCTATGTTGTCATGCTTTAGTATGCTTGAGTGCAGCCTTTTTTTGGATGTTTTACATGAGGGTAGCTCCCTTTGGTTTGCACCTAGTTCACATTAGTCTGGAAGTGCCAGTCAGGTTTTTTGTCTTTTGAATGTTAGCTTGCTGACCGAGCACTCCGCTCCCACCAGGTGGTGATTTTAATTACACCGGCTCCCTACTTTACCCATATATGCAGGCATTACTGACAGAGGTGCATATTCGCCCAGAAATTCAGATATCAGCCTAATAGAGGTATGTTCACATTAGGTTAGGGACTCAACAGAATTGAGACCACCTTGACGATGGTTGTTGAGCTTTAAAATGTTTGGCCAAATGTTTATACTAAGCGTCTCAAATTTTTCCTTATATTCCAAAGCCATATTGCTATTCAAAATTTCATATATTCTATGTTGTCATGCTTTAGTATGCTTGAGTGCAGCCCTTTTTTTGGATTTTTTTTGGATGTTCAGGAACTGAAGACTGTACCTGGGAATGGCAGAGCCAAGGCCTTCCCATGACCATAATACCCGGTAATATTGATCCATAGCTTATACCTTTAAGCCTTGTACATTATTGTTGTATTTACACTCTGACCGTCTAGTGCTGGGCTGACCTTAAGACCCCAGCAGTGAAAGTACTGCAGGTAGTCTCTAGTGTCTGGGAGTAGGGGTCCCACGCACACTATTACTCTGATCCCACCGCTGCCACCAATTTGTGAGGAACTCAGCCGGCCGCCACACGGTAGCCCGGGTATCACAGCTTCTGATACCACCGCCGCTACCACATGTGACGGACGATCCCTTTCCTCCCACGTCACCAATGGGACGTAACTCCACAGGTACAGCTTCCGGCGCCCCCTTTGTCTCTCAGGTCAGTAAGAGAACTGCACCTAGAGCAAATGGCCGCCGGGGAAGGTGTCCTGCTACCCACTGGGTATTCTAAGATTCGTGATCAGAGTAAAAGCATCAGCCCAAGATTAATTTTATGGTTTAATTTGCCTTAAGGGCGCACTAGATAATTACAGAAATATACAGTAAAGCTATACAACGTAATTACAATGGAATGGCAGTCAGAGTAAAAATACAACAATAATGTACAAGGCTTAAAGGTATAAGCTATGGATCAATATTACCGGGTATTATGGTCATGGGAAGGCCTTGGCTCTGCCATTCCCAGGTACAGTCTTCAGTTCCTGAACAGTCCCTTGGTCTTTCCTAGACCATCTTCTTGGCTTCTGTGTGTGAAATGGAATGAGACCAGCAGCCTGGTCATGGCTAGTTCTTAAACCTGCTAGGCCCATCCCCATTGCTTTGAAGCACGCATATTAATTGGCCTGCAATTCATATGGAGCAGGAAACAATGCCTGAGCTTGGGCTATTTACCATACGACTGACCATCTTATTCAGTCACTGGCCTAAACTAATTAGCATGTAAAGGCCTATTGATTCCTAGTGGACATCAAAACCTGTCGTACTGGATATGCTAATAGGCAATGTGTAGCTAAAAGTCTGTGGCTGTGTGAACTGACAAAATGGAGGCTGGTACAGGCCCTATACAAAATGGCGACAACCTTTTCCTTACAGGCCTTAAGGGGCATTTACACTTGCTGATATTAGACGACCAGCATTCTTAGGAACCCTCATTTTTCGACTATTGGCCCATCTATCCTAGCTGACAATCATCAGATGAAAGATCAAACACTCATTCACTGTGTGCAATGCTTTTTAATCTTACTTAAAAAGCATTGTTTTTCACAGCCCGTCGTCCTGTGTAAAAATGTGATGTTCTAAATTATATTCTTTCTGCATAAAATGATCGTGGTGAAGATTGTTCTGTGCACACGGACATGCAGTAAGTCTTTGTAAGCAGGCTATTAAAAGACTGCCAATCAGCGTGCCTGTAGCCAATCAGCGTGCCTGTAGCCAATCAGCGAGGCTGTAGCCACTCAGCGGTCATGTACCTGCAACGGCCGGATTGTGTAATTGCTCCATAAATTGTTTGTAAAGACTGAGTTATTGATACACAGTTATTATGGCACACATGTAATTCTAGAAAGTTCTGCTGTATCAATATATACACTGCTCAAAAAAATAAAGGAAACACTCAAATAACACATCCTAGATCTAAATGAATGAAATATTCTCATTGAATACTTTGTTCTGTGCAAAGTTGAAGGTGCTGTCAACATAATCACACAAAAATCATCAATAAAAATCAAATTTTTTAACAAATGGAGGCCTGGATTTGGAGAGACCCCCAAAATGACAGGGGAAACAAGTCTAAATGAAAATCAAAACAAGACAAAATTAAAGTGGAAACAAGTCAAAATGATACTAAGTATTGTGTGTTGCCTCTACGTGCCTGTATGACCTCCCTACAACGCCTGGGCATGCTCCTGATGAGGTTGCGGATGTTCTCCTGAGGGATCTCCTCCCAGACCTGGACTAAAGCATCCGTCAACTCTTGGACAGTCTGTGGTGCAACGTGACGTTGGTGGATGGAGACATGATGTTCCAGATGTGCTCCATCGGATTCAGGTCTGGGGAACGAGCAGGCCAGTCCATGGCTTCAATGCCTTCATCTTGCAGGAACTGCTGACACACTCCAGCCACATGAGGTCTGGCATTGTCCTGCATTAGGAGGAACCCAGGGCCAACCGCACCAGCATATGGTCTCACAAGGGGTCTGAGGATCTCATCTCGGTACCTAATAGCAGTCAGGCTACCTCTGGCTAGCACATGGAGGGCTGTGTGGCCCTCCAAAGAAATGCCACCCCACACCATTACTGACCCACTGCCAAACCAGTCATGCAGAATGATGTTGCAGGCAGCATATCGCTCTCCACGGCGTCTCCAGATTCTGTCACGTCTGTCACATGTGCTGAGTGTGAACCTGCTGCCTGCAACATCCTTCAGCATGACCGGTTTGGCAGTGGGTCAGTAATGGTGTGGGGTGGCAGTCTGTATCTGTATCGTCTGTCATTCTGGAGGGTATTCCGGAGAACCTAAAGGACTTTGAAGACGTGTTCTCCGAAAGTGAGGCTGAGGCTTTACCACCACATAGTTCTTTTGATTGTGACATTGATTTAGTACCTGGGGCTAAATTTCCTAAGGCTCAGTTGTTTAATTTATCTGGGCCCGAGCGCCAAGCCATGAAAGATTATATTGCTGAGAGTCTCCGTAAGGGGCATATTCTGTCTCACCTGTTGCTGCGGGGTTTTTCTTTGTTAAGAAAAAAGATGGTGGTTTGCGGTCATGCCTCGAGTTTCGGGAACTCAACAAAATCACCATGAGAAACACGTATCCACTTCTACTCATTCCTGATCTTTGTAACCAGCTACCCGGGGCCAAATGGTTTTCCAAACTTGATCTCCCGGGGGCCTATAATTTGATAAGAATCCGTGAAGGGTACGAGTGGAAGATGGCTTTTCTCATGTCTGAGGGTCTATTTGAAAACCTGGTCATGCCTTTTGGACTGAGTAATGCTCCAGCTATTTTTCAAAATTTTATTAATGTGGTATTTTCCGATCTGATTGGTCATTTTGTGGTCATTTACCTTGACAACATTTTGGTGTACTCCCCTGATAGTCAAACTCATCTACACCATCTGCTTACGGTTCTTCCGAGGCTTAGGGAGAACCATCTCTATGCAAAACTAGAGAAGTGCTCATTCTTTGTACAAGAACTATCTTTTTTGGGTTTTGATTGTTTCTTGTGAGGGTTTCCGTATGGATCTGAAAAAAGTTCAGGTTACTGTTGACTGGGTTCAACTTCATGATTTGAAGGGTTTGCAGCACTTCCTGGGCTACGCAAGTTACTATTGAAAGGTTATCAGGGGTTTTTCACAAATAGTCAAGCCTATAACTGACCTTACGCTCAAGGGTGCTGATGTTAAGAATTGGTCATCTACTAAAGACTCTTTCTTGACCATAAAGAAGTGTTTTTCTACCGCTCTGATGTTGGTCTAAACCTTTCATTGTTGAGGTGGACGCTTCTGAGGTGGGGTGAGGGCAGTGCTGTCTCAGGGTCCCGCCACCTTGACCAACCTCAGACTTTGTGCCCTCTTTTCCAAAAAGTTCTCTTCTGCTGAGAGAAATTACGATGCGGGCAATAGCGAACTTTTGGCGGTCAAGTTGGCTTTTTAAGAGTGGAGGCAGTTTTTGAAGGGGCAGTTCATCCTGTCACCATGATCACCGATCACAAAAATTTAGCTTATATTGAGTCTGCCAAAAGGTTTACCCCCAGGCAGGCTCGGTGGTTGCTTTTTTTTGCGATTTCAATTCTCCATTACTTTTCACCCTGGGTCTAAAAATGTTAAGGCCGATGCGTTGTCCCGAAGCTTTGATCCGGTGTCTCCCCCGAGCCTCCATCCTCCATTCTTCAGTCGGGGGTGGTGGTGGCCGAGATTTCGTCAGATTTGGAAAGAGAGATTTTCGAGGCCCAGTCTCTGGCTCCAAGTGCTAAACCTGCAGGTAAATTGTTTGTCCCAGAGCAATTCCGTCTTAGACTCCAGTGGGAGTTTCATGAGTCAGTGTTGAGTGCTCATCCGGGGATTTCGGCCACCCAGGAGGCAGTAACTAGGGTTTTCTTGTGGCCCTCTTTGGTTGCGGACATCAGAAAGTTTGTGTCTGCGAGTGGGGTCTGTGCTCGTTCTAAGAGTTCTTGTTGCCGGCTGGCCGGGGAATTGGTGCCTTTGCCAGTTCCGGATAGACAACAGATTTGTCCATGGATTTTATCACAAATCTCCCTCCTTCCAGGGGTAACTCTGTTTTGTGGTTGGTGGTGGACAGAGTTTCCAAACAGGCTCATTTTATACCCTGCCCGCTTTGCCTTCTGCAGAAACCTTGACCAGATTGTTTGTGCAGCATGTGGTCTGTTTGCATGGTGTGCCTATGAATGTGGTGTCTGACAGAGGGGTGCAATTCGTGGTGAGGTTCTGGAGGGCATTCTGTAAGAAGTTGGGAATCACACTGTCGTTTTCATCTGCTTACCATCCTGAGTCTAACGGACAGACCGAATGTACCAATCGGTCTCTGGAGCAAATGCTGCAATGTTTGGCATCTTCCAGACAGGATGACTGGTGTGATGCGTAGCCCTAGGACGAGTTTGCCTTCAACGGTCAAGTGAGTCAGTCCACAGGAATGTCTCCTTTTCTGGTCAATTATGGATTTAATCCGCATTTTGGGGAGGTTTCTCGCTTGGAATCTGGTTGTCCTGGGGAAGAGGGTACTGTGCAGCGCTTGAGGGTCCTGTAGGGGGAAGTGCAACGGAACATCATCAGGGCTCAGGGAAGGTATACGTTTTTTGCGGACAAAAGAAGGTTGTTGGGTCCTGCATTCCAAGTAGGGGAGAAGGTGTGGTTATCTACCCGCAACATTAAGCTTACGGTTCCATCTGCCAAGCTGTGTCCTAAGTTTATTGGCCCATATGAAATCATGGAGGTCATTAACCCGGTAACCTATAGGTTACAACTTCCTGCCTCTTTTAAGATAGCCAACGTTTTCCACAGGTCCCTTTTGAAACCGTTGGGAGCTGTGGAGGAGGATTCTTTGTCTATCACTCCTCTACTGTTGGTGGAGGGTTACTTAGAGTATGAGGTGGGGTGCATCGTTGATTCTTGGTGGGTATGCCGGGGCTCGCAGTACTTGGTTCACTGGAAACAATATGGTCCGGAAGATCGGTCTTGGGTCCCGGCTAATTTGGTACATGCCGATTGTTTGGTTTGAGCATTTCATGCCAGGCATCCTGAGAAGCTTGGGGGTCCAGTGGCCCCCCATTAAGAGGGGGGTACTGTCATGGCTGTGGATGGGATTTCTTGTCCCGTCCTCTCAGAGTTAATTTTGTATGGCCTCCTTTTGGATTAGGGAGGGCTATATATACCCGTCCCGGTCTGGGGTTCCTTGTCAGTGATACATTTGTTCTTGGCTTTGTGTCTGACCCCCTGGTGTGCTTGGATACTGTTTTGTCTGATTTCCTCTCAGTGTATGAACTGGTCTGTTTTCTCTTTCTGTGCCTTGCCTTGTGACTGTGC
The DNA here is from genome assembly GCA_033576555.1 of Oophaga sylvatica. Classification (NCBI taxonomy): domain Eukaryota; kingdom Metazoa; phylum Chordata; class Amphibia; order Anura; family Dendrobatidae; genus Oophaga; species Oophaga sylvatica. Next base: position 111,389,644 of record JARQOD010000010.1, on the reverse strand, counting down.
TTACTTTCTATTCTGGCTTTGACCTTTAGCTTGTTTACTCTGACTTCCCACCTGTCTGCCCCATTTGTACTGTACCGCTATTTTCGGCTTCCTGACATTTGACTACGTCTTGACCACTCTCTGTTTAACCCTTTTACACCTCATCGACCTCCCGACTTGACTTCGGCACATTCTGACTACTCTCTGGCATCGCCGATCACCGCCGCTACTCGGTGCCTGACTCCGCCCCCAGCCACTCCCCTGGTGGTCACGTGCTTCAGGTCCTGCTCTGCTGCAGGTACCCTCACTGCAGCTCTCCTCTCACTCTCCCTGACCCCTTGGTATCTGTGTGCAGACTCCTGCTGCAAGTCTGCAAAAGGGGTCCTGATACATTCCCCATAGTACTAGCTTTGCTCATTGTGGGGGTATTTTTTATGCCAGTCATCACAAGAAACGTCTGGTGGAGAGACACACGCCACTTACCAAATTAGGTGCATCTCTTGCTGTGCATGCTTCAGAGAATCAAATCTTCTGCAGCCCATAACCCATAGCTGGAGTAAATTATAGCATTTTTTTCTCTGGTTGTCTATGACCTCATCTTCTTTATCCAAGCTCCAATTACTTGAAGAAAGTATAAAAAATAAAATAAATTTGGCATATACCGTAACTTGAAACTTTTCTACACCAGAAAACTGGCATAGGTGAAATTTTAAATTCCCTGTAGTTTTCCACTAACATTCCCACTAAACGTTACTTCTCCTTTCTGCACCAACTGGAAATGCAGTACAGAAGTAGCTGGGCTTCTCCAGGGCCTGCACAGCACTAAAGGTGTTTTCCTTCAGTTGACATTTATCTGTGCAGCCATCACCACCGGAGCCCCACAAACACCAGAATGGGGTCCTGAGCCTGTAGGTAGACAGTGAGAAAGAATTTGAGGAGCGCAATGTTTGAGCATGGTTGCACCTCTCTTGTCAATATGGCATATTTAACTGAAAAAGGTTATAAGCAATGCTGGGCTTTGCCATATTAATTGGAGAAGTGCCACTGACTGGCCATGGTCATCCCCTCCATTTCACAGGGATGGTAGAAATGGTGAGCAGCAGCCATGCTCATCACAGTGGTGCATTAAATATAATCAGCACTGCTACATCTGTGGAATGTGTTACTTTTTTATGAAAAATTCATATATCACAAATTCACATATCCCCATTCTATTCGGGAACATAACCTTATCAGCATAATTCATGGAATAGATGGTTTCCCTTGCGGCTGCGTTGGGATTTTTTTTGTCGAAATTGAGATAGAACTGCAAAGATTTTACAATGTTGTTGGAACGAAGGCTGACAACAAGTGCCGTTATTCAGTGCTATTTTTGGGCAACTTTCCTGTGTCCTCACAGGGTATAGAGGAAGCTATGCACCTTTTTAACACATCCATTATGACCCTACAACATCCCAGCTCCGTACCCAGGAGAAGTCGCTATTTTTATCTGGAAGAATGTTCTTGGAAACGTCACCGGTGCTATATGCATGTCAATGGCACTATTGTCTCTTGTCACTGTCTTAATTACATGTTCTGATGATACAGATTCATTAGTGTCTGTACAATACTTGTCTCTCCTTTTCAAGCACTGTCTTCTGCTGACACACCGCAGTAGTTTGTATGACAGTCACTTGTACAATCTCCAATACTTGACAAATCACATCTGACAACTGCTACAGCATTTGCATTAAGGATGAATTAAGGGATATTTACTTGTAAAAGTAAACATGAGTATGTTGAGATGCTCACGCCAATTAGAAATTTTTATGTTTTAATGAAGACAGGACACCGAATATTTTCCGAAACTAGATATTTGTTACTGTCGAGATCCCAGACAGAACGGGAGCAGCATAGGAGGACATGAAACAAAGGACAGAAAAGGGATACGCGAGTCTGATTTTTTTAATTGAAGATGAATATATTCATACATTTGAATATTAAATTTACGTTATGGATGCATAGGCCCTGACCAAGTGAGCCAAAAATATTACTGCCTTTTTATATTTTTCTCAACAATGCAAATTTCCTGCATTCTGCTCACACATTAGGTAAAATAATGTGAGAAAAAAATGTATGTAATTCTTCAGAAAACATTAGAGTGGATTTAAAGAGCTATTCCAAGAGGCTCCATAGACTGCATTTGTAGACGCACCATTGCTTACGAATGGCAAGCACAGTCAAGCAAATATATGTATCTTACTCTAAAAATTATTTATTTTTGTAAGTGTATCTTGTAACGCCTGTGGATCATGGACCCACTGCACTATGGCCAGGCTTACCCTGGAGGAGCGTAATTAAGCAGCTATCTGGTATTCACTGGAGCCTCTGATGGTGATGTCAGGCTTGTGCAGCGGGTAGCTGCCCGGTAACGCTCAATGACATTGTCCGCAACATTAGCAGCTGACCCCAAAGGTCAGAGATGTTGGTTTGGATTGTGTGTCCCAGGCAGGACAGGACGACCATTGGTATGAATACAGACTGCAGCTTCAGGATAGGTGTCAGGATGAGAGATGAGCGAATATTTCAATATTCGGTTCGGATTACATTTGCCAAATTTGCAATATTCGCGATTAATTAATTGAATATTCGCCGAACATTACCAAACACCATTCATGTCAATGGGATCCAAAACAAATGCATGCACAACACCTTATAACAGCCCCAAATGCTGCCAAAACACATCAAATGAGGGACCGACAACAGGAAAGAGGCCTTAATTCACCCACAGTACAAATTGCAGCATGGAACTGCAGCAATCGGCTAGGCATGAGGTATCGGGGTCTGGTACAGCATTTATAGCTTTCAATTGAACATCACAGTAAGACGAAGTGGGCGAGGGATCGGTGTAGGCACCGTTTGCTGGGAGCCCTGATACCACATGCAACACCTCTACCTGCTTTCATGCTGAGCCACATTCAGGTGGCACAAATATCAGTTTTGTACACTACCATGGTTGGAAAAAATTAAGCATAGTAACATGGGTAGTTGAGTCCAAGGAAGTGGAGACCTGACGGTTTCGGAGGCCTACTGCTACAGGCAACCCAAAAGAAGGAGACCCAACCAGGAGTGTTCAAATTTCCAAAAATTATTGGCAGACACCACCAAAGTGGCATCAATTTCACCACAGTAGAAATAGTATAATAGGGACCAACAGGTCTTACACTACACCCAATACAGCAGATTGACACCCAACAAGGAGTGTTCACATTTAAAGTAATGAGGGCCTTACACCACAGTAGTGGCATCAATGTCACCATAGTAGAAATAGTATAATATTGACCGACAGGTCTTCCACTACACCGAATACAGCAGATGGACACTCAACAACGAGTGATCACTAAAGACACAAAACTTCACAAAAGTCGAGTCGAACGAAATCGGCCGACTATCGGAAAAAGTCGAAGGTCCGACTGAAACTCAAACCGACCCCAATGCAAGTCAAGGGGAAGAAAAGTCGGCAGGGACTGGAGGACAGTAAACACACCTACAGTGCCCATTTCAATGCCAACGCCATCAATTCTTATTACTTAAGCTTGTCAACCTTAATTTACTTTATAATAATAGTAACGCATAGAAAACTGGGGGTTATTTGGCTAAAGTTGTGGGGGGGAAAGGCTGGCTCCAGGTTTTCGTGGGCCCTGGGCCAAAGAGTCTCAGTGGACCCCTTTAACACATACCACAATTCATGATGCTCCGATACAGCAGAGAAATATAGGTATAGTACAATGCCAAATACTTCCCTTCTTACATTACATATCTATTTTAAATTCTACAATAGCTCAAAAACCGGACAGTATATTCCTCCATACAGTATTATGGCCACCACATAGTGCGCCATACAGAATAATGAGCCCTATATATTGCTCCACAAATAATTGGTCCCATATAATGTTCCATACAGCAAATGATGAGCTCCACATAATGCTACAGTATATGATGGTCCCCATATAATGTGCCATACAGTACAGGACGGTCCCCATAGAGTATAATGAGCCCCACATATTGCTCCATACAGTCGCATATCAGTATACTCACCCCTCCGCCGGCGTGTCTCTGCAGCCTCTCCTCTTCTCCTGCTATCTCCGGCAGCTCTTCCTTCCTGCAGCGGTCACGTGGTACCGCTCATTAAAGTCATGAATATGTGCTTATTCATGACTTTAATGAGCGGTAACACGTGACCGCTGCAGGAATGAGCCGGAGATCATCAGAGAAGCAGTGGGGCTACAGAGACCGCACCGGCGGAGGGGTAAGTATGATCTGACACCCCCCCGGTATATGACTCACGTATAAGCCGAGAGGGGGACTTTCAGCCCATTTTTTAGCCCATCTCGGCTTATACACGAGTATATACGGGCCCCATATGATGCTCCAGTATATAATGGGCCCCATGGATGATGCTTCAGTGTATGATGGGCCTATAAAATGCTCCATATATAATGGGCCCCATATGATGCTCCAGTATATGATGGGCTCCATGGATGATGCTCCAGTGTATGATGGACCCCATGGTTGATGCTCCAGTGTATGATGGGCCTATATAATGCTCCATATATAATGGGCCCCATATGATGCTCCAGTGTATAATGGGCCCCGTGGATGATGCTCCAGTGTATAATGGGCATATATAATTGCAGATCCCTAAACTAACCGCACAACTAGAAGCAGCCGTGGAGCGTACCTACGGTGGTCCTAGACGCCTCGGCACAGCCGGAGAGATAGCTATCCCTGAAGATGGAAAGAGAAAGCTAACTGCCCCGGAGTAGACCCCAAAAGAGTAGGAAGCCCCCAAACATATAATGGTGGTTAGACAAGATGAAAATATGAACACAGACAGAAAATAGATTGAGCAAACGCTGGGGCCCAAAACTGTCTAGATAGGACAGCACAGGAGAGAATATTGTCTGCAACCCAGAAAAAAACAAGGAAAAACTCCAACACTTCTGAATCCAAAAACACTGAGACCACACAGTCTCGACCACCTATATCAGATCTCTGGTGTGGACACGTAGCTGCCCAGCAGTAAAATATCACAAGAACTGAGCAAATGAACAAATACAAAAAACGAACAGAGACCAGCCAAAGCCCCCCAAAGGGGACCCGGCTGAAGACAAAAAGCAATGCAGCAAAAAGCAAAGAATTCAAACCACAGTAAAAAAATCTTAAAGAGACTTATCTGAATGCAAGCAGGAGACAGCAGGAAAGCAAGCTAAATTCCAACCTAGACCAGGAAGAACAATTGATCACCGGTGAGGATCATGGGAGGTCAGCTCACTTATATCAGGCCAGTCAGTACCACCTGACAACCACTCGTCAGCTGCAGGTGTAGGACTCTTGGTGTTCCACTTAGGTTCAATACCCTCAACAACCACCAGAGGGAGCTTCAGCTCCAAAGTCGTCTCCAATACTTTCACAACAGTACCCCTCCCTGAGGAGGGGTCACCGAACCTCACTTGTACCACCAGGACGATCAGGATGAGCTCGGTGATAGGCATGGACCAGTCTTTCAGCGTGAATGTCAGAAGCAAACATCCAAGAATTGTCCTCCTGACCATAGCCTTTCTACTTCACCAAGTACTGGAGTCTCCGCCTGGCCAAACGAGAATCCAATATCTTCTCAACCACATACTCCAAATTGCCCTCAATCAAAACAGGATCAGGATGCGCAGCCATAGGAACCACTGGCTCGACAAATCTCTTCAATAAAGATTTGTGAAATACGTTGTGAATCTTGAACGTTGCTGGAAGAAGCAAACGGAAGAAAACGGGATTAATAATCTCCACGATCTTATAAGGTCCAATGAATCTTGGCTTAAATTTTGGAGATGCAACCTTCATAGGGATATTTTTTGAGGACAACCAAACCAAGTCACTCACTTTAAATCGAGGACCATCAGTCCTAGGTCGGTTAGCAAACCGCTTGGCCTTCTCCTGAGAGAGGGACAACTTATCCACTACTTGATCCCAAATCTGCTGCATTCTCTCCACAATAGAGTCAACACCTGGACAGACAGAAGCCTCCACCTGCCCTGAAGAAAGTCGAAGATGAAACCCGAAATTGCAGAAAAATGGAGACATCAAGGTGGCAGAACTAACCCTATTATTCAAAGCAAACTTAGCCAAGGGCAAAAAGGAGACCCAGTCATCTTGATCAGCAGATACAAAACATCTCAAATAAGTCTCCAAGGTCTGGTTTGTTCTCTCAGTCTGTCCATTGGTCTGAGGGTGGAATGCAGAGGAAATAGACAGCTGAACTCCCAGTTTGGAACAAAATGTCCTCCAAAATCTGGACACAAACTGGACTCCTCTGTCAGACACAATGTTCTCTGGAATGCTGTGCAACCGAACCACCTGTTGAAAAATAAGGGCACCAACTCAGAGGAGGATGGCAACTTAGGCAGTGGCACAAGATGTATTATCTTGGAAAACCTATCACAGATCACCCAAATAACAGTCATTCTCTGAGAGACAGGGAGGTCGGAAATAAAATCCATAGAGATATGGGTCCATGGCCTCTTGGGCACAGGCAATGGCATTAACAAACCACTAGAGCGAGAGCAAGATTTGGACCAAGAACAAGTTCTACAGGACTGCACAAAGTCCCTGACTTCACGAGACAAAGTGGGCCACCAAAAGGACCGACTCACCTAATCTCTGGTATCAAAAATACTAGGATGGCCAACCAACGTGGAGCAATGAATCTTAGACATCACATTCTTCCTCCACTGGTCTGGGATGAACAATTTCCCAGCAGGGCAACGTTCAGGTTTATCCTCCTGAAATTTCTCCAAAGCCAGTCTCAAATTGGGCGAGATAGCGGAAAGAACCACACCCTCCTTCAGAATAACAGCAGGCTCAGTTACCTCAGGAGAATCCAGGAAGAAACTCCTCGAGAGGGCATCCGCCTTAACATTCTTAGTGCCAGTAAGAAAAGAAACCACAAAATTAAGACGTGTGAAAAACAAGGCCCACCTGGCCTGTCTAGGATTAAGTCGCTTGGCTGATTCAAGATAAACCAGGTTCTTATGATCCGTGAGGACCACCACCTGATGCTTGACTCCCTCCAGCCAATGTCTCCACTCCTCAAAAGCCCACTTCATGGCCAATAACTCCCGATTACCCACATCATAGTTACGTTCCGCTGGGGAAAATTTTCGAGAGAAAAAGGCACAAGGGTTACTCTTAGAGGTCTCCGGATCACTTTGGGGCAAAACGGCCCCTGCACCAATCTCAGAAGCATCAACCTCCACCTGAAATGGTAGAGAAATATCAGGTTGGCGCAGAACAGGAGCAGAAGTGAATCTCCGCATAAGCTCCTGAAACGCAGAAACTGCCTCAGGAGACCAATTCACTACATCAGAACCCTTCTTGGTCAAATCAGTCAGTGGTTTCACAATACCAGAGAAATTAGCTATAAATTTACGATAAAAATTAGCAAAACCCAAAAATCTCTGAAGAGCCTTCAATGTAGTGGGTTGAACCCTATCACAAATTGCCTGAATTTTGACCGGGTCCATTTCAATAACAGACGGAGACAAAATGAATCCCAGAAATGAACCCTTCTGTACGCCAAAAAGACATTTTGATCCCTTCACATACAATGCATTTTCTCTCAAAATCCGGAATAGAGTTCGAACATGTTCCACATGAGAATCCCAGTCATTGGAAAAAATCAAGATATCATCCAAATAAGCGATCAGAAATTTATCCACGAGATCCCAGAAAATATCGTTCATAAAGGATTGGAAGACGGAAGGGGCATTAGTGAGCCCAAAAGGCATCACTAAGTACTCAAAATGCCCCTCTGGGGTATGAAACGCTGTCTTCCATTCATCTCTGTGCTTGATGCGAATAAGATTATAACCCCCCTGAAGTCAAGCTTGGTAAAGCAACAAGCACCCTTCACGCTGGAAAACAGGTCAGAAATCAATTGTAACTGATATTGATAATTAACAGTGATCTTATTCAGGAGACGATAATCAATACACGGCCTCAATAAGCCATCCTTCTTTCCACAAAGAAAAAAGCCGGCGCCCAAGGGTGAAGAGGATGGTCTGATATGACCCTTCTCTAAAGACTATCTGATATAAGATCGCATAGCCTCATGTTCAGGTACAGATAAATTAAAGAGCTGATCCTTGGGAAAAACTCCAAAACTTCTGAATCCAAAAACACTGAGACCACACAGTCTCGACCACCTATATCATATCTCTGGTGTGGACACGTAGCTACCCAGCAGTAAAATATCACAAGAACTGAGCAAATGAACAAATGCAAAAAATTAACGGAGACCAGCCAAAGCCCCCCAAAGGGGACCCGGCTGAAGACAAAAAGCAATGCAGCAAAATGCAAGGAATTTAAACCACAGTAAAAAAAAAACTGAAAGAGACTTATCTGAATGCAAGCAGGAGACAGCAGGAAAGCAAGCTGAATTCTAACCTAGACCAGGAAGAACAATTGATCACCGGCGAGGATCATGGGAGGTCAGCTCACTTATGTCAGGCCAGTCAGTACCACCTGACAACCACTCGTCAGCTGCAGGTGTAGGACTCTTGGTGTTCCACATAGGTACAATACCCTCAGCAACCACCAGAGGGAGCTTCAGCTCCGATGTCGTCTCCAATACGTTCTCAGCAGCAAAATTCTCTTCAAATTTAGTACATTTTTCTGAATTTTTGGTATTTTTTTTATCTTAGGGTTTTGAAAGTTAAAATTACTATTAATTAATTCACATCAATGCATTGAAGATCTACAATGCCAAAAAAATATAACTTTCAAAGAAAAGAACTTTCAGAGTGAGCTAATGAAACCAGCATCAACATGTTGCAAGCTGAACGAGCGGGCTCTGACATGCCCGGGCTTGTTTCAATTGTTTTATCTTGGTTCTCGCCTGTTCACACTTTTCATCTCAGTTCGTGTTAGCTCGTCATATTCAACCGTGTTTCCCAAAATTAGCATTATGGCTCAGCAGAAGTGTATTAATTCACCTGACAGTTTCTGTTACATTTGTGGTGAATATACAGTGTTGAAGCAGCAGCTGAATATTACAGACTTTGTGAAAAAAGTATACTTCGCATATTTCAGACTAAAGCTTGGAGATCAAGATAAAGCTTGGGCGCCTCATAAAGTGTACAAACGGTGTGTTGAGGACCTCCGAAATTGGCTCAAGGGTGAGAAAAAAGCTTTCCGTTATGGGATCTCTATGGTATGGCGAGAGCTAAAGAACCATAGTGACGATTGTTACTTTTGTTCATGCGATGTGAAAGGGTTTAATTCAAAATGGAAGCATTCCATTTCATACCCAATATTCACTCTGCAATTCGTCCCATCCCCATGGCACAGATATACCAGTACCCAAGGCCCCTGCTACCTTGGAAGAGATACCTAGCTCCGATGAAGATGGAATCATACCTGAACCAGATGGTGAATCAAGTTCTGACTTTGAAGATGATACAAGACCAAAATTGTTTTCTCAGGAGGAGATGAATGATTTGGTAAGAGACTTGAATTTTCCCAAAGATGCCGCTGAGTTACTCGGATCAAGGCTCAAAAGCAAGAATTTATTGCTACCAGGAGTGTCTTTTTCATGGTTCAGACATCGTGAAAACGAGTTTGTTCCTTACTTTGCCCAGGAAGATAAGTTGGTTTATTGCATCAATGTCGAAGGTTTGATGGGTCAATTCAAAATCCAATATGATTCAGCGCAATGGCGTCTTTTTATAGATTCTTCAAAAAGAAGTCTCAAAGCAGTTTTACTCCACAACGGTGGTTTTTATGCTTCCATCCCTGTAGGTCATTCCATACACCTCAAGGAAACCTACGAGAGCTTGGAATTGGTTCTTCGTAAACTTAAATATAAAGACCACGGTTGGCAAGTGTGTGGGGATTTGAAAGTCTTGTGCATGCTGCTCGAGCAACAAGCTGGGTATACCAAATACCCTTGTTTTCTGTGTCTATGGGACAGTCGAGACCGACAAAATCACTGGACCAAGAAGAATTGGCAGCCGAGGCTGCTCACAGTTGGTGAAAAAAATGTCCACCGAGAAACTTTGGTTCCTCCCCATAAAGTTCTTCTACCACCTCTCCACATAAAATTGGGATTGATGAAGCAATTCGTAAAATCACTTCCAAAAGATGGAGAATGCATCAAATACTTGGTCACCAAGTTTCCAGGCCTCTCGGAGGCAAAATTGAAGGAAGGTGTGTTTGTCAGTCCAGACATTAGAAGGCTTACAGTGGATCAAGAGTTTATCAATACCATGACGCATCATCAAAAAGAAGGGTGGATTGCATTTAAAGAGGTCGTAGAGAAATTTTTAGGCAATAACTAAGACCCTGACTACAAAAAAATCGTCGGAAGAATGCTGAAAGCATTTCAAGCTTTAGGTTGCCTGATGAGTTTGAAAGTGCATTTCCTCCATTCCCACCTTGACAACTTTCCTGAAAATTTGGGAGCTGTGAGTGAAGAGCAAGGTGAACGATTCCACCAGGACATTAAAGAGATGGAAAGAAGATACCAGGGAAGATGGAGCATTACAATGATGGCAGACTACTGTTGGATGCTTCAGAGAGACATTACAGATGCTACTCACAAGGGTAAATGTACCAAGAGAAGCCTCACAGGGAAGAAGAATCGATTTTAGTGTGTGTTAGTGAGCTCATTGCAGTTACAAAAATGATTTTCATGAAACGTTTGTCAAGAAAAATTAATTTTGAGTCTATTTTCATTTATTTTGAGGTATTGTCTTATTTAACATAGTTACTTAAATTGTCAGAAAACGTGATGTCCTATGACAAAATGGAGGTCATTTTCGGATTCAGCGCACTCAAAAACATAAAGATTACGTGGATTAACCAAAACAGCTCTTGAAAAAATTTTTTTGCAAACCTGTGTAATGGGCCCCATATGATGCTCCAGTATATAATGAGCCCCAAGGATGAAGCTCCAGTGTATAATGGGCCTATATAATGCTCCATATATAATGGGTCCCATATGATGTTCCAGTATATGATGGGCCCCATGGATGATGCTCCAGTGTATGATGGGCCTATATAATGCTCCATATATATAATGGGCCCCATATGATGCTCCAGTGTATGATGGGCCCCATTTTATAATGCTCCAGTGTATGATGGGCCCCATATATAATGCTCCAGTTTAAAATGGGCCCTATCTATGATGCTCAAGTGTATGATGAGCCCCATATATAATTCTCCAGTGTATACTTCTCCCCATATATTGCTCCAAACATTGAAAAAATGAAATACCTCTCCTCGCTGGTCACTGCTGTACTCTGGACTCCTCAGCGTCGCCATCTTCCAGCTCTCTGCACTGTAACTGTTCAGGCAGAGGGCGCACAGCTGTGACGTCATTGCGCTCTCTGACCTGAATATCACTGACAGGAAACGCGGAAGATGTCACAGCAGTGGAGCAGGGAGAGGTAAGTATTGCAAGTGCTTGGGCTCTGAGCAAGCAGGGGGGGCCCACTCGGCACTGGCACAGGGCCCCTCATAGTACGTCGGTGTCTCTGACCGCGAGTGGGCCTCTCCACCTGCTCAGGGCCCCGGCACTTGCCCGGGTGCACCAGGTGCTGACGCGGCCCTATGGGGGGGGACAGTCCAGTTAGGAAGGTGGAAAAACTAGCATAATTTGAGGTTTTGGGTGGACGTTCAGCAGCTGCAAATGGAGGAATTGGAGAAGTCGGAGGAAGAGGAGGACAAAGCGAGCCATATTGCTGGCAACCTATATGTCATCAGGGGAAGGTGGTACAAAATCCTTTGAAACCCAGGCATGGTTCATTTTTAATGAAGGTGAGATCACCAACATTTTGAGTCGACAGCCGGGTCCTTCTTTCTGTTAGGATTGATCCAGCAGCACTGAAGACTCTTTCTGATAGCACACTCCCAGCAGGGCAAGCGAGCTCCTGTAAGGCATATTGTGCCAATTCAGGCCAGGTGTCCAGTTTACAGGCCCAGTAGTCAAAGGGGAATGACCTGTGAGGAAGAACATCGATAGTGGAGGAGAAGTAATTTTGAACCATAGTAGACAACTGCTGTCTCCTCTCTGTTGCCATCGATTCAGTATTAACAGTCGTGTGAGCGGTACTCGAGAAATCAGTCCACAACATTGTCATGAAACCCCTGTCGCCAACGCCACTTCAGCTGTGTGCACCATGAACACCTCTTCCATGTTGCCCAGTACGGCTTGTGGTAGAACCTGCACCGCTGCTGTGTGCTGGGAATGCCTCTAACAAACAGTTTGCCAGAGTTGCTTGTTTGTTCGCCAATATTAGCGCTAGGTTCTCCTGTGGCATGATGTTCTGTAATTTTCCTTTATAGCGTGGATCGAGGATGCTGGCCAACCAGTAGTCGTCATCCTTCATAATTTTGGCAATGCGGGGGTCCCTTTTTAGGATCCGCAAGACATAATCACACATGTGGGCCAATGTTCCAGGTGTCAATGATGCACTGCCAGTGGTGGGTGGAGGATCACTTTCTGCCAAATCCACATCCCTCCAGTCACTCACAAACCCTGTACCTGACCTTGGCAAGCCAACATTTTCTCTTGCCCCCTGAGAAGCATCCTCCTCCCCAAAATAATCATCCCCCTTCTCCTCCTCCTCTTCCTCTTCTTCCTCCACCTGGTCCAGGACAGTTCCCTGAGCAGACAATGGCTGACTGTCATCAAGGCTTCCCTCCTTCTCCTCCTCTTCCTCCTTCGCTGCAGACGCCTGATCCTTAATATGTGTCAAAGTTTGCCTGAGCAGACGCATAAGTGGGATGCTCATGCTTATGATGGCGTCATCTGCTCTTACCAGCCATTTGCATTCCTCAAAACACTGAAAGACTTTACAGAGGTCTTTCAGCTATGACCACTGCACACCCGACAACTCGATGTCTGCCCTCAAACTGCCTACCAATGTATCCTCCCACAAATGCATCACAGCCTGCCTCTGTTCGCACAGCCTCTCAACCATGTGCATGGTGGAGTTCCACCATGTTGCAACGTCTATGATTAGGGGTGCTTGAGGAGGTGGAGCGATTGCTGGAGACTCTGCATACGACTGGAATCTACGGGCTAGCGACGGATGTGCGAGCACAGTCTTCGCACCTTATGGAGCAGGGCTGGTAACTCCGGATAATTATTTATGAAGCACTGCACCACCAGGTTCAAGGTGTGAGCCAGGCAAGGTATGTGTCTGATTTTTTCCAGGGCTATGGCTGCCACAAAATTACGGCCGTTATCACTGACTACCTTGCCTGGCTCAAGATGTAGACTGCCCAGCCATGACTCGGTACCTCCGCGGTGTGTCTGTTTTCGCCCAAAGACATTATATTTAAAACAGCCTGCTGACGCTTATCACTAGCTGTTCAATAGTGGCACATCTCATGTGCAACAGTGGCAGCTGCGGATGGAGTGCTTTTGTGACTGTGCTCTGTCGACGTGCTTTTGCTTCTGGAGGAGGAGGAGGGTCGAACGCCTACAGCCAACTGTTGCCTATACCGTGGGCTAGGCAGCACTGTCCCTCCGCCGCCGTCCCCTGAGGACCCTGCATCCACCACATTAACCTAGTGCGCAGTGATGGACACGTAACGGCCCTGGCCATGCCTACTGGCCCATGCATCTGTTGTGAGGTGCACCTTTCCACTCACTGATTGTTTGAGTGCATGGAAAATGTGGTCTTTCACATGCAGGTGGAGGGCAAGGATGGCTTTTCTAGAAAAGAAGTGCTGACTGGGTAGGTCATAGCGTGGGACAGCGTTGGCCTTGAGCTCTAGGAACGCTGCGCTTTCAACCAAACTGTTGGTGATGGTGGTGGTGATGGCCTAGATTCAGTCTTTGGATGCAAAAACATTGTGTTTCCCTGACTTCTTTGGCCATGCGACGACACCTCAACATTTCTTGTTGGTGGTGTGCTAACCAGTGGGCTTACAGTGGGGGAAGCGATGTAGCATTGCTGGCTACCTTCAGTCAGAGCAGGTGCACATGTGCTACCTGAGGTTTTGTAGTCCGTCCACGCTTGCAAGTGCATGGTGTTTAAATGTCTAAGCATGCAACTGGTATTCAAATTTCTGAGATTTTTCCCTCTGCTAAAGGTCCTTCCGCACTTCTTACAGATAACCTTTGCCTCATCAATAGGATTTTGGTCAAAAAAGTGCCACACTGCACTCTTCCTACTATGGGATAAATTTTTAGGGCTTGCACGCTGTGCTAATTTGACCATCTGGCCAAGCTGTCCTGCAACTCTTTTTGTTTTTTAACACTTTTTTGTACTGCTTCGGGCCTGCCAGATAACCGCAGCTGCGAAGTCGATGCCTGCTGCGGATCCTCCTCCTCTTCTGAGCTATTGCCAGCGGCACCCTCTTCCCCCAATGGATGTCAGTCCGGGTCAACAACTGGGTCATCCATCACCTCCTCTTCAATTTCATCTGCACCTTCCTCTGTGTCACCGTGTAAGGTGGAATAGTATACGGGAAGAGGCACCTGAGTTTCATCAGGGTCAGATTGTGGCTCAGTAGACTGCCAGAGCAAAGTAGTGCTCTGGGTGAATGTACCAGCAGAATCATATAGCAGTGGCTATGCATCAGGGCACTCCATGTTAAATTCATATTGGACAGGGGAATTCAGGATTTGACTTGATAACCCAGGCATGGTATGTGAACAGAGCTCCATGGAGTAATCTGAAGTGTGGCCTGTCGCATCCTTCACTTTTGGTGGGGGTGAAGGACACAAGGAAAGGAGTTGTTCCTGACCAGGAGCCTGCACTGACGACTCAGTGTTTGCATTTTTTGAAACATCAGAAGAGGAGCGATAGAGCTGTAGGCTGTTTCGGCAATGTAAGCCAAAACCTGTTCCTGATGCTCCGGCTTTAAAAAGCGGTTTACCTACTCCCAGAAAAGGGAGACTTCCAGGCCTTCTGGAGCCAGACGATGACGCAGGTTCAACACCTCCTGCCTTAGGTGCTATTGTGCTTTTGGCACTACCAGCTGAAGCACCACCACAACCATCAGTACCAGCTGGTCCACCCCGCCTACATCAGCAGTCTCTTCCACCATTATTCCTCATGTTTGGGAAAATGTACCAAAAATACCAGCAGATATAAGGTACTGTATCAGAAGTGTACAGCTGAATACGGTGAAGGGGAAAATTTAAATCTTAGTATACATTCCCGGAGTCACACACAGATGCTCACTCAGTATGGATTAGACCAGAATATAAAAAGCAGAAAAAGGGTACTGTATCAGAAACGTACAGCTTTATACAGTGTAGGGGAAATTGTAAATCTCAGTATATACTTCCGGAGTCACACACAGATGCTCACAGGCTCAGTATGGATTAGACCAGAATATAAAAAAGCAGAAAAAGGGTACTGTATCAGAAGTGTACAGCTGTATACAGTGTAGGGTAGTTTTAAATCTCCGTATATATTTCCGGAGTCATACACAGACACTCACAGGCTCAGTATGAATTAGACCAGAATGTAAAAAGCGGAAAAAGGGCACTGTATCAGAACTATACAGCTGTATACAGTGTAAGGGTAATTTTAAATCTGCGTATATATTTCCGGAGTCACACACAAACGCTCTTTCAGTATTGATTTGACCGTAATACAAAAGGCAGAAAAAAGGTACTGTATCAGAAGATACCAGGTGTATAGAGTATAGGGTAAAATTTAAATCTCCGTATATATTTCTGGAGTCACACACAAACACTCTCTCAGTATGGATTTGACCATAATAAAAAGGCAGAAAAAAGGTAATGTTTTAGAAGATACCAGGTGTATATAGTATAGGGTAAAACTTAAACCTCTGTATATATTTCCAGAGTCATACACGAACGCTCTCTCAGTATGGATTTGACCGTAATACAAAAGGCAGAAAAAAGGTATTGTATCAGAAGATGCCAGGTGCATATATTATAGGGTAATATTTAAATCTCCGTTTATATTTTCGGAGTCACACACAAACGCACTCTCAGTATGGATTTGACCATAATAAAAAAGGCAGAAAAAAGGTACTGTTTCAGAAAATACCAGGTGTATATAGTATAGAGTAAAATTTAAATCTCCTTATATCTTTCCGGAGTGACACACAAACCCTTTCTCAGTATAGATTTGACCGTAATACAACAGGCAGAAAAAAGGTACTGTATCAGAAGATACCAGGTGCATATAGTATAGAGTAAAATTTAAATCTCCTTATATCTTTCCGGAGTGACACACAAACACTCTCTCAGTATAGATTTGACCGTAATACAACAGGCAGAAAAAAAGTACTGTATCAGAAGATACCAGGTGTATATAGTATAGGGTAAAATTTAAATCTCCGTATATCTTTCTGGAGTGACACTCAAGCGCTCGCTCAGTATGAATTTGACCGTATTTCAAAAGGCAGAAAAAAGGTAATGTATCAGAAGATACCAGGTGTATATAGTATAGGGTAAAATTTAAATCTCCGTATATATTTCCTGAGTCACACACAGACGCTCACTCAGTATGGATTTGACCAGAATGCAAAAAGCAGAAAAAAGGTACTGTATCAAAAGAAACCAGGTGTATTTCGTATAAGGTAAAATTTAAATCTCTGCATATATTTCCGGAGTCACACACAAAAGCTCTCTCAGTATGTATTTGACCGTAATAAAAAGGCAGAAAAAAGGTGCTGTATCAGAAGATACCAGGTGTATATAGTATAGAGTAAAATTTAAATCTCCGTATATATTTCCGGAGTCACATACAAATGCTCTCTCAGTATGGATTTGACCGTAATACAAAAGGCAGAAAAAAGGTACTGTATCAGAAAATACCAGGTGCATACAGTGTAGGGGAAATTTTAAATCTCAGTATATATTTCTGGAGTAACACACAGACGCTCACTCAGTATGGATTTGACCAGAATACAAAAAGCAGAAAAATGGTACTGTATCAGAAGCGTACAGCTGTATACAGTGTAGAGGAAATTTTAAATCTCTGTATATATTTCCGGAGTCACACACAGGTAAAATATATTTGTTCGTGATACCAGCCGGTACAAGGTAGTGTGTGAGGAGCGTACAGCTCTATACGGTGTGGGAAAAAATGAACGCTTGGCAACTGTGGAGAAAAAAAGAATAAGAGTATTAGTGCTTTGTAAAAAGCAGTCTGCACAGCAGTGTACACACAGCAATACAGCTAGCAGGCAGCCTAATAACCAGCGCTGCTGCACACAAGAAAATCCTTCCCTGTTGCTGCACACTAACTGTACATCACAATTGCTATCAGCACAAGCACATAAGAACTTCTCTTTCCAGCCCTAACTCTCTCCCTATGATTAACAGCAAGCAACCTCTCCCTACTGTTAAGATCAGCAGAAGTAAAATGGAGGTCGGCGGTCAGGGCTTTTATAGACACTATGATGCCCCCCAAAGCAAGCCAATCACTGCAATGCCCTTCTTTAAGATGGTTGTGGCCGCTGCCCATGTCATCTCGTTGCCCACAGTGTACGTCCTTGCTCATTGGCTGAAAAAAGGCACCTGCAAGCATTATGGGAAAACCGACTTTGGTGCTCGGGTCGACGACTGCTTGGCCAACTTCGCGCGAGTGAAATCCGACTTTGGCGAAAGTCGGCGACTTATGAATCTGACCGACCTGTTTCGCTCAACTCTAATCATTAGCATTCAATTTGAACTTAAGTGTCTCCAAATTCTGTTCAGTACCTTCCCGTATAAGAAAGACATCGTCTATGTAACGTATCCAGTTATGTAATTTTTCCATTTCAGTAATAGTGTCACTCTGAAAAATCCTCCATTCCCAGGCTCCCAAGTACAAATTTGCATAAGAGGGGTCACATGATGCCATAATTGCAGTGTCCTGTAACTGCAAAAAAATCTGGGAATTGAAAATGAAAACATTGTTATTCAGAAGGAACTCAAGTAGGGTTACAATCAAGTCACTCAGAGGTTTGTCAATATTATTAGAATTTAAATGCCAGGTTACTGCCTTCAACCCATCACTATGTCTGATGAAAGTGTATAATGAATTAACCCCTCTCTGACATTAGACGTACTATCCCGTCCATAAAACCCGTGCCATTCTGACCATGGACGGGATAGTACGTCATAGGCGATTAGCTGCGCTCCCCGAGGGAGCGCAGCTAATCGCCGCCGGGTGTCAGCTGATTATCACAGCTGACACCCGTGACTGTGTGTCAGGAGCGGTCACGGACCGCTCCCGGCACATTAACCCCTTGCACACCGCGATCAAACATGATCGCGGTGTACTGGGGGCACAGGGGAGGATCGCGCAGTGTGGGGGCTCCCTGCGCGCCCCCTGAGACCCTCAGAGCAGCGCGATGTGATCGCGCTGCTCTGAGGGCTTCCTCCCTCCCAGGACCCGGATCCAAGATGGCGCTGGGGTCCTGGAGGGAGGCGGCTACCTCAGTGCCTGCCGAGAGCAGGCACTGAGAAGCCTGCATCTATGCCTGTGCGATCGCTGGTGTGACAGAGTGCTGTGCACACTGTCACACCAGCGATCTGATGAAATACAGTGATGTCCCACCCTGGGACAAAGTAAAAAAGTAAAAAAAGTAAAAATAAACATGTGTAAAAAAAAATCCAAAAAAAAAAAAATATTCCCCAATAAATTCATTACTTATTGTAAATAAAAAAAATAAAACAATAAAAGTACACATATATGGTATCGCCGCGTCCGTAACGACCCCCCCTATAAAAATGTCCCACTAGTTAACCCCTTTTGTGAACCCCTTAAAAAATAAAAAATAAAAACGAAGCAAAAAATCAGTGCTTTATCATCATACCGCTGAACAAAAAGTGGAATAACACGCGATCAAAAAGACGGATATAAATAAACATGGTACCGCTGAAAACGTCATCTTGTCCCGCAAAAAACGAGCCATCACACAGCATCATCAGCAAAAAAATAAAAAAGTTATAGCTCGCAGAATAAAGCGATGCAAAAATAATTATTTTTTATATAAAATTGTTTTTATTCTATAAAAGCGCGAAAACATAAAAAAATGATATAAATGAGGTATCGCCATAATCGTACTGACCCGAAGAATAAAACTGCTTTATCAATTTTACCACACGCGGAACAATAAAAACGCCTCCCCCAAAAGAAATTCATGAATTGCTGATTTTTGTTCATTCTAACCTCCCAAAAATCGAAATAAAAAGCGATCAAAAAATGTCACGTGCTCAAAAATGGTACCAATAAAAGCGTCACCTCGTCCCGCAAAAATTAAGACCTCACATGACTCTGTGGGCCAAAATATGCAAAAATTATAGCTCTCAAAATGTGGCGATGCAAAAAACTACTTTTTGCAATAAAAAGCGTCTTTTAGCGTGACAGCTGCCAATCATAAAAACCGCTATAAATAGTAAATCAAACCCCCCTTTATCACCCCCTTAGTTAGGGAAAAATAATAAAATAAAAAAAATGTATTTATTTCCATTTTCCCATTAGGGTTAGGGTTAGGGTTTCGGCTAAAGTTAGGGTTGGCGCTAAAGTTAGGATTAGGGTTAGAGTTTGGATTAGGGTTAGGGTTGGGATTAGGGTTGGGACTAGGGTTAGGGGTGTGTTGGGGTTAGGGTTGGAGTTAGAATTGGGGGGTTTCCGCTGTTTAGGCACATCAGGGGCTCTCCAAATGTGACATGGCGTCTGATCTCCATTCCAGCCAATTCTGCTTTGAAAAAGTCAAACGGTGTTCCTTCACTTCTGAGCTCTGCCATGCGTCCAAACAGTAGTTTATCCCCACATATGGGGTATCAGCGTACTCTGGACCCCAAGAGTTATTGTGAAATTTGTCCTATTTCTTCTGTTACCCTTGGGAAAATAAAAAACTGGGGGCGAAAATATTATTTTTGTAAAAAAAATAAGATTTTTTTGTTTTTACGGCTGTACATTATAAACTTCTGTGAAGCACTTGGGGCTTCATAGCGCTCACCACACATCTAAATAAGTTCCTTGTGGGGTCTATTTTCCAAAATGGGGTCACTTGTTGGGGATTTCCACTGTTTAGGCGCATCAGGGGCTCTCCAAATGCGACATGACGCCCCCAGACCATTCCATCAAAGTCTGCAATCCAAAACGTCACTACTTCCCTTTCCGAGCCCTGACATGCGCCCATACAGTAGTTTTCTCCCACATATTGGGTATCAGCGTACTCAGGACAAATTGGACAACAACTTTTGTGGTCCAATTTCTCCTGTTACCCTTGTGAAAATAAAATATTGGGGGCGAAAAAATCATTTTTGTAAAAAAAAAAAGGATTTTTTATTTTTACGGCTGTGCGTTATAAACTTCTGTGAAGCACTTCGGGGTTCAAAGTGCTCACCACACATCTAGGTAAGTTCCTAGTGGGGTCTATTTTCCAAAATGGGGTCACTTGTGGGGGGTTTCCACTGTTTAGGCGCATCAGGGGCTCTCCAAATGCGACATGACGCCCCCAGACCATTCCATCAAAGTCTGCAATCCAAAACGTCACTACTTCCCTTTCCGAGCCCTGACATGCGCCCATACAGTAGTTTTCTCCCACATATTGGGTATCAGCGTACTCAGGACAAATTGGACAACAACTTTTGGGGTCCAATTTCTCCTGTTACCCTTGTGAAAATAAAATATTGGGGGCGAAAAAATCATTTTTGTAAAAAAAAAAGGATTTTTTATTTTTACGGCTGTGCGTTATAAACTTCTGTGAAGCACTTCGGGGTTCAAAGTGCTCACCACACATCTAGATAAGTTCCTTGTGGGGTCTATTTTCCAAAATGGGGTCACTTGTGGGGGGTTTCCACTGTTTAGGCGTATCAGGGGCTCTCCAAATGCGACATGACGCCCCAGACCATTCCATCAAAGTCTGCAATCCAAAACGTCACTACTTCCCTTCCGAGCCCTGACGTGCACCCATACAGTAGTTTTCTCCTACATATTGGGTATCAGCGTACTCAGGACAAATTGGACAACAACTTTTGGGTTCCAATTTCTTCTGTTACCCTTGTGAAAATAAAATATTGGGGGCGAAAAAAATCATTTTTGTAAAAAAAAAAAAAGGATTTTTTATTTTAAGGCTGTACGTTATAAACTTTAGTGAAACACCTGGGGGTTCAAAGTTCTCACCACACATCTAGATAAGTTCCTTGAGGGGTCTAGTTTCCAAAATGGTGTCATTTGTGGGGGGTTTCCACTGTTTAGGCAGATCAGGAGCTCTCCAAACACGACATGGCGTCCAGCCAATTCTGCGTTGAAAAAGTGAGACGGCGCTCCTTCCCTTCCAAACTCTGCCATGCACCCAAACAGTGGTATACCCCCACATATGGGGTATCAGTGTACTCAGGACAAATTGCACAATAACTTTTGGAGTCTTGTTACCCTTGGAAAAATAAAAATTCGGGTGAAAAGATCATTTTTGTGGAAAAAATATGATTTTTAAATTTTACGGCTCTACGTTATAAACTTGTGTGAAGCACTTGAGGGTTCAAATTGCTCACCAAAGATCTAGATAAGTTCCTTAGGGGGTCTAGTTTCCCAAATGGGGTCATTTGTGGGGGGTTTCCACTGTTTAGGCACATCAGGGGCTCTCCAAATGCAACATGGCATCCAATCTCAATTCCAGCCAATTTTGGTTGGAAAAAGTCAAATGGTGCTCCTTCCCTTCCGAGCTCTGCCGTGCGCCCAAACAGTGGTTCCCCCCCACATATGGGGCATCAGCGTACTCAGGACAAATTGGACAACAACTTATGTGGTCCAATTTCTCCTGATACCCTTGGGAAAATAAAAAATTAGTGACTAAAAGATAATTTTTGTGGGAAAAAAATAGGATTTTTTATTTTCATGCCCGGGCATTATAAACTTGTGTGAAGCACTTGGGGGTTCAAAGTGCTCACCAAAGATCTAGATAAGTTCCTTAGGGGGTCTAGTTTCCAAAATGGGGTCACTTGTGGGGGATTTCCACTGTTTAGGCTCATCTGGGGCACTGCAAACGGAACATGACCCCCATCAACGTCTGCATTCCAAAACGTTACTACTTCCTTTCCAAGCCCTGCCGTGCGCCCAAACAGTTTTCCACCCCCACATATGGGGTATCAGCGTACTCAGGACAAATTGGACAACAACTTTTGGGGTCCAATTTCCTTGGGAAAATTCAAAAATTTAGGACTAAAAAATCATTTTTGTGGAAATTTTTTTTTTTTTTTTCACACCCAGGCATTATAAACTTTTGTGAAACACTTGGGGGTTCAAAGTGCTCACAACAGATCTAGATAAGTACCTTAGGGGGTCTAGTTTCCAAAATGGTGTCACTTGTGGGGGGTTTCCACTGTTTAGGCGCATCAGAGGTTCTCCAAGCGCGACATGGCGTCCAATCTCAACTCCAGCCAATTTTAGTTTGAAAAAGTCAAACGGTGCTCCTTCCCTTACGAGCTCTGCCGTGTGCCCAAACAGTGGTTTTCCCCCACATATGGGGTATTGGCGTACTCAGGAGAAATTGCATAACAACCTTATCTGTCCATTTTCTCCTTTTACCCTTGTGAAAATAAAAAAAAAGTTTGTAAAAGATCATTTTTGTGGCTAAAAAGTTAAATATTCATTTTTTCCTTCCACGTTGCTTTAGTTCCTGTGAAGCACCTGAAGGGTTAATAAACTTCTTGAATGTGGTTTTGAGTACCTTGAGGGGTGCAGTTTTTAGAATGGTGTCACTTTTGGGTATTTTCTGTCATGTAGACCCCTCAAAGTGACTTCAAATGAGAGGTGGTCCCTAAAAAAAATGGCTTTGTAAATTTTGTTGTAAAAATGAGAAATCGCTGGTCAACTTTTAACCCTTATAACTTCCTAACAAAAAAAAATTTTGATTCCAAAATTGTGCTGATGTAAAGTAGACATGTGGGAAATGTTATTTCTTAACTATTTTGTGTGACATATTTCTCTGTTTTAAGGGAATAAAAATTCAAAGTTTGAAAATTGCTAAATTTTCAAAATTTTCGCCATATTTGCGTTTTTTTCAAAAATAAACGCAAGTTATATGGAAGAAATTTTACCACTAACATGAAGTACAATATGTCACGAGAAAACAATCTCAGAATCGCGAAGATCCGTTGAAGCGTTCCGGAGTTATAACCTCATAAAGAGACAGTGGTCAGAATTGTAAAAATTGTCCCGGTCATTAACGTGCAAACCACCCTTGGGGGTGAAGGGGTTAATATCAGCAGTGACCATGAATATATCATCCTACAAGTAGTGCTGAGCATTCCGATACCGCAAGTATCGGGTATCGGCCGATATTCGCTGTATCGGAATTCCGATACTTAGTTCCGATATTTTTCCTATATCGTATACCGGAATCGGAAGTTCCCATAATTCTTTGAGAGGGACTGTGATTTTAGTCAGCCAATGAGGAATCCTACGAAGTGTGGGCACATCCTGTACTGCTGCGGTCATCTTAACTAATGGCATGGCTGTGATTGGCTGCTGAAATGATGTCAGAATGCACTATAAAAGGCGCCGCCGCCATTTTAGCGTCACTGTGCTGTGAACTCAGTTAGGGACAGAACGCTGCTCTGCTGACTCTGAGGGACAGTTAGAGATTGCGATTTTGTGTACTTTGCTTTAGGCAGGCTAGTTTACCAACCGCTGTGTAAAGCTTCCTTTTGCCTTGCAGTGTTGTTTTAACAGCTCTGTGCAAGGGGTGTGTGTGTGAGTGCAGGTGACGCGCTGCAGTTTGCTCTGCATCCAACGCTGTCTGTAGGCATCTGCACGTGTCACTCACAGACTCTTTTTTTTTTTCTTTAGTGTAATTCTAGCTGCTCCATTCAATAGAAATTATAGTGTGATGCGCTTCCATCCGTAAACAATACATTGGTTGCAAACACTATAGAAGTACAGAAAGGAGCCTTTCACAGATAGTGAACAGTTGTGTTTCAGTGTTCACTGCAGTCTGTGAGGTATTTTTTTTTTTTTTTTTTAAATGCAGATCACGCTCCAGTTACTTCTTCAACCACCGCTGCGCGTACTCTGCTGAGTGTCTGTCACTGGCTCATCCTTGTCATTTTTCTAAAATTGGTGCTGCTTTATTCTATTTTCAATTTACTAAAATCTATTAGTGTGACGCTCTTCCATCAAAATACAATACATTGCTTGCAAACATAATAGAAGTCCACAAAAAGGCCTTTCACAGCAAGTGAACAGTTGTGTTCAGTGTTCACTCTAGTCTGAGGTTTAAATTTTTGGTAGGAGTGTAGATCCCGCTCCACTTACTTCAACCACTGCTGCGTGTACTCTGCTGAGTGTCTGTCACTGGCTCATCCTTGTCATTTTTCTAAAATTGGTGCTGCTTTATTCTATTTTCAATTTACTAAAATCTATTAGTGTGACGCTCTTCCATCAAAATACAATACAATGCTTGCAAACATAATAGAAGTCTACAAAAAGGCCTTTCACAGCAAGTGAACAGTTGTGTGAAGTGTTCACTCTAGTCTGAGGTTAAAATTTTTGCTAGGAGTGTAGATCCCGCTCCACTTACTTCAACCACCGCTGCGTGTACTCTGCTGAGTGTCTGTCACTGGTTCATCCTTGTCATTTTTCTAAAATTGGTGCTGCTTTATTCTATTTTCAATTTACTAAAATCTATTAGTGTGACGCTCTTCCATCAAAATACAATACATTGCTTGCAAACATAATAGAAGTCCACAAAAAGGCCTTTCACAGCAAGTGAACAGTTGTGTTCAGTGTTCACTCTAGTCTGAGGTTTAAATTTTTGGTAGGAGTGTAGATCCCGCTCCACTTACTTCAACCACCGCTGCGTGTACTCTGCTGAGTGTCTGTCACTGGCTCATCCTTGTCATTTTTCTAAAATTGGTGCTGCTTTATTCTATTTTCAATTTACTAAAATCTATTAGTGTGACGCTCTTCCATCAAAATACAATACATTGCTTGCAAACATAATAGAAGTCCACAAAAAGGCCTTTCACAGCAAGTGAACAGTTGTGTGAAGTGTTCACTCTAGTCTGAGGTTAAAATTTTTGCTAGGAGTGTAGATCCCGCTCCACTTACTTCAACCACTGCTGCGTGTACTCTGCTGAGTGTCTGTCACTGGCTCATCCTTGTCATTTTTCTAAAATTGGTGCTGCTTTATTCTATTTTCAATTTACTAAAATCTATTAGTGTGACGCTCTTCCATCAAAATACAATACATTGCTTGCAAACATAATAGAAGTCTACAAAAAGGCCTTTCACAGCAAGTGAACAGTTGTGTGAAGTGTTCACTCTAGTCTGAGGTTAAAATTTTTGCTAGGAGTGTAGATCCCGCTCCACTTACTTCAACCACCGCTGCGTGTACTCTGCTGAGTGTCTGTCACTGGCTCATCCTTGTCATTTTTCTAAAATTGGTGCTGCTTTATTCTATTTTCAATTTACTAAAATCTATTAGTGTGACGCTCTTCCATCAAAATACAATACATTGCTTGCAAACATAATAGAAGTCCACAAAAAGGCCTTTCACAGCAAGTGAACAGTTGTGTGAAGTGTTCACTCTAGTTTGAGGTTAAAATTTTTGCTAGGAGTGTAGATCCCGCTCCACTTACTTCAACCACCGCTGCGTGTACTCTGCTGAGTGTCTGTCACTGGCTCATCCTTGTCATTTTTCTAAAATTGGTGCTGCTTTATTCTATTTTCAATTTACTAAAATCTATTAGTGTGACGCTCTTCCATCAAAATACAATACATTGCTTGCAAACATAATAGAAGTCTGTTATGATTTGGTAGCTGAGGAGAGCAGCAAAAAAGGAAATACACCAGAGCAGTTGGCAACTATGAGATTGCAGTACCCTGACTAACCACCACAACTAGAGGCAGCCGTGGATCGTTCCTACGTTGGTCCTAGACGCCTCGTCACAGCCTGAGAAACTAACTACACCTAAAGATAGAAAGAGGAAAGCTATCTGCCCCGGAGCAGATCCCCAAAGAACATAGAAAGCCCCCAAACATGTAATGGCGGTTAGACAAGAAGAAATACTGACACAGACAGAAAATAGTATGAGCAAACGTTGGGGCCAAAACTTACTAAATAGAAAAGGACAGGAAGGGCACTTACTGTAATCCCAAAAAACCCTGAAAAGCACCAACTCTACTAATTTCAAAAACACCTGAGATCACACGACCTCTACCACCTAAATTAGTTCTCTGGTGTAACCAAAAACAAAACAGCAGCCACTGAAAAAACTGGAAAAAGCAAATGTACAAACATCAGTGGCTGAACTGAACTGAGAGGGCAAAAGCCCCAGAAGGGACCCTGAAGGCCCCCACAGAAGTGCAGGACAAAATGCAAAAATCAAGCACAAAAACAAAAAGAAGAAAATGTCTTATCTGTTAGCAGGAGATTCAGACACGACACAGCAGGCTACCAAGGAAACAGAAATTAAGGACTGAGACCAGAACAATTGATCACCGGCAACCCTGATGGGAAGGCGACTCCCTTATATAAGACCAGTCAGTAACACCTGATTCCCAATCCTCACAATCTTCACTGGACAGTCCAGTACCGTTTGTAACCACCAGAGGGAGCTTCTGCTCAGAACTCATTTCCAGCCTATTCACAACAGTACCCCCCCCTTGAGGAGGGGTCACCGAACCCTCATTTGAGCAACCAGGTCGGTCAGGATGAGTTCTATGATAAGCACGGATGAGTCTCCTAGCATGGATGTCCGAAGCAAACACCCAAGAATTGTCTTCCTGACCATAACCTCTCCATTTAATCAAATACTGGAGTTTCCGTCTAGAAAAACGAGAATTCAATATTTTCTCAACCACATACTCCAGATTGCCCTCAACCAAAACAGGGTCAGGAGGCACAGTAGTAGGAACCACTGGCTCAACAAACCTCTTCAACAAGGACTTGTGGAATACTTTATGGATCTTAAATGTCCCTGGAAGAAGCAAACGAAAAGAAACAGGATTAAGAATCTCCATGATCTTATAAGGTCCAATGAACCTAGGCTTAAATTTAGGAGATGCCACTCTCATAGGAATATTTCTTGAGGACAACCAGACCAAGTCCCTCACTTTAAACCGAGGACCATCAGTCCTATGCCGGTTAGCAAACCGCTGGGCCCTCTCCTGAGAGAGGGACAACCTCTCCACTACCTGGTCCCAAATCTGTTGCATACGCTCCACAACAGAGTCAACACCTGGACAGACAGAAGCCTCCGTCTGTCCTGAAGAAAATCGAGGGTGAAACCCAGAATTACAGAAAAATGGAGACATCAAAGTGGCAGAGCTAGCCCTATTATTAAGAGCAAACTCAGCCAAAGGCAAAAAGAGACCCAGTCATCCTGATCAGCAGACACAAAGCATCTTAGATAAGTCTCCAATGTCTGGTTTGTTCTCTCAGTTTGACCATTGGTCTGAGGATGAAACGCCGAGGAGAAAGACAATTGAACATCAATTTTAGAACAAAAGGTCCTCCAAAATCTGGAAACAAACTGGACTCCTCTGTCAGACACAATGTTCTCAGGAATGCCGTGTAAACGAACCACGTGCTGAAGGAACAAAGGCACCAATTCAGAGGAGGAAGGCAACTTAGGTAATGGCACAAGATGTATCATCTTGGAAAACCTATCGCAAATCACCCAGATGACGGTCATTCTCTGAGAAACAGGGAGGTCGGAAATGAAATCCATAGAGATATGGGTCCATGGTCTCTTGGGCACAGGTAATGGCATCAACAAACCACTAGAACGAGAGCAAGGCTTGGAGCGAGAACAAGTCCCACAGGACTGCAGAAACTCCCTGACATCACGAGACAAGGTAGACCACCAAAAGGACCGACTAACCAAGTCTCTGGTACTAAAAATTCCGGGATGACCGGCCAACGTGGAACAATGAATCTCAGACATTACACTCTTTTTCCACTGGTCCGGGACAAACAATTTCCCAACAGGGTAGCGCTCAGGCTTATCCTCCTGACACCCCTCCAGAGCCAGTCTCAAATTGGGCGAGATGGCGGAAAGAACTACACCCTCTTTCAAAATAACAGAAGGATCAGATAACTCAGGAGAGTCCGCCAGGAAACTCCTCGAGAGGGCATCCGCCTTAACATTTTTAGTGCCAGGAAGAAATGAAACCACAAAATTAAAACGTGTGAAAAACAAGGCCCACCTGGCCTGTCTAGGATTAAGTCGCTTGGCAGATTCCAGATAAACTAGATTCTTATGGTCCGTAAGGACCACCACCTGATGTTTGGCTCCCTCCAGCCAATGTCTCCACTCTTCAAAAGCCCACTTCATGACTAATAACTCCCGATTACCTACGTCATAATTACGTTCAGTGGGAGAAAATTTTCGAGAGAAAAAGGTACAAGGGTTACTTTTAGAGGTCTCTGGATCTCTTTGGGACAAAACGGCACCTGCCCCAATTTCAGAGGCATCCACCTCCACCTGAAATGGTAGAGAAACATCAGGCTGCCGTAGAACAAGAGCAGAAGTGAATCTCTGCTTAAGTACCTGAAATGCAGAGACTGCCTCAGGAGGCCAATTCACCACATCAGAACCCTTCTTGGTCAAATCAGTTAATGGTTTAACAATAACAGAGAAATTACCAATAAATTTACGATAAAAATTGGCAAAACCCAAGAATCTTTGAAGAGCCTTTAATGAAGTAGGTTGGACCCAATCACAGATGGCCTGAACTTTGACCGGGTCCATTTCAATAACAGATGGGGACAAAATGAATCCCAGAAATGAGATCCTCTGAACGCCAAAAAGATACTTTGATCCCTTCACATACAGAGCATTCTCTCTCAAAATCTGGAACACAGTCCGAACATGTTTTACATGAGAGTCCCAGTCATTGGAAAAAATCAAGATATCATCCAAATAAACAATCAGAAATTTATCCACAAAATCCCTGAAAATGTCATTCATGAAGGACTGGAAGACAGAAGGAGCATTAGTGAGCCCAAAGGGCATCACAAGGTACTCAAAATGCCCTTCAGGGGTATTAAATGCCGTCTTCCATTCATCCCCGTGCTTAATGCGAATAAGGTTATATGCCCCCCTGAGGTCAAGCTTGGTAAACCAAGTAGCGTTTTTCACCCTGGAAAACAGATCAGAGATCAAGGGTAACGGATATTGATATTTCACAGTAATATTGTTCAAGAGACGATAATCAATACACGGCCTTAATGAACCATCCTTTTTGGCCACAAAGAAAAAACCGGCACCTAAGGGTGAAGAGGATGGTCTGATATGACCCTTCTCCAATGACTCCTTGATATAAGACCGCATAGCGTCATGTTCAGGTACAGACAAGTTAAAAAGGCGACCTTTAGGGAATTTACTACCAGGCACTAATTCAATAGCGCAGTCATAGCTCCTATGGGGAGGTAAGGATGCAGATTTACTTTCGCTAAACACATCAGAAAAATCAATCAAAAAGTCAGGAACATCCTGAGCCTGGGGGAGGCAGAAAAAACAGGAGTGTTGGTATTAACACATTGGCAGCCCCAACTGGTAACAGACACAGATTTCCAATCCAAAACAGGACTATGAGACTGTAACCAAGGGAAACCCAGTACGATAATGTCATGCAGATTATACAGAACCAAAAATTTGCAACTCTCCTGATGATCAGGTTCTACCCTCATTATCACCTGAGTAGAGAACTGAGGTTTATTCTCAGCCAAAGGGGTAGAATCGATCCTCAGTAGGGGAATAGACTTCCGTAGGGGTATCAAGGGAAACCCACAACGTTTAGCAAAATCAAAACCAATCAGGTTAATAGCTGCTCCAGAATCAACAAAAGCCTGAGCAGAAAATGAGGACAGAGAGCATATCAGGGTAACAGTTAATAAAAACTTAGTCTGAACACTACTCAAGACAACTGAGCGTGCAAAACGTCTTCCCCGCTTAGGGCAGACTGAAATAGCATGAGAGGCATCACCACAGTAGAAACATAACCCATTGCGCTTTCGAAATTCATGACGCTGTGCCCCAGAAACCACTCTATCACACTGCATGGATTCAGAAGCAGGTTCACAAGGCAACATTATTCCAAGCATACCTTTCCGCTCACGCAAACATCTGTCAATTTGAATCGCTAATGACATAGAATCATTGAGACCAGAGGGAACAGGGAATCCCACCATAACATCCTTTATATTATCTGACAGTCCCTTCTGAAAAAGAGCTGCCAAAGTGTCGTCATTCCATTTGGTCAGAACTGCCCACTTACGGAATCTCTGACAGTATAACTCAGCGTCCTCAAGCCCCTGACTTAATGCCAACAAAGTTTTTTCAGCTTGATCAGTGACATTAGGCTCATCGTACAATAACCCCAAAGCCTGAAAAAACGCATCAACATCACTCAAAACAGGATCCCCAGGTGTCAGGGAAAAAGCCCAATCCTGAGGGTCGCCGCGCAGGAGAGAGATGACAATTTGAACCTTATGCGCTGCGTTCCCTGAGGACTTAGATTTTAAGGCAAAAAACTATTTCCAGTTATTTTTGAAATTCAGAAACTTAGCTCGATCCCCTAAAAACAAATCTGGCATGGGGATCCTAGGTTCCACAACAGGCAACCTAGCAAGATAGGTAGCAATACTCCGAACTTCAGTGGCAAGCTGATCCACACGGCCAGACAACTGTGCAAACTCCATTGAGAGAGAAAAAAATCCTCCTCAGCACCCAGAGATACAGAGGGAAAAAAAATGCAACAAACAGAAAAAAAAAAAAATCTCTGACAACTCTGACAAGTTTTTTCTTTCCACAATATTTTTTCTTCTGTGAGTACCATATAATTTTCAGTTTTGGCCGGTGATACTGTTATGATTTGGTAGCTGAGGAGAGCAGGCAAAAAAGGAAATACACCAGAGCAGTTGGAAACTATGAGATTGCAGTACCCTGACTAACCACCACAGCTAGAGGCAGCCGTGGAGCGTTCCTACGTTCCTAGACGCCTCGTCACAGCCTGAGAAACTAACTACACCTAAAGATAGAAAGAGGAAAGCTATCTGCCCCGGAGCAGATCCCCAAAGAACATAGAAAGCCCCCAAACATGTAATGGCGGTTAGACAAGAAGAAATACTGACACAGACAGAAAATAGTATGAGCAAACGTTGGGGCCCAAACTTACTAAATAGAAAAGGATAGGAAGGGCACTTACTGCAATCCCAAAAAATCCTGAAAAGCACCAACTCTACTAATTTCAAAAACACCTGAGATCACACGACCTCTACCACCTAAATTAGTTCTCTGGTGTAACCAAAAACAAAACAGCAGC
The DNA here is from genome assembly GCA_033576555.1 of Oophaga sylvatica. NCBI lineage: Eukaryota > Metazoa > Chordata > Amphibia > Anura > Dendrobatidae > Oophaga > Oophaga sylvatica. The sequence goes on along the minus strand of JARQOD010000010.1, from coordinate 111,358,364 downwards.
CACTGAAAAAACTGGAAAAAGCAAATGTACAAACATCAGTGGCTGAACTGAACTGAGAGGGCAAAAGCCCCCAGAAGGGACCCTGAAGGCCCCCACAGAAGTGCAGGACAAAATGCAAAAATAAAGCACAAAAACAAAAAGAAGAAAATGTCTTATCTGTTAGCAGGAGATTCAGACACGACACAGCAGGCTACCAAGGAAACAGGAATCAAGGATTGAGACCAGAACAATTGATCACCGGCAACCCTGATGGGAAAGCGACCCCTTATATAAGACCAGTCAGTAACACCTGATTCCCAATCCTCACAATCTTCACTGGACAGTGAAGTACCGTTTGTAACCACCAGAGGGAGATTCTGCTCAGAACTCATTTCCAGCCTATTCACAACAGAAGTCCACAAAAAGGCCTTTCACAGCAAGTGAACAGTTGTGTGAAGTGTTCACTCTAGTCTGAGGTTAAAATTTTTGCTAGGAGTGTAGATCCCGCTCCACTTACTTCAACACCGCTGCGTGTACTCTGCTGAGTGTCTGTCACTGGCTCATCCTTGTCATTTTTCTAAAATTGGTGCTGCTTTATTCTATTTTCAATTTACTAAAATCTATTAGTGTGACGCTCTTCCATCAAAATACAATACATTGCTTGCAAACATAATAGAAGTCCACAAAAAGGCCTTTCACAGCAAGTGAACAGTTGTGTGAAGTGTTCACTCTAGTCTGAGGTTAAAATTTTTGCTAGGAGTGTAGATCCCGCTCCACTTACTTCAACCACCGCTGCGTGTACTCTGCTGAGTGTCTGTCACTGCTCATCCTGTCATTTTTCTAAAATTGGTGCTGCTTTATTCTATTTTCAATTTACTAAAATCTATTATGTGACGCTCTTCCATCAAATATACAATACATTGCTTGCAAACATAATAGAAGTCCACAAAAAGGCCTTTCAAGCAAGTGAACAGTTTGTGAAGTGTTCACTTACTGAGTAAAATTTTGCTGGAGTAGATCCCTCACTTACTTCAAACCTGGTTACTCGCTGATGTCTGTCACTGTCTCCTTGTCATTTTCTAAAATTGGGCTCTTATTCTATTTCAATTACAAAACTATTAGTGTGCGCTCTCCATCAAAATACAATACTTGCTTGCAAACATAAAGAATCCACAAAAAGGCTTTCAAGCAATAACAGTTGAGTGAATGTTCACTCTAGCTGAGGTAAAATTTGCTAGAGTGTAGATCCGCTCACTTACTTCAACACTGTGTACCTGCTGGTGCTGTACTGGCTCATTCTTGTCATTTTCTAAAATGGTGTGCTTTATTCTATTTCAATTACTAAAATCTATTGTGTGACCCTCCATCAATACAATACATTGCTTGCAACTATTAAAGAAGTCCACAAAAAGGCCTTTCACAGCAAGTGAACAGTTGGTGAAGTGTTCACTCTAGTCTGAGGTTAAAATTTTTGCTAGGAGTGTAGATCCCGCTCCACTTACTTCAACCACCGCTGCGTGTACTCTGCTGAGTGTCTGTCACTGGCTCATCCTTGTCATTTTTCTAAAATTGGTGCTGCTTTATTCTATTTTCAATTTACTAAAATCTATTAGTGTGACGCTCTTCCATCAAAATACAATACATTGCTTGCAAACATAATAGAAGTCCACAAAAAGGCCTTTCACAGCAAGTGAACAGTTGTGTGAAGTGTTCACTCTAGTCTGAGGTTAAAATTTTTGCTAGGAGTTTAGATCCCCTCCACTTACTTCAACCACCGCTGCGTGTACTCTGCTGAGTGTCTGTCACTGGCTCATCCTTGTCATTTTTCTAAAATTGGTGCTGCTTTATTCTATTTTCAATTTACTAAAATCTATTAGTGTGACGCTCTTCCATCAAAATACAATACATTGCTTGCAAACATAATAGAAGTCCACAAAAAGGCCTTTACATAGCAAGTGAACAGTTGAGTGAAGTGTTCACTCTAGTCTGAGGTTAAAATTTTGCTAGGAGTGTAGATCCCGCTCCACTTACTTCAAACACCGCTGCGTGTACTCTGCTGAGTGTCTGTCACTGGCTCATCCTTGTCATTTTTCTAAAATTGGTGCTGCTTTATTCTATTTTCAATTTACTAAAATCTATTAGTGTGACGCTCTTCCATCAAAATACAATACATTGCTTGCAAACATAATAGAAGTCCACAAAAAGGCCTTTCACAGCAAGTGAACAGTTGTGTGAAGTGTTCACTCTAGTCTGAGGTTAAAATTTTTGCTAGGAGTGTAGATCCCGCTCCACTTACTTCAAACACCGCTGCGTGTACTCTGCTGAGTGTCTGTCACTGGCTCATCCTTGTCATTTTTCTAAAATTGGTGCTGCTTTATTCTATTTTCAATTTACTAAAATCTATTAGTGTGACGCTCTTCCATCAAAATACAATACATTGCTTGCAAACATAATAGAAGTCCACAAAAAGGCCTTTCACAGCAAGTGAACAGTTGTGTGAAGTGTTCACTCTAGTCTGAGGTTAAAATTTTTGCTAGGAGTGTAGATCCGCTCCACTTACTTCAAACACCGCTGCATGTACTCTGCTGAGTGTCTGTCACTGGCTCATCCTTATAATTTTTCTAAAATTGGTGCTGCTTTATTCTATTTTCAATTTACTAAAATCTATTAGTGTGACGCTCTTCCATCAAAATACAATACATTGCTTGCAAACATAATAGAAGTCCACAAAAAGGCCTTTCACAGCAAGTGAACAGTTGTGTGAAGTGTTCACTCTAGTCTGAGGTTAAAATTTTTGATAGGAGTGTAGATCCCGCTCCACTTACTTCAACCACCGCTGCGTGTACTCTGCTGAGTGTCTGTCACTGGCTCATCCTTGTCATTTTTCTAAAATTGGTGCTGCTTTATTCTATTTTCAATTTACTAAAATCTATTAGTGTGACGCTCTTCCATCAAAATACAATACATTGCTTGCAAACATAATAGAAGTCCACAAAAAGGCCTTTCACAGCAAGTGAACAGTTGTGTGAAGTGTTCACTCTAGTCTGAGGTTAAAATTTTTGATAGGAGTGTAGATCCCGCTCCACTTACTTCAACCACCGCTGCGTGTACTCTGCTGAGTGTCTGTCACTGGCTCATCCTTGTCATTTTTCTAAAATTGGTGCTGCTTTATTCTATTTTCAATTTACTAAAATCTATTAGTGTGACGCTCTTCCATCAAAATACAATACATTGCTTGCAAACATAATAGAAGTCCACAAAAAGGCCTTTCACAGCAAGTGAACAGTTGTGTGAAGTGTTCACTCTAGTCTGAGGTTTTCAGGTATTATTTTATTTACTTGTATGCTTTTATTTAAAAGCCAAGAACAATGAAGGCAAACATTCGCACTGCAGCTGTTGTCAAAGTTCAACCCACATTATGCACTTCCAACATTGCAGCTTTTGAGGCATGATGTGAGTTTGATTTGCCTAAGTTATGGAGTGACAAAATGGCTCAGGGAACAAAACATAGAGATTTTGGGTCCATGGGCTGGAAACTCCCCAGATCTTAATCACATTGAGAACTTGTGGTCAATCATCAAGAGACGGGTGGACAAACAAAAACTTAAAAATTCTGACAAAATGAAAGCATTGATTGTGCAAGAATGGACTGCTATCAGCCAGGATTTGGTCCAGAAGTTGATTGACAGCATGCCAGGGAGAATTGCAGAGGTCCTGAAGAAGAAGGGTCAACACTGCAAAATTAGACTTGCTGCATTAACTCATTCTAACTGTCAATATAAGCTTTTGTTACTCATATGTTTGCAATTAAATTTCTGTCTGTGATAAAAATATCTGTCAAACACACATAAAAACCAGAGGGCAGCAGATCATGTGAAAATATCATATTTGTGTCATTATCAAAACTTTTGGCCATGACTAGTGTTGAGCGATACGATACTGCAAATATTGGGTATCGGCCGATATTGGCTGTATCGGAATTCCGATTCCGAGTTCCGATATTTTCGTCATATCGGATACCGGAATCGGAATGTCACTGTCACTGTCAGTGTCCGTCGGTCGGGTCTGTCAGGAGTCAGCGGCACTTACCCGGCAGAAGATCTCCGGCGTCACATCCCGGACTGCTTAATGGCCGCCATCCTCTTCTCCCCGGCGGTCACATGCAGTATCTCGCGATAACTGCAGTGACTGCTGGGTAATCGCGGCCGTAAAGCAGTCCGATGACGTCACCGCCGGGGAAGCAGGTAATCAGCTGTGCTGCGTCGCGATGACAGGCTCTGCCTGTCATTCCGATGTAGCAGAGCTGGATCGTCGTGGGACAATCGTTACTATGGACTGCGTCGGACAGGTGGTATACTGTTGGTTTGTTTTTTTTATTTTTTTACAGGAGATCGATGGCGTCGCAGGAATGAGAGAGTAATAAAAAAAATGAAAACTGTGTTGTCTCTTTTATTTAATTAAAAGGCTTTTTTCTTGCTGTGTCTTTTTTTTAAACATTTAAAAACTTTGGGATTAATAATGGATCGGTGTCTTATTGACACCTCTCCATTATTAACCGGGCTTATTGTCACCGTGCAATCAACGGTGACATTAACCCCTTATTACCCCGCTTGCCACCGCTACAGGGCAAGTGGGAAGAGCCGGGTAAAGTGCCACAATTGGCACATCTTTTGATGCGCCAAATGTGGGGCTGCTGTAGCCTGGTATTATCAGGCTGTTGAGGGCCAAAATCCATGGGCCTTGACAGTCTTTTAATACCAGGCCGCAGCAGTCTGCATTTTACTTGGCTGGTTAACAAAAATAGGGGGACCCCTACGCCGTTTTTTTTTCGAGGGGATCCCCTATTTTTGTTAACCAGCCAAGCTAAGCAGACTGCTGTGGCCTGGTATTATCAGGCTTGCAAGGTCCATGGATATTGGATCCTTACCAGCCTGAAAAACCAGGCCTCAGCGGTCTGCTTCATCTGGCTGGTTAACAAAAATAGGGGGGACCCCACGCCAATTTTTTTCGAGGGGATCCCCTATTTTTGTTAATCAGCCAAGATATGCAGACTGCTGTGGCCTGGTATTATCAGGCTGGCAAGGTCCATGGATCTTGGCTCCTTAACAGCCTGAAAATCCAGGCCTCAGCGGTCTGCTTCATCTGGCTGGTTAACAAAAATAGGGGGCACCCCACGCCATTTTTTTTTCGAAGGGAACCCCTATTTTTGTTAATCAGTTCCCTCTGACGTCACTGATGGTGTCCCTGGCTGACCTGAAGTGAAAGTGGAAAGCAATCAATTAAGCTTTCCACTTCCTCTCCTGTCAGCCAGGAGAGGAGCTCATTCATTTGGGGGTTTACTGTGAGGCTGCAGCATTAGCTGCGGTCCCTGCAGTAAACATTAACCCTTTCTGAAGGATTACACCGTGGGACCTGACTGTGCATCGGATTGGTAAGAATAATTTTGCTTTATTATTTTATTTTTATTACAGGAAATGGTTTTAGCAGGTAAATAAAATATGGTCAAAAACTGTGTGATTATTTCATTAAACTTCTTTTTTATTAAAGTGTGTGTGTTTGATTTTTCTTTCATACAATAGGATTAATAATTGATAGTTGTCTAATTGACAGCTCTCAATTATTAACCTGGCTTAAAGTGACCTTTCAATTGCAAGGTCATTTTAACCCCTTATTAACCCATTCGCCACCGCTACAGGGCAATGGGAATAGACGGGCAAAGTGCCAGAAAGGGCAAATCTAATTAGAGATTTGCCCTTTCTGGGGTGTCTGGGGGCAGATGTTAGTAGCGGGGGGGCCAAAAATAATGGTCCCTCTCTGGGCTATTATTATCTGCCCCCACTCACTGGCTTTGTCTGTGTGGTTGCGAAAATAGGGCGGGAGCCCACGCATTTTTTTTCAGCAATTTTACACCTCATATATATATATATATATACATGTCATTGAGTTTGTGACACATATATATATATTTATAGTTCATACACTTCTACATAGTATAATAGCCGCTAATTCAATTGCCGGCTTTTGTGAAAATGCAGAACCCGACATGAAATGACACTTGGTTTACATAGAGTTAACCATGTCTTTTCATGTACTTTGATATCTGATTTGCACAAACAATTACATGAGTGTAAGTGTGCAAAATTTCACACCTGTAGGGGTTAATTAAAGGTGTAAATTCGTAGCAAAAAAGTCCTTTTTTTTTACAACGAATTTACACCTTTAATTAACCCCTACAGGTGTGAAATTTTGCACACATAGACTGATGTAATTGTTTGTGCAAATCAGATAGCAAACGACATGAAAAGACATGGTTAACCCTATGTACACCAAGTGTCATTTCATGTCGGGTGCTTCTGTCTTTTCACAGAAGCCGCTTTACCCGGCAATTGAATCAAGGATATTTTACTATGTAAAAGTGTATAAACTATACATATATGTATATATATATGTCACAATGACATGTATATTATATATATATGTATTCTATGTGTGTATATTTAGTGTTTACAAGGAAAGAATGGGGTTTTTTTAGTTCCGATATTTTGTTCCCATAGACTTACATTGGATTTCCGGTATCGGTATCGGGTATCGCCGATATTTTAATGGTATCGGCGATACCATTCCGATTCCGATACTTAGGGATATCGGAAAGTATCGCTCAACTCTAGCCATGACTGTACAGTTCAGGTGGTAGAAAGATGAACATAACAGATACATGTATAACGTTGCCAA
>JARQOD010000010.1:111176549-111351553 GCA_033576555.1 Oophaga sylvatica | reverse complement strand
GGGCCTTCTCCTGAGAGAGGGACAACCTCTCCACTACCTGGTCCCAAATCTGTTGCATACGCTCCACAACAGAGTCAACACCTGGACAGACAGAAGCCTCCGTCTGTCCTGAAGAAAATCGAGGGTGAAACCCAGAATTACAGAAAAACGGAGACATCAAAGTGGCAGAGCTAGCCCTATTATTAAGAGCAAACTCAGCCAAAGGCAAAAAAGAGACCCAGTCATCCTGATCAGCAGACACAAAGCATCTTAGATAAGTCTCCAATGTCTGGTTTGTTCTCTCAGTTTGACCATTGGTCTGAGGATGAAATGCCGAGGAGAAAGACAATTGAACACCCAGTTTAGAACAAAAAGTCCTCCAAAATCTGGAAACAAACTGGACTCCTCTGTCAGACACAATGTTCTCAGGAATGCCGTGTAAACGAACCACGTGCTGAAGGAACAACGGCACCAATTCAGAGGAGGAAGGCAACTTAGGTAATGGCACAAGATGTATCATTTTGGAAAACCTATCACAAAATTACCCAGATGGTGGTCATTCTCTGAGAAACAGGAAGATCGGAAATGAAATCCATAGAGATATGGGTCCATGGTCTCTTGGGCACAGGCAATGGCATCAACAAACCACTAGAGCGAGAGCAAGGCTTGGAGCGAGAGCAAGTCCGCAGGACTGCACAAATTCCCTGACATCACGAGACAAGGTAGGCCACCAAAAGGACCGACTAACCAAGTCTCGGGTACCAAAAATTCCGGGATGCCCAGCCAATGCGGAACAATGAATCTCAGACATCACACTCTTTTTCCATTGGTCCGGGACAAACAATTTTCCAACAGGGCAGCGCTCGGGCCTATCCTCCTGACACCCCTCCAGAGCAAGTCTCAAATTGGGCGAGATGGCGGAAAGAACTATGCCCTCTTTCAAAATAACAGAAGGATCAGATAACTCAGGAGAGTCCGCAAGGAAACTCCTCGAGAGGGCATCCGCCTTAACATTCTTAGTGCCAGAAAGAAAGGAAACCACAAAATTAAAACGTGTGAAAAACAAGGCCCACCTGGCCTGTCTAGGATTGAGTCGCTTGGCAGATTCCAGATAGACCAGATTCTTATGGTCCGTAAGGACCACCACCTGATGTTTGGCTCCCTCCAGCCAATGTCTCCACTCTTCAAAAGCCCACTTCATGGCCAATAACTCCCGATTACCCACGTCATAATTACGTTCAGTAGGAGAAAATTTTCGAGAGAAAAAGGCACAAGGGTTACTTTTAGAGGTCTCTGGATCTTTTTGGGACAAAACGGCACCTGCCCCAATTTCAGAGGCATCAACCTCCACCTGAAATGGCAGAGAAACATCAGGCTGCCGTAGAACAGGAGCAGAAGTGAATCTCTGCTTAAGTTCCTGAAATGCAGAGACTGCCTCAGGAGGCCAATTCACCACATCAGAACCCTTTCTGGTCAAATCAGTTAATGGTTTAACAATAACCGAGAAATTACCAATAAATTTACGATAAAAATTGGCAAAACCCAAAAATCTCTGAAGAGCCTTTAATGAAGTAGGTTGGACCCAATCACAGATGGCCTGAACCTTGACCGGGTCCATTTCAATAACAGATGGGGACAAAATGAATCCCAGAAATGAGATCCTCTGTACGCCAAAAAGACACTTTGATCCCTTCACATACAGAGCATTCTCTCTCAAAATCTGGAATACAGTTCGAACATGTTTCACATGAGAGTCCCAGTCATTAGAAAAAATCAAGATATCATCCAAATAAACAATCAGAAATTTGTCCACAAAATCCCTGAAAATGTCATTCATGAAGGACTGGAAGACGGAAGGAGCATTAGTGAGCCCAAAGGGCATCACTAGGTACTCAAAATGCCCTTCAGGGGTATTGAATGCCGTCTTCCATTCATCCCCGTGCTTAATGCGAATAAGGTTATACGCCCCCCTGAGGTCAAGCTTGGTAAACCAAGTAGCGTTTTTCACCCTGGAAAACAGGTTAGAAATCAAGGGTAACGGGTATTGATATTTCACAGTAATATTGTTCAAGAGACGATAATCAATACACGGCCTTAATGAACCATCTTTTTTGGCCACAAAGAAAAAACCGGCACCTAAGGGTGAAGAGGATGGTCTGATATGACCCTTCTCCAATGATTCCTTGATATAAGACCGCATAGCGTCATGTTCAGGTACAGACAAGTTAAAAAGGCGACCTTTAGGGAATTTACTACCCGGCACTAATTCAATAGCGCAGTCATAGCTCCTATGGGGAGGCAAGGATGCAGATTTACTTTCGCTAAACACATCAGAAAAATCAAACAAAAAGTCAGGAACATCCTGAGCCTGGGGGAGGCAGAAAAAACAGGAGTGTTGGTATTAACACATTGGCAGCCCCAACTGGTTACAGACACAGATTTCCAATCCAAAACAGGATTATGAGACTGTAACCAAGGGAAACCTAGTACAATAATGTCATGCAGATTATATAGAACCAAAAATTTGCAGCACTCCTGGTGATCAGGTTCAACCCTCATTATCACCTGAGTAGAAAACTGGGTTTATTCTCAGCCAAAGGGTAGAATCGATCCCCAGTAGGGGAATAGACCTCTGCAGGGGTATCAAGGGAAACCCACAACATTTAGCAAAATCAAAATCCATCAGGTTAATAGCAGCTCCAGAATCAACGAAAGCCTGAGCAGAAAATGAGGACAGAGAGCATATCAGAGTGACAGTTAATAAAAACTTAGTCTGAACACTACCCAAGACAACTGAGCATGCAAACGTCTTCCCCGCTTAGGGCAGACTGAAATAGCATGAGAGGCGTCACCACAGTAGAAACATAACCCATTGCGTTTTCGAAACTCATGACGCTGTGCCCCAGAATCCACTCTATCACACTGCATGGGTTCAGAAGCTGGTTCACAAGGCAACACTATTCCATGCATACCTCTACGCTCATGCAAACGTCTGTCAATTTGAATCACTAATGACATAGAATCATTGAGACCAGAGGGAGCAGGGAAACCCACCATAACATCTTTTACATTGTCTGACAGACCCTTCCGAAAAAGGGCTGCCAAGCATCATCATTCCATTTGGTCAGGACTGCCCACTTACGAAATTTCTGACAGTATAACTCAGCGTCCTCAAGCCCCTGATTTAATGCCAACAAGGTTTTTTCAGCTTGATCAGTGACATTAGGTTCATCGTACAATAACCCCAGAGCCAGAAAAAATGCATCGACATTACTCAAAACAGGGTCCCCAGGTGTCAGGGAAAAAGCCCAATCCTGAGGATCGCCGCGCAGGAGAGAGATGACAATTTGAACCTGTTGTGCTGCATTCCCTGAGGACTTAGGTTTTAAGGCAAAAAACAACTTACAGTTATTTTTGAAATTCAGAAATTTAGCTCAATCCCCCAAAAATAAATCTGGCATGGGGATCCTAGGTTCCACAACAGGCAACCCTGCAAGATAGGTAGCAATACTCTGAACTTCAGTGGCAAGCTGATCCACACGGCCAGACAACTGTGCAAGCTCCATTGAGAGAAAAAAAAATCCTCCTCAGCACTCAGAGAAACAGAGGAAAAAAAAATGCAACAAACAGAAAAAAAAAATCTCTGACAACTCTGACAACTTTTTTTTTTTTTTTTACACTATCTTTCCCTTCTGTGAGTACCATATATTTTCAGTTTGGCCGGTGATACTGTTATGTTTTGGTAGCTGAGCAGAGCAGGCAAAAACGGCAATACACCGAGAGGTTGGAATCTACTGGATTGCAGTACCCTGACTAACCACCACAACTAAAGGCAGCCGTGGAGCGTACCTACGTTGGTCCTAGACGCCTCGTCACAGCCTGAGAAGCTAACTACACCTAAAGATAGAAAGAGGAAAACTATCTGCCCCGGAGCAGATCCCCAAAGAACATAGGAAGCCCCCAAACATGTAATGGCGGTTAGAAAAGAGTAAACACAAACACAGACAGAAAATAGTATGAGCAAACGTTGGGGCCCAAACTTCCTAGACAGAAAAGGATAGGAAGGAAACTTACTGCAATCCCAAAAAACCCTAAAGTAGTATAGGGGCACTACCATTCATCAAACTCAAATCTGACAGGTCGACACGCCCCCTATCATTTTATCCGTCTCCCTGTCAGATTGATCCAGGTCGTCACGCCCCCTGGCTGAACTTTGCTCAGGCTGGGAAATCTGGTCTGGTGGATTTGTGAATTTCAATCAAAGTGATTTATTCATCTCTATTATATTTTATTCAGTGACTTTGATTAGTCTGTGTAGTTTTTAGTGTATTAAAGACAGTAAATGTATAAGGAGTTCTAGTTAAATACAGACTTCTGTATATAACTAGTATATAAGAATTTTTAGTGAAATACAGACTCTTAGTGAAATACAGACACCAGATCAAAGACTTGTTTACATCCATATGAGGAGCTATATTAAAAAAGCAACGATTATTCTATAGTACCATCCAGTATAAAACACCTTATAACACATTTGGAATTATGACTCTCATCTTATAGTTTTTATTCAGTGTTTATATATATATTTTTAGCCTGCCATTGTATCTACACTTATATCAGGACTGGGAAGAATGTAATGACACGGGGTTAGGAATCTCCAACCTAGTTTCTGGTTTGCTACAGATAGCTAATTTATTACCATTGAGAGAATGAGTGAAGGTCGATGCTATTGTGACATGTTAGAAACCACATATACTAAATAGCCCTGTATTGTGTCATGACCTGTAAGTACAATGAGAGAAGGTCGCATCAAGGCGAGGTCACATTATGAATGAAATGCATGTAAAGCACTACTGTGGTGGATAGATGTATCAAGCTGCTAAAATGTGTTTATTTTTAGTATTATCCAGGATATAAGTTTTAAACTACAGCTGCAAAGGCAGTTTAATTTGAAGTATCACCTTATAACACATTTGGAATTACGACGCTCATCTTATAGTTTTATTCAGTATATATATTTTTAGCTTGGCAGTGTATCTACACTTATATCAGTACTGGGAAAGAGTTTTAGTGAAATACAGACTTTTGTTACAGATCGGTAAGCTATTACCAAGCTGTGTATCTAAGGCTTGTGTTGTGTTGAGAGGAGCATATTTTTCTATTTACTAACTAACATGGTACATAGATATACATCTTTACTGGCACATAGAAATGTAGTACAACAGTGTTGACATGAATTGTCAGAATGAGTGAAGGTCGATGCTACGGTAATTCAGGCAAACAGTAAATAGTATTGCATTGTGTATAGTCAGTGGGATCTTTATTCTCTCTAGACAGAAACAACGCTGTTGAATGCCCCAACACGTGTAGTGAGGGTTTTTTAAAGTTGATTTCTTCTCAGCAATGAAATTTCTCACAATTGTATCATTACGCGGTTTATCAGCAGAAAACTTCTCCAATATCTTACTGAACGGCATGTTCCGAGCTAAAAAATGTAAAATGTACAGACAGTAGCACTATATGTATGTAAAGGTAATTTATCTATGGGTATTCTTTTATGAGCAGCAGTAATTTATCTGTGTGTGTGTGTTTCACACAGGACACGGGCTGTGATCCATCTATTGTGTGGGAAAAGTCAATGCGAGCGCACATTATGAGGTGATCATATTATGTACAGGTAGATGTTACAATATAAGAATGTGATTTTAAAACAAGGGGTTTAAAAATAGCCAAATGTAGACAGGCATGAACTACATTCAAATCAATATATAATAGTGCACATATCCATATCTTATATGTTATAGCAATAATAGACTAATCCGGGGCTAAACAATAATAACCTCCATATATTTGTACCTATATATGCAATCTATGTAGCTCACAATATCCCCCAATAGGCAGACATACATGCACTATATATAGGATTAATAAGTATCTCAATGAATCAGGTATATCAATAAAGTAACTTCTCCATCACAGTTGCTGAACTACATTCAAATCAATATATAATAGTGCACATCTCCATATCTTATATTTATAGCGATAATAGATTAATCCGGGGCTAAACAATAATAACCTCCATATATTTGTATTAAGTCAACCAGTAAATGTATCCTATGACCACTCTATTGTGTGGGAAAGTCATGGCGAGATTGAAATAAATTCAAAAAGGAAGCTTTTGCAGTATAAAATACAAATTTTATTAAGGTCTAAAATACATTATCATGGATAAAAATCCAAAAGAGTGGGATATACAGCATGCAGAAAAATAGACAAATGCAGACAGGTATGAACTACATTCAAATCAATATATAATAGTGCCCATCTCCATATCTTATATGTTATAGCGATAATAGACTAATCCGGGGCTAAACAATAATAACCTCCATATATTTGTCCATATATATGCAATCGATGTAACTCACAATATCCCCCAATAGGCAGACATATATGCACTATATATAGGATTATAAGTATCTCAATGAAGCATGTATATCAATAAAGTAACTTCCCATCACAGCTGCTAATATAATGATGTTAGCATGCAAGTGCAGGGTTCACAATACATACTGTGCGTGCATATGAAGTCAATTAGCACATCCATATGAGGAGCTATATTAAAAAAGCAGCGCCATAGATGGGAGATCATACCTGAATGCTGCTTGGCACCCCTTGTGTATAGCCCTCATTTCTAGCACTGTTTGCTACAGATAGCTCACTTATTAAGCCAGGAATAAACATAGTGACTGTTTCATGTCCCTATACAATCCAAGCCTTGTACACAAAGCTTGGTAATAGGTTACCGAGCTGTAACAAAGTATTTTCTATCTAGTGGTTAACATGGTACAAATTAGCCAAATGCAGACAGGTATGAACTACATTCAAATCAATATATAATAGTGCACATCTCCATATCTTATATGTTATAGCGATAATAGATTAATCCGGGGCTAAACAATAATAACCTCCATATATTTGTACCTAAACAGGTCCTTCTCAAAAAATTAGCATATAGTGCTAAATTTCATTATTTTCCATAATGTAATGATTAAAATTAAACTTTCATATATTTTAGATTCATTACACACCAACTGAAATTTTTCAGGTCTTTTATTGTTTTAATACTGATGATCACAATACATACTGTGCGTGCATATGAAGTCAATTAGCACATCCATATGAGGAGCTATATTAAAAAAGCAACGATTATTCTATAGTACCATCCAGTATAAAACACCTTATAACACATTTGGAATTAGGACTCTCATCTTATAGTTTTTATTCAGTGTTTATATATATATATTTTTAGCCTGCCATTGTATCTACACTTATATCAGGACTGGGAAGAATGTAATGACATGGGGTTAGGAATCTCCAACCTAGTTTCTGGTTTGCTACAGATAGCTAATTTATTACCATTGAGAGAATGAGTGAAGGTCGATGCTAATATGTTTCCAAAGTTTACTGACAGGGAGTACATAGTGGGGAGAGCCCTCTTGCAGTGCTAACCTGATTACAAGCCCTCATTGCTACTTTTTCTCTTGTCTATCAACACAATACAACCAAGTGGTTCTTCAAAACTATTTGTAAGTCTTCCGGCACAAAGCACATGTGAACAGTTGATGGTAATATTTTGCCACATGACAAATGTTTCTGACTCTCAGTTGCTAATACTGATAGACATATTGTGAACTGACATATAGGGTCCATGTGAGACACCATATTTTTCAACATTTTTGCTCCTTCACAGATTTATTTTGCATTATATTTTTTTTATTTTGCTTAAGGATCATGTACAGAGGTGTTTTTATGGTTTAATACTGATAGACATATTGTCCCAGGCATGTCCGGGCATGCCCGGACAAGTCCTGGCATGCCTGGACAAGTCCTGGTCACGTGACAACCGTGGAAAAACAAGCCTGAAATTCAAAAACTATGCGCTATCCGTTAACACACGCATAGTCATCTAGAAAATATTGAGCGAGTCGCTTCACAAACCATCTCAAGGCATGCTGAATGTCAACGTACCCGCTATGAGCTACACACATGACCAGCTGTATAGTCTGGGACGCGTAGCGTTCTTGTTGCACAGGCCTATTTTTAAAGATGCTATGCCCCTCAGATATAAAAGACAGGCATGTTGGAACGTGTCCCGGCCTATTTTGGCAAATGCCCACTCCTATGTATCGATTTTGATCAGCATTCAACAATTTATTTTGCTCATGTGAGACACCATATTTTTCAACATTTTAGCTACTTCACAGAATTATTTTGCATTATATATTTTTTTATTTTGCTTAAGGATCGTGTACAGAGGAGTTTTTATGTTTTAATACTGATAGACATATTGTGAACTGACATATAGGGTCCATGTGAGACACCATATTTTTCAACATTTTAGCTCCTTCACAGAATTATTTTGCATTATATATTTTTTTTATTTTGCTCATGTGAGACACCATATTTTTCAACATTTTAGCTACTTCACAGAATTATTTTGCATTATATATTTTTTTATTTTGCTTAAGGATCGTGTACAGAGGAGTTTTTATGTTTTAATACTGATAGACATATTGTGAACTGACATATAGGGTCCATGTGAGACACCATATTTTTCAACATTTTAGTTCCTTCACAGAATTATTTTGCATTATATATTTTTTTATTTTGCTTAAGGATCGTGTACAGAGGAGTTTTTATGTTTTAATACTGATAGACATATTGTGAACTGACATATAGGTCCATGTGAGACATGCCTGGACAAGTCCGGGCATGTCCGGCATGCCTGGACAAGTCCTGGTCACGGGACAGCCGTGGAAAAAACAATACTGAAATTCAAAAACTATGGGCTGGCCGTTAACACACGCATAGTCATCTAGAAAATATTGAGCGAGTTGCTTCACAAACCACACAAGGCGTGGTGATTGCCAATGTTCTCGGTATGCGCTACATACATGACCCTCTGTATAGCCTGGGATGAGCAGCGTTCTTGTTGCACAGGCCTGTTTTTAAAGACGCTAAGCCCCATCAGATATAAAAGACAGGCATGTTGGGACGTGTCCCGGACTATTTTGGCACAGAACCACACCTATGCAACGATTTTGATCAGCATTCAACAAAAAATTGCGTGCAAACTTTTTAGCATACGCGTCACACACAAGGCGACGACACCTCGGGCTAGCACATTTACCGGTAGTTTTCAAAAACCACTGCCTTAACAATAAAGTAAGAATCGTGGTGACCTGCATTGTGGTCTATAAATGTATAGTCTGAAAATTTACCGTTGCTAAAGAACAGTAAAAAGTCGTGCGTACAACTATCATCCTCAAACTCCCAGAGCTATCACAAACACTATTGCCTACAGAGGCGGCCCCGCGAGAATTTCTGGATGTGCGTGTCAAGAGGCTCCATGCCTTGACCGATTGTTTGCGCGTGAATGCTGACATTTCCAGGGTCATTATAGTTGTGTAAATGCGCTGTGGGGGCTCGTGTATCGGCCCCTAGGGTGTAAATGCGTGATCATTTTAATTAATTTTCAATTCATAACCACACGTTCTCAGGCAGACAGGTTTATTTCACAGAAGTTGACTGTACAGTTGCATAATTTTTGTTTAAAATCATACATTTGCATAATTTTGTTTAAAATCGCACAGTTCTGCGATAATGTCGGGTGTTGGACACGCACTTATCAGTCTCTCATACGTGTCGCAGAAAGATTTTAGTCTGTTCTGCGAGAGTTTATTATGCACGTACTGTGCAGACATGTCAAGAAACATTTTGGTGTGTTCACCAGTCCATACGGGTGTTGGCGTGTAAGGTGAGCGACCATCATCCTTCTGCTTCTTACTTACACGACGGCGCGATACCGCCGTTTATTTGACGGTAATGCATCGGCTGAATTGGCAGATGTTGGTTCCGCGTTGTTATTTGCAGATTCTGTAGCTTGACACAGACGTATATTCTTACGCCTACCACTCTCTGTATTCCCGGGGTGTGCGATTGGCGCGTCGCTTTCTCCACGATACGCGACACACCTGGGTGAACGTGGTTCAGTTCTCATCTCCGCTCTGTTCTCAAATCCATAATTGGATTGTTGCAAAACTCGCGAATGACGCTCCTCCGTAACTAAAGAAAAGACACGTGGTGTAGTTAACGCTAAGCGGGCGAGATATAGGAAAAGCTACAGGCCCCACTTTACTCTGATTCAACGCGACATTTGTAAAGCTACCAGCACCGATTATCTGTGAAACCGATGCATAATTGTTTGAATAAGTACAGTATAGAGAGGCATAGACATATATATACTTACAAGTATCCCCCGGGTGCTGATCTACAGAGAATGCTGAATTAACAGACATCACGCTGCTCGTTCGCGCCCGTATGGGGCTGATTTCTCCATCAAACTGCAACCTCGTGGGCGATACTTTAGCCGCTAAAATAAAATATAACATACATGAATGCGCAAAGCACTCACAAAGCTAACTTGACACAGGTAAATAAAACTAGTTACCGCAGAAATTTTTATCTGCGTGTATAACTACACTATAGAGTTGCGTAGACATATATGCTTACAAGTCTGAGACGTGTAGTGTACTTCAGAGATTGGTGAATTAAACGGTGTGGAGTTGTTCGGTAGTTGTCGTATGGGGGTGTTTTCTTTTTCAACCTGCATACTCCTGCACGCTAGTTTAACAGCTGTAAATAAAATATAACTACCTCAGAAATGATATCTACAAGGCCCACACGCATAAAGCTAAATTCGCAAAGCTACCGTAACAAGCGTAAATAAAATATATCCGCTAGTTAAGGGTGGGGACGCCGGGTACAGAGGATACAGACACATAACAGACGTGTTTCAAGGACCGGTACCTTTTCTGTTCCAGCGCCGTGTGCTTAGCGAATCACACCATCTTTTAGAAGCGTAGGGTATCGCGCGAGTTAGAGGATTATAGTCCTGTTCTACGAACTCAACACCGGAATCCAGGGGATCCTCCACGATCTCAACATCGGAATCGCGATGCTCGAGCGCCTCAGCCGCCACGGTGTTTTCAACCGCCCAGTCCGCTACAGGTGTATCTGTATGAGAAATTGTATTTAATTAGCAGACTAGATACATAGGCTTAAAACATCTGATATATCTATAGGTTTCTTGCCTGTGACAGACTGCTGAGAGCTGGAGGCTCGTCGCCCGCTAGCAGAGTTGCTATCCTTTAACAGGTTCTGCGTAATGAACCGATTCTCATAGGAGTAGTCTGAATGGACTCCCGCTTCTTAAATAAGAAAGAATGAAATATATAATTTATATATACAAAGCGCAGACTCAGACAACCCATGACAATACGGCGTACACTATATACTGTGTAAAACTTACCCGATTGTTCTGGTGAAAGCATAGCAGAATATTGACCGCGAGAATGCCTGGACTCCATCTTGAATAAAAAGGGTTCTCTATTGAATTAAAGCAAATAAAGATCAAGTATGAAAACGCGACTAATCTGTTCATGCAAATAAATACTTAAACTATACTAACTTAAATATAACTGAAACGAAATCCATAAAAATACTCACTTTATTCCTGTTCAGATATGGCGTGTGTTCTGCGAGGTGCGAAGCCTTACAGGTGAGCTGTGTATCGCTTGGGAGCTGTGCTGTATTTATTAGTGGTAACAGCGAGAACACGCCCTCTGTCAATACCATGAACTGCGAGACAGAAAAAAATCTATTAATGTTTTACAGAGGGATCATGCCGGCTAAACGCGTTCAAACAATATTTCACACCCGAAGCACCACCATCATTACCCTGTAACTGTAAATTTATAACATCTACTATTAATATTAATAATTAATATAGACTGACGCTAAAATCCATGCAGTTAATTTTTTTTTTAGCTGACAGGAACGTTAGCTAGACATGTTTTAATAATATAATCTGTAGTTATATACGCTGCATTGTCTGTACAGTGCTTGAAACACGTCTGTTATGTGTCTGTATCCTCTGTACCCGGCGTCCCCACCCTTAACTAGCGGATATATTTTATTTACGCTTGTTACGGTAGCTTTGCGAATTTAGCTTTATGCGTGTGGGCCTTGTAGATATCATTTCTGAGGTAGTTATATTTTATTTACAGCTGTTAAACTAGCGTGCAGGAGTATGCAGGTTGAAAAAGAAAACACCCCCATACGACAACTACCGAACAACTCCACACCGTTTAATTCACCAATCTCTGAAGTACACTACACGTCTCAGACTTGTAAGCAAATATGTCTACGCAACTCTATAGTGTAGTTATACACGCAGATAAAAATTTCTGCGGTAACTAGTTTTATTTACCTGTGTCAAGTTAGCTTTGTGAGTGCTTTGCGCATTCATGTATGTTATATTTTATTTTAGCGGCTAAAGTATCGCCCACGAGGTTGCAGTTTGATGGAGAAATCAGCCCCATACGGGCGCGAACGAGCAGCGTGATGTCTGTTAATTCAGCATTCTCTGTAGATCAGCACCCGGGGGATACTTGTAAGTATATATATGTCTATGCCTCTCTATACTGTACTTATTCAAACAATTATGCATCGGTTTCACAGATAATCGGTGCTGGTAGCTTTACAAATGTCGCGTTGAATCAGAGTAAAGTGGGGCCTGTAGCTTTTCCTATATCTCGCCCGCTTAGCGTTAACTACACCACGTGTCTTTTCTTTAGTTACGGAGGAGCGTCATTCGCGAGTTTTGCAACAATCCAATTATGGATTTGAGAACAGAGCGGAGATGAGAACTGAACCACGTTCACCCAGGTGTGTCGCGTATCGTGGAGAAAGCGACGCGCCAATCGCACACCCCGGGAATACAGAGAGTGGTAGGCGTAAGAATATACGTCTGTGTCAAGCTACAGAATCTGCAAATAACAACGCGGAACCAACATCTGCCAATTCAGCCGATGCATTACCGTCAAAAAACGTGCGGTATCGCGCCGTCGTGTAAGTAAGAAGCAGAAGGATGATGGTCGCTCACCTTACACGCCAACACCCGTATGGACTGGTGAACACACCAAAATGTTTCTTGACATGTCTGCACAGTACGTGCATAATAAACTCTCGCAGAACAGACTAAAATCTTTCTGCGACACGTATGAGAGACTGATAAGTGCGTGTCCAACACCCGACATTATCGCAGAACTGTGCGATTTTAAACAAAATTATGCAAATGTATGATTTTAAACAAAAATTATGCAACTGTACAGTCAACTTCTGTGAAATAAACCTGTCTGCCTGAGAACGTGTGGTTATGAATTGAAAATTAATTAAAATGATCACGCATTTACACCCTAGGGGCCGATACACGAGCCCCCACAGCGCATTTACACAACTATAATGACCCTGGAAATGTCAGCATTCACGCGCAAACAATCGGTCAAGGCATGGAGCCTCTTGACACGCACATCCAGAAATTCTCGCGGGGCCGCCTCTGTAGGCAATAGTGTTTGTGATAGCTCTGGGAGTTTGAGGATGATAGTTGTACGCACGACTTTTTACTGTTCTTTAGCAACGGTAAATTTTCAGACTATACATTTATAGACCACAATGCAGGTCACCACGATTCTTACTTTATTGTTAAGGCAGTGGTTTTTGAAAACTCCCGGTAAATGTGCTAGCCCGAGGTGTCGTCGCCTTGTGTGTGACGCGTATGCTAAAAAGTTTGCACGCAATTTTTGTTGAATGCTGCTCAAAATCGTTGCATAGGTGTGGTTCTGTGCCAAAATAGTCCGGGACACGTCCCAACATGCCTGTCTTTTATATCTGATGGGGCTTAGCGTCTTTAAAAACAGGCCTGTGCAACAAGAACGCTGCTCATCCCAGGCTATACAGAGGGTCATGTATGTAGCGCATACCGAGAACATTGGCAATCACCACGCCTTGTGTGGTTTGTGAAGCAACTCGCTCAATATTTTCTAGATGACTATGCGTGTGTTAACGGCCAGCCCATAGTTTTTGAATTTCAGTATTGTTTTTTCCACGGCTGTCCCGTGACCAGGACTTGTCCAGGCATGCCGACATGCCGACTTGTCCAGGCATGTCTCACATGGACCCTATATGTCAGTTCACAATATGTCTATCAGTATTAAAACATAAAAAACTCCTCTGTACACGATCCTTAAGCAAAATAAAAAAATATATAATGCAAAATAATTCTGTGAAGGAACTAAAATGTTGAAAAATATGGTGTCTCACATGGACCCTATATGTCAGTTCACAATATGTCTATCAGTATTAAAACATAAAAACTCCTCTGTACACGATCCTTAAGCAAAATAAAAAAATATATAATGCAAAATAATTCTGTGAAGTAGCTAAAATGTTGAAAAATATGGTGTCTCACATGAGCAAAATAAAAAAAAATATATAATGCAAAATAATTCTGTGAAGGAGCTAAAATGTTGAAAATATGGTGTCTCACATGGACCCTATATGTCAGTTCACAATATGTCTATCAGTATTAAAACATAAAAACTCCTCTGTACACGATCCTTAAGCAAAATAAAAAAATATATAATGCAAAATAATTCTGTGAAGTAGCTAAAATGTTGAAAAATATGGTGTCTCACATGAGCAAAATAAATTGTTGAATGCTGATCAAAATCGATACATAGGAGTGGGCATTTGCCAAAATAGGCCGGGACACGTTCCAACATGCCTGTCTTTTATATCTGAGGGGCATAGCATCTTTAAAAATAGGCCTGTGCAACAAGAACGCTACGCGTCCCAGACTATACAGCTGGTCATGTGTGTAGCTCATAGCGGGAACGTTGACATTCAGCATGCCTTGAGATGGTTTGTGAAGCGACTCGCTCAATATTTTCTAGATGACTATGCGTGTGTTAACGGATAGCGCATAGTTTTTGAATTTCAGGCTTGTTTTTCCACGGTTGTCACGTGACCAGGACTTGTCCAGGCATGCCAGGACTTGTCCGGGCATGCCCGGACATGCCTGGGACAATATCTCTATCAGTATTAAACCATAAAAACACCTCTGTACATGATCCTTAAGCAAAATAAAAAAAAATATAATGCAAAATAAATCTGTGAAGGAGCAAAAATGTTGAAAAATATGGTGTCTCACATGGACCCTATATGTCAGTTCACAATATGTCTATCAGTATTAGCAACTGAGAGTCAGAAACATTTGTCATGTGGCAAAATATTACCATCAACTGTTCACATGTGCTTTGTGCCGGAAGACTTACAAATAGTTTTGAAGAACCACTTGGTTGTATTGTGTTGTTAGACAAGAGAAAAAGTAGCAATGAGGGCTTGTAATCAGGTTAGCACTGCAAGAGGGCTCTCCCCACTATGTACTCCCTGTCAGTAAACTTTGGAAACATATTAGCATCGACCTTCACTCATTCTCTCAATGGTAATAAATTAGCTATCTGTAGCAAACCAGAAACTAGGTTGGAGATTCCTAACCCCATGTCATTACATTCTTCCCAGTCCTGATATAAGTGTAGATACAATGGCAGGCTAAAAATATATATATAAACACTGAATAAAAACTATAAGATGAGAGTCCTAATTCCAAATGTGTTATAAGGTGTTTTATACTGGATGGTACTATAGAATAATCGTTGCTTTTTTAATATACCTCCTCATATGGATGTGCTAATTGACTTCATATGCACGCCCAGTATGTATTGTGATCATCAGTATTAAAACAATAAAAGACCTGAAAAATTTCAGTTGGTGTGTAATGAATCTAAAATATATGAAAGTTTAATTTTAATCCTTACATTATGGAAAATAATGAAATTTAGCACTATATGCTAATTTTTTGAGAAGGACCTGTTTAGGTACAAATATATGGAGGTTATTATTGTTTAGCCCCGGATTAATCTATTATCGCTATAACATATAAGATATGGAGATGTGCACTATTATATATTGATTTGAATGTAGTTCATACCTGTCTGCATTTGGCTAATTTGTACCATGTTAACCACTAGATAGAAAATACTTTGTTACAGCTCGGTAACCTATTACCAAGCTTTGTGTACAAGGCTTGGATTGTATAGGGACATGAAACAGTCACTATGTTTATTCCTGGCTTAATAAGTGAGCTATCTGTAGCAAACAGTGCTAGAAATGAGGGCTATACACAAGGGGTGCCAAGCAGCATTCAGGTATGATCTCCCATCTATGGCGCTGCTTTTTTAATATAGCTCCTCATATGGATGTGCTAATTGACTTCATATGCACGCACAGTATGTATTGTGAACCCTGCACTTGCATGCTAACATCATTATATTAGCAGCTGTGATGGAGAAGTTACTTTATTGATATACATGCTTCATTGAGATACTTATAATCCTATATATAGTGCATATATGTCTGCCTATTGGGGGATATTGTGAGTTACATCGATTGCATATATATGGACAAATATATGGAGGTTATTATTGTTTAGCCCCGGATTAGTCTATTATCGCTATAACATATAAGATATGGAGATGGGCACTATTATATATTGATTTGAATGTAGTTCATACCTGTCTGCATTTGTCTATTTTTCTGCATGCTGTATATCCCACTCTTTTGGATTTTTATCCATGATAATGTATTTTAGACCTTAATAAAATTTGTATTTTATACTGCAAAAGCTTCCTTTTTGAATTTATTTCAATCTCGCCATGACTTTCCCCACACAATAGAGTGGTCATAGGATACATTTACTGGTTGACTTAATACAAATATATGGAGGTTATTATTGTTTAGCCCCGGATTAATCTATTATCGCTATAACATATAAGATATGGAGATGTGCACTATTATATATTGATTTGAATGTAGTTCAGCAACTGTGATGGAGAAGTTACTTTATTGATATACCTGATTCATTGAGATACTTATAATCCTATATATAGTGCATGTATGTCTGCCTATTGGGGGATATTGTGAGCTACATAGATTGCATATATAGGTACAAATATATGGAGGTTATTATTGTTTAGCCCCGGATTAGTCTATTATTGCTATAACATATAAGATATGGATATGTGCACTATTATATATTGATTTGAATGTAGTTCATGCCTGTCTACATTTGGCTATTTTTAAACCCCTTGTTTTAAAATCACATTCTTATATTGTAACATCTACCTGTACATAATATGATCACCTCATAATGTGCGCTCGCATTGACTTTTCCCACACAATAGATGGATCACAGCCCGTGTCCTGTGTGAAACACACACACACACAGATAAATCACTGCTGCTCATAAAAGAATACCCATAGATAAATTACCTTTACATACATATAGTGCTACTGTCTGTACTTTTTACATTTTTTAGCTCGGAACATGCCGTTCAGTAAGATATTGGAGAAGTTTTCTGCTGATAAACCGCGTAATGATACAATTGTGAGAAATTTCATTGCTGAGAAGAAATCAACTTTAAAAAACCCTCACTACACGTGTTGGGGCATTCAACAGCGTTGTTCCTGTCTAGAGAGAATAAAGATCCCACTGACTATACACAATGCAATACTATTTACTGTTTGCCTGAATTACCGTAGCATCGACCTTCACTCATTCTGACAATTCATGTCAACACTGTTGTACTACATTTCTATGTGCCAGTAAAGATGTATATCTATGTACCATGTTAGTTAGTAAATAGAAAAATATGCTCCTCTCAACACAACACAAGCCTTAGATACACAGCTTGGTAATAGCTTACCGATCTGTAACAAAAGTCTGTATTTCACTAAAACTCTTTCCCAGTACTGATATAAGTGTAGATACACTGCCAAGCTAAAAATATATAACTGAATAAAACTATAAGATGAGCGTCGTAATTCCAAATGTGTTATAAGGTGATACTTCAAATTAAACTGCCTTTGCAGCTGTAGTTTAAAACTTATATCCTGGATAATACTAAAAATAAACACATTTTAGCAGCTTGATACATCTATCCACCACAGTAGTGCTTTACATGCATTTCATCTCATAATGTGACCTCGCCTTGATGCGACCTTCTCTCATTGTACTTACAGGTCATGACACAATACAGGGCTATTTAGTATATGTGGTTTCTAACATGTCACAATAGCATCGACCTTCACTCATTCTCTCAATGGTAATAAATTAGCTATCTGTAGCAAACCAGAAACTAGGTTGGAGATTCCTAACCCCGTGTCATTACATTCTTCCCAGTCCTGATATAAGTGTAGATACAATGGCAGGCTAAAAATATATATATAAACACTGAATAAAAACTATAAGATGAGAGTCATAATTCCAAATGTGTTATAAGGTGTTTTATACTGGATGGTACTATAGAATAATCGTTGCTTTTTTAATATAGCTCCTCATATGGATGTAAACAAGTCTTTGATCTGGTGTCTGTATTTCACTAAGAGTCTGTATTTCACTAAAAATTCTTATATACTAGTTATATACAGAAGTCTGTATTTAACTAGAACTCCTTATACATTTACTGTCTTTAATACACTAAAAACTACACAGACTAATCAAAGTCACTGAATAAAATATAAATAGAGATGAATAAATCACTTTGATTGAAATTCACAAATCCACCAGACCAGATTTCCCAGCCTGAGCAAAGTTCAGCCAGGGGGCGTGACGACCTGGATCAATCTGACAAGGGAGACGGATAAAATGATAGGGGGCGTGTCGACCTGTCAGATTTGAGTTTGATGAATGGTAGTGCCCCTATACTACTCCCTAAAAAGTACCAACTCTACTAATTACAAAAACACCTGAGATCACATGACCTCTACCACCTAAATTAGTTCTCTGGTGTAACAAAACTAAGCCGCAGCCACTGAAAAAACTGGAAAAGGCAAATGAACAAATAACAGAGGCTCAGATAAACTGAGAGGAGCACAAGCCCCCCGGAGGGGACCTGGCTGACCTCCACAAAAGTGCAGGAAACAATGCAAAAAGCAAGCACAGAAATAAAAACAGAAAATGTCTTATCTGAGAGCAGGAGAAGAGGCAAGATTCAGCAGGCTTCCAAGTGAACAGGAACAACAGCAGTTAGACAAGAACAATTGATCACCGGCAACCCTGATGGGAGGGAACCTCCCTTATATAGGACCAGTCTGTAACTCCTGATTGCCAATCTTCACTAAATGGTTCAGCACTGTCTGCAACCACCAGAGGGAGCTTCTGCTCAGAACTCATCTCCAACACATTCACAACAGTACCCCCCCCTTGAGGAGGGGGTCACCGAACCCTCACTTGGGCAACCAGGTCGGTCAGGATGAGCTCTGTGATACGCACGGATCAGTCTCCTAGCATGGATGTCCGAAGCAAACACCCAAGAATTGTCCTCCTGACCATAACCTCTCCACTTAACCAAATACTGGAGTTTCCGTCTAGAAAAACGAGAATCCAATATTTTCTCAACCACATACTCCAGATTGCTCTCAACCAAAACAGGGTCAGGAGGCGCAGCCATAGGAACCACTGGCTCGACAAACCTCTTCAATAAGGACTTGTGGAACACGTTATGGATCTTAAATGTCCCTGGAAGAAGTAAACGAAAGGAAACAGGATTAAGAATCTCCATGATCTTATAAGGTCCAATGAATCTAGGCTTAAACTTAGGAGATGCAACTCTCATAGGGATATTTCTTGAGGACAACCAGACCAAGTCCCCCACTTCAAACCGAGGACCATCAGTCCTATGCCGGTTGGCAAACCGCTGGGCCCTTTCCTGAGAGAGGGACAACCTCTCCACTACCTGGTCCCAAATCTGCTACATACGCTCCACAACAGAGTCAACACCCGGACAGACAGAAGCCTCCGTCTGTCCCGAAGAAAATCGAGGGTGAAACCCAAAATTGCAGAAAAATGGAGACATCAAAGTGGCAGAGCTAGCCCTATTATTAAGAGCAAACTCAGCCAAAGGCAAAAAAGAGACCCAGTCATCCTGATCAGCAGACACAAAGCATCTCAGATAGGTCTCCAATGTCTGGTTTGTTCTCTCAGTTTGTCCATTGGTCTGAGGATGAAAAGCCGAGGAGAAAGACAATTGAACACCAAGTTTAGAACAAAAAGTCCTCCAAAATCTGGAAACAAACTGGACTCCTCTGTCAGACACAATGTTCTCAGGAATGTCGTGTAACCGAACCATGTGCTGAAGGAACAAAGGCACCAATTCAGAGGAGGAAGGCAACTTAGGTAATGGCACAAGATGAATCATTTTGGAAAACCTATCACAAATCACCCAAATAACAGTCATTCTCTGAGAAACAGGGAGGTCGGAAATGAAATCCATAGAGATATGGGTCCATGGTCTCTTGGGCACAGGCAATGGCATCAACAAACCACTAGAGCGAGAGCAAGGCTTGGAGCGAGAGCAAGTCCCGCAGGACTGCACAAATTCCCTGATGTCACGAGACAAAGTAGGCCACCAAAAGGACAGACTAACCAAGTCTCTGGTACCAAAAATTCCGGGATGACCGGCCAACGCGGAACAATGAATCTCAGACATCACACTCTTTTTCCACCGGTCTGGGACAAACAATTTCCCAATAGGGCAGCGCTCGGGTTTATCCTCCTGACACCCTTCCAGAGCCAGTCTCAAATTGGGCGAGATGGCGGAAAGAACTACACCCTCTTTCAAAATAACAGCAGGATCAGATAACTCAGGAGAGTCCGCAATGAAACTCCTTGATAGGGCATCCGCCTTAACATTCTTAGTGCCAGGAAGAAAGGAAACCACAAAATTAAAACGTGTGAAAAACAAGGCCCACCTGGCCTGTCTAAGATTAAGTAGCTTGGCTGATTCCAGATAAACCAGATTCTTATGGTCTGTGAGGACCACCACCTGATGTTTGGCTCCCTCCAGCCAATGTCTCCACTCTTCAAAAGCCCACTTCATGGCCAATAACTCCCGATTACCCACGTCATAATTACGTTCAGTTGGAGAAAATTTTCGAGAGAAAAAGGCACAAGGGTTACTTTTAGAGGTCTCTGGATCTCTTTGGGACAAAACGGCACCTGCCCCAATTTCAGAGGCATCAACCTCCACCTGAAATGGCAGAGAAACATCAGGCTGCCATAGAACAGGAGCAGAAGTGAATCTCTGCTTAAGTTCCTGAAACGCAGAGACTGCCTCAGGAGGCCAATTCACCACATCAGAACCTTTTTTTGTCAAATCAGTCAATGGTTTAACAATAACAGAGAAATTACCAATAAATTTACGATAAAAATTGGCAAAACCCAAGAATCTCTGAAGAGCCTTTAATGAAGTAGGTTGGACCCAATCACAGATGGCCTGAACCTTGACCGGGTCCATTTCAATAACAGATGGGGACAAAATGAATCCCAGAAATGAGATCCTCTGTACGCCAAAAAGACACTTTGATCCCTTCACATACAGAGCATTCTCTCTCAAAATCTGGAACACAGTCCGAACATGTTTCACATGAGAGTCCCAGTCATTGGAAAAAATCAAGATATCATCCAAATAAACAATCAGAAATTTATCCACAAAATCCCTGAAAATGTCATTCATGAAGGACTGGAAGACAGAAGGAGCATTAGTGAGCCCAAAGGGCATCACTAGGTACTCAAAATGCCCCTCTGGGGTATTGAATGCCGTCTTCCATTCATCCCCGTGCTTAATGCGAATAAGGTTATACGCCCCCCTGAGGTCAAGCTTGGTAAACCAAGTAGCACTTTTCACCCTGGAAAACAGGTCAGAAATCAAGGGTAACGGATATTGATATTTCACAGTGATATTGTTCAAGAGACGATAATCAATACACGGCCTTAATGAACTATCCTTTTTGGCCACAAAGAAAAAACCGGCACCCAAGGGTGAAGAGGATGGTCTGATATGACCCTTCTCCAATGACTCCTTGATATAAGACCGCATAGCGTCATGCTCAGGTACAGACAAGTTAAAAAGGCGACCTTTAGGGAATTTACTACCAGGCACTAATTCAATAGCGCAGTCGTAGCTCCTATGGGGGGGCAAGGATGCAGATTTACTTTCGCTAAACACATCAGAAAAATCAGTCAAAAAGTCAGGAACATCCTGAGCCTGGGAGAGGCAGAAAAAACAGGAGTGTTGGCATTAACACATTGGCAGCCCCAACTGGTTACAGACACAGATTTCCAATCCAAAACAGGATTATGAGACTGTAACCAAGGGAAACCTAGTACAATAATGTCATGCAGATTATACAGCACCAAAAATGTGCAACTCTCCTGATGATCAGGTTCAACCCTCATTATCACCTGAGTAGAGAACTGGGGTTTATTCTCAGCCAAAGGGGTAGAATCAATCCCCAGTAGGGGAATAGACTTCCACAGGGGTATCAAGTGAAACCCACAACGTTTACCAAAATCAAAATCCTTCAGGTTAATAGCTGCTTCCGTATCAACAAAAGCCTGAGCAGAAAATGTGGACAGGGAGCAAATCAGGGTAACAGTCCACAGAAATTTAGTCTGAACACTACCCAAGACAAATGAGCATGCAAAACGTCTTCTACGCTTAGGGCAGACTGAAATAGCATGAGAGGCGTCACCACAGTAGAAACATAACCCATTGCGTTTTCGAAACTCATGACGCTGTGCCCCAGAATCCACTCTATCACACTGCATGGGTTCAGAAGCTGGTTCACAAGGCAACACTATTCCACGCATACCTCTACGCTCATGCAAACGTCTGTCAATTTGAATCGCTAATGACATAGAATCATTGAGACCAGAGGGAGCAGGGAAACCCACCATAACATCTTTTACATTGTCTGACAGACCCTTCCGAAAAAGGGCTGCCAAGCATCATCATTCCATTTGGTCAGGACTGCCCACTTACGAAATTTCTGACAGTATAACTCAGCGTCCTCAAGCCCCTGATTTAATGCCAACAATTTTTTTTCAGCTTGATCAGTGACATTAGGTTCATCGTACAATAACCCCAGAGCCAGAAAAAATGCATCGACATTACTCAAAACAGGGTCCCCAGGTGTCAGGGAAAAAGCCCAATCCTGAGGATTGCCGCGCAGGAGAGAGATGACAATTTGAACCTGTTGTGCTGCGTTCCCTGAGGACTTAGGTTTTAAGGCAAAAAACAACTTACAGTTATTTTTGAAATTCATAAATTTAGCTCGATCCCCCAAAAATAAATCTGGCATGGGGATCCTAGGTTCCACAACCGGCAACCCTGCAAGATAGGTAGCAATACTCTGAACTTCAGTGGCAAGCTGATCCACACGGCCAGACAACTGTGCAAGCTCCATTGAGAGAAAAAAAATCCTCCTCAGCACTCAGAGAAACAGAGGAAAATAAAATGCAACAAACAGAAAAAAAAAACCTCTGACAACTCTGACAACTTTTTTTTTTTTTTTACACTATCTTTCCCTTCTGTGAGTACCATATATTTTTCAGTTTGGCCGGTGATACTGTTATGTTTTGGTAGCTGAGGAGAGCAGGCAAAAACGGCAATACACCAGAGAGGTTGGAATCTACTGGATTGCAGTACCCTGACTAACCACCACAACTAAAGGCAGCCGTGGAGCGTACCTACGTTGGTCCTAGACGCCTCGTCACAGCCTGAGAAGCTAACTACACCTAAAGATAGAAAGAGGAAAACTATCTGCCCCGGAGCAGATCCCCAAAGAACATAGGAAGCCCCCAAACATGTAATGGCGGTTAGACAAGAGGAAACACAAACACAGACAGAAAATAGTATGAGCAAACGTTGGGGCCCAAACTTCCTAGACAGAAAAGGATAGGAAGGAAACTTACTGCAATCCCAAAAAACCCTTAAAAGTACCAACTCTACTAATTACAAAAACACCTGAGATCACATGACCTCTACCACCTAAATTAGTTCTCTGGTGTAACAAAACTAAGCCGCAGCCACTGAAAAAACTGGAAAAGGCAAATGAACAAATAACAGAGGCTCAGATAAACTGAGAGGAGCACAAGCCCCCCGGAGGGGACCTGGCTGACCTCCACAAAAGTGCAGGAAACAATGCAAAAAGCAAGCACAGAAATAAAAACAGAAAATGTCTTATCTGAGAGGAGGAGAAGAGGCAAGATTCAGCAGACTTCCAAGTGAACAGGAACAACAGCAGTTAGACAAGAACAATTGATCACCGGCAACCCTGATGGGAGGGAACCTCCCTTATATAGGACCAGTCTGTAACTCCTGATTGCCAATCTTCACTAAATGGTTCAGCACTGTCTGCAACCACCAGAGGGAGCTTCTGCTCAGAACTCATCTCCAACACATTCACAACACCGGCCCCTGCCTACCAGAGCGGATCCCTACAATTGGTGGAGAATGCGGGCAACGCAGTGAGGTCAGGCTGTTTTTTCTCTGCATGACAGTAATTGTCCTGGGTGAAGAAAGTGACGCAAAACCCGGTGGAGAACTGTCCGGAGATGGAGAGCACAGTAAAAATGCTTGTGGAGGCCATGCGACAGCAGCAGCTGGCTATACATCAGCAACAGCAGGCTATGCAGCAGCAGCAGGCTATACAGCAGCAGGCTATGGAGCAATCAGATGACGTCGAGGTGTACCTGGAGATGTTTGAAGGCGTGACTGAGAGGGAGAGACTACCCCGGGACCAGTGGGCAGAAATCGTGGCTCCATTTTTGGATCCAGGACCCGCAAAAGCCTATAGGGACCTACCCCCCGAGCACCAGAGGGACTACGAGATCGTCAAGGGTGAGATACTCGCATGTCTTGGGGTAAATGTATTGGTCCGGGCCCAGCGGGTACACTAGTGGAAGTTTTCCCCTTCCAAGCCAGCTCGGTCCCAGTATTATGACTTGATACACCTGGTAGAAAAGTGGTTGCAGACGGAGGTGTTGTCTCCCAGCGCTATGCTGTATCGTATAGTAACTGATAAGTTCTGGAGAACTTTGCCCCACACCCTTCAAACATGGGTTGGACAGGCAGCCCCGACTGATGGCCTCCAGATGGTAGACCTCATTGAAAGATATGGGGCTACCAAGGAGATACAGAGAGAGACTACCAGGAAGGTAATGAGTAAATTCCCCTAACCTTCACCCGCCGCTCGGCGAGCAGAGACTCGGAAGGCTGCCCAGGACGCGTCTGGGGATGAAAAGGGCCCCATAATCTGTTGGCGATGCCAAGAACCAGGACATGTGAGAGCTGATTGCCCCCACCTGACTGAGCCCATGGACACAAACTATGGGTACTATCAGTCTCACTATGCCGAACACATGTGTGCAGTTGGCAAACCAGAGGGACCCAGTATGAACCATTTGTGTAAAGTGGAGGTGGAGGGTAACCCTGCTGTGGCTCTACTGGACTCAGGGAGTCTCGTGACCCTATTACGAGCCAGCCACGTCCAAATCAGCGAGTATACTGGTCGGAAAATGGGTGTATTGTGTATACATGGGGACCTAAAACATTATCCTACCTCCCTGGTGATGATAAACATGCCAGCGGGGAGGTGGGGGTGGTGGTTAATTTGCATTATGATGTAATAATGGGGAGAGATTTTCCATTATTTTCTGTGCTTTGGCCGGTAATTACCCCTCCCACGGAACAGTCGTCAGCACCAGTGGCAACCAGGATGCATTCTCCAGAAATCGGGCATGAACCTGGTGGCCCAGAGGAAGATGTGCTGGCGGTAGGAGTACCTGTTCCTTCGGTGGAGGAGGAAAAACCCTCTCCTATAGAAGTGTTAGCTGGTGAGGTGGAAGACTTGCCACCGGGACCAGAATTGTCAGACTTAAATGTGGCAGGTGACAATTTTGGTACGGCGCAACTCCGGGACCCTACATTGGCTCGAGCCCGGGAAAATGTACTGGTTGTCAATGGGGAACCCCAACAACCCGGGGCAGCTACAGTATTTCCCCGATTCGAGCTGAACCAAGATTTGCTGTATCGAGTTGAGAAAATACGTGGGGAAATTGTCGAGCAATTACTGGTACCTCAGTCGTATCGTAAGTTGGTAATGGACCTAGTGCATGCGCATGTATTGGGGGGACATCTGGGCCAAAAGAAAACCCTAGACCGAATTCTACAATGGTTTTACTGGCTAGGGGTCTATGAAGAAATTAAACGGTATTATAACTCTTGTCTCGTGTGCCAGGTAACCAGTCCGCAGCCTCATTTTCGGAGTCCCTTGGTGCCATTACCAATTAAAGAGGTCCCGTTTGAGAGAATAGCCATGGATCTGGTGGAGCCTGTTAATAAATCAGCGAGGGGTCACCAACATATCCTCGTACTTCTAGATTACGCTACCAGGTATCCTGAGGCCATTCCCCTACGCCACACCTCCGCCAAACTTATCGCAAAAGAACTCATGGGTATGTTCTCTCAGGTGGGAATCCCTCAGGAAATCTTAACAGACCAGGGGTCCCCCTTTATGTCCAAAATCATGAAGGAACTCTGTCACTTGTTAAGTGTTAAACAGTTGCGTACATCAATCTATCATTCCCAAACAGACGGTTTGGTAGAAAGGTTCAATAAGACCCTGAAGAATATGTTGAAAAAAGCAGTCTCTAATGATGGTAAGGACTGGGATCTCTTGTTGCCATACCTGATGTTTGCAGTGCGGAAGGTGCCCCAGGTATCTACGTGGTTCTCGCCCTTCGAACTATTATATGGCAGACATCCCCATGGCTTACTCGATATAGCTAAAGAGGCCTGGGAGAACCAACCAACTCCCCACAAAAGTGTGATAGAACATGTGGCCAAAACGCAAGAGAGAATGGAGACAGTTTTACCATTAGTCCGAGAACATATGGAAGCAGCACAAAGGTCGCAGAGGCAGGTCTATAACCGGGAGGCATGGGTAAGATCCTTTAACCCTGGGGATCGGGTGTTGGTACTTGTGCCTACAGTGGACAGTAAGTTCCTTGCAAGGTGGCAGGGACCCTACGAGATTATGGAGAAGGTGGGTCCAGTAAACTATAAAGTACACCAACCAGGACGGAGAAAGCCCGAACAGATATACCATGTAAATTTGCTCAAACCCTGGAAAGATAGAGACCACCTTGGTGAGGATTGCCCCGGCCTGCATTTCCAGTAGAGAAGGCTCCCTTGCCTCAGGAGGAGGCAAGAGAAGTCCTCTCCGCTGTCAAAATAGCAGACACTCTGTCTCCGAGACAAGTTCAAGAGGTACGGGAGTTTGTTAGCCGAAATACAGATGTTTTTTTAGAACTCCCTGGTCGTACCTCCCTCATCCAACATGACATTGTCACGGAGCCACAGGCCAAAGTCCGACTAAAGCCCTATCGGGTACCTGAGGCCCGGCGACAAGCCATCTCGGAAGAGGTGAAAAAGATGCTGCAGTTAGGGGTCATTGAAGAGTCCCAGAGTGAGTGGGCCAGCCCAATAGTCTTAATACCAAAGCCAGATGGGACACTAAGGTTCTGTAATGACTTCAGAAAACTGAATGAAATTTCTAAGTTTGACGCCTACCCCATGCCCCGGGTCGATGAGTTAATAGAGCGGTTTGGGCAGGCCTGGTATTTTTCAGTCATTGACCTCACAAAAGGTTATTGGCAGGTGCCCCTAACAAAAGCAGCGAGAGAGAAAATGGCTTTTGTAACACCCGAAGGGCTGTTCCAGTATATAGTCCTACTCTTCGGGTTGCATGGCGCTCCAGCGACATTCCAGAGGTTAATGGACATTGTTCTTCATCCTCATCGCCGATACACAGCGGCCTATCTGGACGATATTATAGAACTTGAACAACCATAACGGTATCATAATTAGCATATAATGTGAAAAAATATATTTAACTATATCATCATGATACCAAAATAATGGACATATGTAAAGGACAAGTCACAATTTAAGACTATGAGCAGGAAGAAAGCAAGTGACCAACAGTCCAAATATCATATAAAATATATTTTTATTAGATATCAAAAACGGGACAGATGCAACGGTGATAACACATATGGTGTACATAAACAAGAAGGTGCAAGCAGGAACGCGGGTATACAGCTCCAATGTTATCACAATAGAATATATATAACACGATAGATAATGCAATAATATATATATATGAAGTTCCCCCAATCCTAATAATTAACCTGGTCCAATGCATTAGAAGTGTGCATATATAGAGTGGATCATATAGTTAGAATCATGGCTGCATATAGCATACATATATATAAAGAACTGGCATACATGCACATACCACTAAAATGCAGAGGGCCACCCGGGAGGCAAATCACGCAGGAGGGAAGGAGCTGGACACCACGTGTCACCCCGACGCGCGTTTCGGCACAAGCCTTCGTCAGGGGGTGTGTGCTACACAGTGCGGTGAGTATAAAAAGGAGAGCTGGGCCAATCAGAACTGTGCAATAGGCATGACGAAATTCCCGAAACCGGAAATGACATGCTCAAAGCGGAAGTATTCACGTTGTCATGACAGCACTCTGCACTAAATATCTCATATGGTGAACGGTAAAAGGAAGAAACTGTGCGCATTGTTGTAGCGCCACCGATACCAACGGATTAATATATTATATACAAAGGGCAACAAGATGCAGGGATGAAGATAAGTATACATATGATGGAAAAATGTACACATTGTCATGACGCCACCAAAATTTGCGAGTTAGAATAAATACAAGACAAAAAAGACATAAATTTAAAGATAAATATGATGCAACCACAATACAGACACAGGCGTGCAAACCTGAAAATCACTATAATAAACGCACATATGTCTAATGGAATTACAGATGTACTAAACATCATAAAGACAACATACATTGGATCCCATATGTAACAATACACAGGGCATCAAGAACATCGCACAACATCTCAATTTGGAAAAGCAAAAAATCACAGTGAATAAACATAATAGAATACATATCCTTTACTATTGGTCAATACTGTGACGCCCACACATCATATTGACATTCCAGCCGCGTCAGCGTCGCCGTCACAAGGGGCACCTAAGTGGTACAAGAACCACAGTGTTACTGCCCATAGATAGCGAGAGCTGACCAGCCTGATGACACATAAAATGTGGGCGTACTATGACCATAGCGGACATGTATTGCATATCAATAAAACAAATGTAAATAATAGCCAATATATGATTAATGCAAAAATAGCACATCATTAAGCTCACATCAGACCTCTCATATATACATGTGACAGTAGAGAACAATAGAATGTAAAAGTCAAAAAATATTGCATAACTGCAACCAAGTATAATACAGTCAATATAGTATATATGACATAAAGATATGAGCCGGATGTCGCGATGTACAAGATGAACGAATATGACACGAGGATCCAAGTATAATTTTCATGTGTGCGGGACAAAGAAGAAAAACAACGACCAAAGGGACACCAGCCTAATAAAACAAATAAAAAATGTTAATAAAATGCAACGCATACAATAAAATATTGCACCAACTTGTATTGTACAGATGGACGACGACTCGCAGCGATGCGAGGATCAAAGGTAAGGGACAAAACTGATTTGTTCGTTTAGACCTTTTGGATACATTGTGTTTAATGTCCATATCCAACGGGACTCAAGCTGCGCCAGTTTCTGAGATATCCTCCCACCCCGTATGGTGACATCAACCAAGTCAATGCCTTTCACACGGAGGAGCGAGGCATCACAGTTATGGTGCTGCCTAAAGTGCCGCGGAATGGTTTTAAGTGCAGCAGGATCATCAGGGTCTGATGCCGCCAGTATTCCAAGGACATGTTCCCTCACTCGGATTTTAAACGGACGTGTGGTGATGTTGTGCGATGTTCTTGATGCCCTGTGTATTGATACATATGGGATCCAATTTATGTTGTCTTTATGATGTTTAGTACATCTGTAATTCCATTAGACATATGTGCGTTTATTATAGTGATTTTCAGGTTTGCACGCCTGTGTCTGTATTGTGGTTGCATCATATTTATCTTTAAATTTATGTCTTTTTTGTCTTGTATTTATTCTAACTCGCAAATTTTGGTGGCGTCATGACAATGTGTACATTTTTCCATCATATGTATACTTATCTTCATCCCTGCATCTTGTTGCCCTTTGTATATAATATATTAATCCGTTGATATCGGTGGCGCTACAACAATGCGCACAGTTTCTTCCTTTTACCGTTCACCATATGAGATATTTAGTGCAGAGTGCTGTCATGACAACGTGAATACTTCCGCTTTGAGCATGTCATTTCCGGTTTCGGGAATTTCGTCATGCCTATTGCACAGTTCTGATTGGCCCAGCTCTCCTTTTTATACTCACCGCACTGTGTAGCACACACCCCCTGACGAAGGCTTGTGCCGAAACGCGCGTCGGGGTGACGCGTGGTGTCCAGCTCCTTCCCTCCTGCGTGATTTGCCTCCCGGGTGGCCCTCTGCATTTTAGTGGTATATGCATGTATGCCAGTTCTTTATATATATGTATGCTATATGCAGCCATGATTCTAACTATATGATCCACTCTATATATGCACACTTCTAATGCATTGGACCAGGTTAATTATTAGGATTGGGGAACTTCATATATATATATTATTGCATTATCTATCGTGTTATATATATTCTATTGTGATAACATTGGAGCTGTATACCCGCGTTC
Source organism: Oophaga sylvatica (assembly GCA_033576555.1). Taxonomy (NCBI): domain Eukaryota; kingdom Metazoa; phylum Chordata; class Amphibia; order Anura; family Dendrobatidae; genus Oophaga; species Oophaga sylvatica. Next base: position 111,320,998 of record JARQOD010000010.1, on the reverse strand, counting down.
CTGCTTGCACCTTCTTGTTTATGTACACCATATGTGTTATCACCGTTGCATCTGTCCCGTTTTTGATATCTAATAAAAATATATTTTATATGATATTTGGACTGTTGGTCACTTGCTTTCTTCCTGCTCATATATCTGGACGATATTGTGGTGTACAGTACAGACTGGGAAAGTCACTTGGCAAAGGTACAGGCAGTGATTGATTCTCTGCAACAAGCAGGGCTAACTGCCAACCCAAAGAAGTGTTCCATAGGGCTGGAGGAAGCTTGGTACCTGGGGTATGTAATTGGGAGGGGAGTTCTCAAACCCCAAATAGACAAAGTGGAGGCAATCCGAAACTGGCCTCGTCCCTCACCACAAAACAAGTGAAAGGGTTTTTGGGGTTAGTGGGATATTACCGGCGGTTTATTCCCAATTTTGCAACCTTGTTGGCACCATTAACTGACTGCCTAAAGGGAAGGAAGTCAGTAATGGTGCGATGGAATGATTAGATTGAAGAAGCATTTGTAAAGCTATAAGGGGCACTATGTGGGTCACCAGTTCTGATCACACCCGACTTCAAAAGAGAATTCATTGTCCAGACTGATGCATCAGAGATAGGTCTGGGTGCCGTGTTGTCTCAGGAGGTTAACAGGGAGGAGCATCCCATTAGTTTTCTGAGTCGAAAACTTACTCCAGCTGAAACCAGGTACAGCATTGTAGAGAGAGAGTGCCTGGCCATCAAATGGGCACTGGAGTCATTGCCCTACTATCTGTTGGGGAGAACATTTCGTTTGGTGACTGATCATTCCCCTCTGACTTGGATGAGTCAAGCCAAAGAGAGGAATGCACGAGTCACCAGGTGGTTTCTGTCCCTGCAAAATTTCAAATTTTCAGTGGAACATCGGGCAGGCAAACTACAGGGGAAGGCAGATGCACTGTCCAGAGTTCACTGTATGTCATGTGTTCACCTTCCTAAGGTTTAACAAAGGGGAGAGGTCATTGGAAAAAATCAAGATATCATCCAAATAAACAATCAGAAATTTATCCACAAAATCCCTGAAAATGTCATTCATGAAGGACTGGAAGACAGAAGGAGCATTAGTGAGCCCAAAGGGCATCACTAGGTACTCAAAATGCCCCTCTGGGGTATTGAATGCCGTCTTCCATTCATCCCCGTGCTTAATGCGACTAAGGTTATACGCCCCCCTGAGGTCAAGCTTGGTAAACCAAGTAGCACTTTTCACCCTGGAAAACAGGTCAGAAATCAAGGGTAACGGATATTGATATTTCACAGTGATATTGTTCAAGAGACGATAATCAATACACGGCCTTAATGAACCATCCTTTTTGGCCACAAAGAAAAAACCGGCACCCAAGGGTGAAGAGGATGGTCTGATATGACCCTTCTCCAATGACTCCTTGATATAAGACCGCATAGCGTCATGCTCAGGTACAGACAAGTTAAAAAGGCGACCTTTAGGGAATTTACTGCCAGGCACTAATTCAATAGCGCAGTCATAGTTCCTATGGGGGGGCAAGGATGCAGATTTACTTTCGCTAAACACATCAGAAAAATCAGTCAAAAAGTCAGGAACATCCTGAGCCTGGGGAGAGGCAGAAAAAACAGGAGTGTTGGCATTTACACATTGGCAGCCCCAACTAGTTACAGACACAGATTTCCAATCCAAAACAGGATTATGAGACTGTAACCAAGGGAAACCTAGTACAATAATGTCATGCAGATTATACAGCACCAAAAATTTGTAACTCTCCTGATGATCAGGTTCAACCCTCATTATCACCTGAGTAGAGAACTGGGGTTTATTCTCAGCCAAAGGGGTAGAATCAATCCCCAGTAGGGGAATAGACTTCCACAGGGGTATCAAGGGAAACCCACAACGTTTACCAAAATCAAAATCCATCAGGTTAATAGCTTCTCCCGAATCAACAAAAGCCTGAGCAGAAAATGTGGACAGGGAGCAAATCATGGTAACAGTCAACAGAAATTTAGTCTGAACACTACCCAAGACAACTGAGCATGCAAAACGTCTTCCCCGCTTAGGGCAGACTGAAATAGCATGAGAGGCGTCACCACAGTAGAAACATAACCCATTGCGTTTTCGAAACTCATGACGCTGTGCCCCAGAATCCACTCTATCACACTGCATGGGTTCAGAAGCTGGTTCACAAGGCAACACTATTCCACGCATACCTCTACGCTCATGCAAACGTCTGTCAATTTGAATCGCTAATGACATAGAATCATTGAGACCAGAGGGAGCAGGGAAACCCACCATAACATCTTTTACATTGTCTGACAGACCCTTCCGAAAAAGGGCTGCCAAGCATCATCATTCCATTTGGTCAGGACTGCCCACTTACGAAATTTCTGACAGTATAACTCAGCGTCCTCAAGCCCCTGATTTAATGCCAACAAGGTTTTTTCAGCTTGATCAGTGACATTAGGTTCATCGTACAATAACCCCAGAGCCAAAAAAATGCATCGACATTACTCAAAACAGGGTCCCCAGGTGTCAGGGAAAAAGCCCAATCCTGAGGATCGCCGCGCAGGAGAGAGATGACAATTTGAACCTGTTGTGCTGCGTTCCCTGAGGACTTAGGTTTTAAAGCAAAAAACAACTTACAGTTATTTTTGAAATTCATAAATTTAGCTCGATCCCCCAAAAATAAATCTGGCATGGGGATCCTAGGTTCCACAACCGGCAACCCTGCAAGATAGGTAGCAATACTCTGAACTTCAGTGGCAAGCTGATCCACACGGCCAGACAACTGTGCAAGCTCCATTGAGAGAAAAAAAATCCTCCTCAGCACTCAGAGAAACAGAGGAAAAAAAAATGCAACAAACAGAAAAAAAAAAATCTCTGACAACTCTGACAACTTTTTTTTTTACACTATCTTTCTGTCATGTATAGTGTACAGTTCCTATAGCGTCTTGTGCTTGGGTGCGAGGAAAACACAGGAGACACAGGTTGATATGAAATGACTTGTATTACTTCATACAAGCATGCTGAAAAGTTCACACAGTTTGCAGGAACAGCGACAGGAGACACAGGAGGCCAGAGTAACTTCAAGCACTACAATAAATCTCCAAAGCAGGTTCAGGATCTCTTCTCTGTACCGTAATTCCTCTGCAAACATGGATTCACCAAACATCAGGTTTCCAGAGTCCAAAAGTGTTCCAAGGTTCCTCAGTAGGGAATAGCTGGAGTACAAGTCCAAGGTTTCCAGAAGTCAGGTCACAGACTGACTGAGGCTTGATTCAGGAGCACTGATTGTTCAGCTGAGGCTGCTTAAGAAGCAAGAGGGAAGAATCAGGGCGGGAACATGAAAACTGGAAACTCCATATTAACTGAGGGCAAGAGCTGCAGAAAGACAGAAAGCAAAATGGCCGACGGAAAACTGAGTTTCAAGGAACATGTCAACAGAGACAAAGAACCTTACATTACTCCCCCCTTAGGGACAACCTCCGGATGACCTCAGACCAGGCTTGTCAGGGTACCTCTGATGAAACTGGCGGAGCAGGCGAGGAGCATTTACATTATTGACTGGTTCCCATGAGTTGTCCTCCACTGGGTAGCCCTGCCATTTAATCAAATATTGCAACTGATTTCTGTACAACCTGGAATCTAGAATCCTTTCCACCATAAATTCTTCCTGACCGTCGACCAGCACTGGGTCAGGGCAAGGAGAAGAACGTCCAGGAAACGTATTGGGTGTTGCAGCCTTTAGTAGGGATACATGAAAGACAGGGTGGATTCTCATAGTTCTGGGCAGTTGAAGACGACAAGCAACACCACTTATAATCTTATTTATCTTATAAGGTCCAATGTACTTATGTCCCAATTTAGACGATGGAATCTTTATTTAAGATTTCTGGTTGACAGCCAGACCAAATCTCCTACCTTGAAAGCTGGTGCAGGTTTACGAAATTTATCTGCTGCTTTCTTGTACCTTTCCTGAGCCAATTCTAGATTTTCCTTTAGAAGATCCATATTCTTTTGTAAAGAAGTGATTCTTTCAGCCACTGCCGGCAAGGGCGTATCTATGGGAAATCGAGGAAGAATGTTAGGATGATAACCTAGATTGGAGTAAAAAGGAGACTGCTTAGTGGAGGCGCTCTGAGAGTTGTTATAAGAGAACTCAGCCAGTGGAAGTAGATCCACCCAATCATCCTGTAGGTGGCAGATAAAACAGCGGAGATACTGCTCCAGGGTCTGATTGGTTCGTTCTGTCTGTCCATTAGTCTGGGGATGAAAAGCAGAAGAAAGGTTTACTTTAATATCCAATGCTGCACAGAAATTTTGCCAAAACCTTGAAGTGAATTGCACCCCTCGATCCGAAATGACCTCATCCGGTACTCCATGTAAGCGAAACACATTCTTAATCATCAAGTCTGATGTCTGTTTTGCAGTGGGTAAGCCGACACAAGGGATAAAATGAGCTGCCTTTGTTAGACGGTCAACCACCACTAGAATGGTGTTCTTCCCTTGAGAGGTTGGTAACTCCACAATGAAGTCCATAGAAATGGATCCCCACGGGCGGGACGGGGTGGGAAGAGGTTGCAACAGACCAGTTGGTGAGGAGCGAGGTGTTTTGCATCTTGCACAGACTTCACATGAAGTGACATAGTTTAAGACATATTTCCTGTAAGTGGGCCACCAAAAGAAACGAGAAAGAAATTCTTGTGTCTTTAGAATTCCCCTATGCCCGGCTATCTTGGAATCGTGGATGAGTTGCAATACTCTCAATCTGACTGTTTCAGGTATATACAGACGTTGTCCCTGAATCCACACACCATTCTTAAAGACAAGACTTACGTCCCTTGGGGGTTGAGCCAACAAAGAATCCGCATGGTATGCTTCCTTGATGTCCTTAAGTAGGTCTTGATTATGAATCACTCCCAGGAATCTAGAGTCAGGAAGAATAGTCTTAGGAGGAGTAAGTGGACGTGTCTCTGCTGAATGAATCCTAGAGAGTGCATCAGCCTTTCCATTGCGCGATCCTGGTCTATAAGAAATGACAAAATTAAATTGGTTTAGGAAAAGATTCCAGCGAGCCTGGCGAGGAGTCAGGCACTTAGCCGACCTGATAAATTCAAGGTTGCGATAGTCTGTCAGGACGACTATTTGCTGTGCAGCTCCCTGAAGAAGGTGTCTCCATTCCTTGAAGGCGGCAATAATGGCCAACAATTCTCTATTGCCCACATCGTAGTTCCTCTCAGCCGAAGACAACTGCTGGGAAAAGAAGGCACAGGGATGCAAGACATTCTTCTCACCTGTTCTCTGAGAGAGTATAGCTCCAACGGCACAGTCTGAAGCATCCACCTCTATTATGAAGGCAAGCTCGGGGTTGGGATGTACTAAGATAGGTGTGGTGGTAAATTTATCCTTTAAACAGGAAAATGCTTCCTGAGCTTGCGGGGTCCAGGAGAACCTAGACTGTTTCCGGGTAAGTTGGGTGATAGGTGACACTACCTCAGAAAAATTCTTAATGAAACGTCTATAGAAGTTGGCAAACCCGATGAAACGCTGCACCTCCTTCACATTTCTAGGAATTGGCCAATCCTTGATGGCTTGGGTCTTGCTTCCATCCATACTAATCCCTTGCGTAGATAGTACATACCCAGAAATTGAATTTCGGTCCTATGGAATTCACATTTTTCAAGTTTGATGTAGAGATGGTTTTGTCTTAGGCGTTCTAAGACCATTCTCACATGTCCATGATGTTCCTCTGTGGAGTTAGAAAAAATTAGAATATCATCCAGATAAATCACCACGAATGTATCTAGGAGATCCCTGAAGATATCATTCACGAAGTGTTGGAAAGTGGCTGGGGCGGTACTCAGACCAAAAGGCATAACTAGATATTCAAAGTGTCCATAGCGTGACCTGAAAGCAGTCTTCCATTCATCCCCAGGCCTAATACGGACCAAGTTATAGGCCCCACGGAGATCCAGTTTAGAGAAAATTTTGGCATGCCGCACTCTCTCCAACAACTCAGGGATTAAAGGCAATGGATAACGGTTTCTAATAGTAACCTTATTGAGTTCCCTATAGTCTATGCAGGGTCTCAGAGATCCATCTTTCTTCTTCACAAAGAAGATGGGTGCACCTGCGGGAGATGAAGAGGGGCGTATGAAGCCCTTGGCTAAATTTTCGTCTATATAATCCTTCAAAGCTTTTAGCTCGGGCCCCGCTAGGGGGTAGATCTTACCAAAAGGTATCTCGGCTCCAGGCAATAATTCAATTGGACAATCATATGGACGGTGAGGAGGAAGCTGATCAGCGTTCTTCTTGTCACATAAATCCACATTGTCCTGGTATACAGCTGGTAGTTCAGGGACTGACATGGTTCCTTTAGGAACAGAGCAAGCTGAAACTCCTTGACTCATCTGTTTCTCCGGAAAGTGTAATTCCTTGGTCTCCCAGTTAATCGTAGGATTCTGCGCCTGCAGCCATGGTAGCCCTAGAATAATGGGAAAGTGGGGAGAAGAGATAAGCAAAAAAGACATTTTCTCCTGATGATCTTTACCCATAAGGACCCTCAAAGGCTCTGTTTCTTGATCCACTGGTCCAGAAGTCAGTAGAGAGCCATCCACAGTCTCCATCTGTACTGGAGTAGCCTTCTTCACTGAACGTATCCCCTGTTTCAGAGCAAAGGAGATATCCATAAAATTTCCACTTGCTCCTGAGTCGATCATAGCAGAGCTAGACACCCAGACTGAGTCAACCCAGAGTTTGATGGAAAGGAAGCAATGAGAACTGTTTCTTTTATAACTCAACTGGGACACCGCTGAGGAAACTTGAAAAATTGCAGCGTTTATACCGTCATCGTCCCAGAACTAACAGAGTTTAAGTCCGAGAAATCAAGATCTCTTGCAGCAGATCTCTCTGGAGCCTGAGGCTCGGACATGACAGAGCTCCTCTCGCAACACTCACAGTGAATGACTGCTGCAGTAGTCTTACGAGAACGGCTGGGGCAGTTTATAATGAAGTGCCCTGACTTACCACAGTAGAAACATAGATTTTCCTTTATACGATGTTCTTTGCGTGCATCACTAACCCGTCTTTGTAAAGAGTCCACCTGCATGGGTTCAGGTTCTGGTTCCCTTGTGATCCTACTCAAAGGTTCCTTAGCTGAGGAGGGAGGTAGGTTAGTGCGATTATTTTCGAACCATCTCTCTTGTCTGCGTTCAGTCAGACGAGCATCAATACGGATACAATAGTTAATAAAGTCACCTAACGCAGTGGGAGGGTCGGCACGAGCAAGTTCATCCTTAATCAGTGGAGACAACCCTTTCCGAAAAATAGATTTTTTAGCGGAAGTGTCCCAAGTGGTATCAAGAGCCCATCTCCTGAAATCCAGGGCATATTCGGCTACTGAACGCTTACCTTGGCGCAAAGTTAACATGGCTGCTTCAGCTGTTGCACCTCGATTGGGGTCATCAAACACCTGCCCCATGGCTGAAATAAAAGCATCAAGGTGATTAAAACAATCATCCTCAGTCTCAATCAGAGGGTTTGCCCACATCAAAGCCTTATTGGTAAGCAACATGATTATAGTAAGCACTTTGGATCGTTCAGTGGGAAATTGTGAAGCATGTGCAGAGAAAAATAAATTGCATTGATTAATAAATCCCCTGAATTTCTCACGTTCACCGCCAAAACGAAAAGGAGGTAATTTGGGGATCCCAGAACTCGGGGTTATGGCAGGAGCCTGGGCTCGTTCCTCTAGAGCCTCAATCCTGGCTCGCAATTCCTGGGTAGTCTGTCCAAACACTTGCAAATTATGATTAGTGAGGTCCTGTAGGCTTGCAAAATGGGTTTTTAAAGTCTGTACATCTGAAAGGATTGTATCAGTCACTCCTCAAAGTTCCTTTATGCGGGCCTCCATCTTCCAGATCTTTTAAGGCAGAAGTGCTGGAAGGAGAAGAGGAAAGGAAAAAAAAAAAAACAATAGTGTTTACCTGTGGTAACACTCCAGAGTAAAATTTTAAGGGAATGCGCTCACCTGGAATGGTTGTGAGAAGTCACAACCACTGTCATCACATAATAGTGTACAGTTCCTATAGCGTCTTGTGCTTGGGTGCGAGGAAAACACAGGAGACACAGGTTGATATGAAATGACTTGTATTACTTCATACAAGCATGCTGAAAAGTTCACACAGTTTGCAGGAACAGCGACAGGAGACACAGCAGGCCAGAATAACTTCAAGCACTACAATAAATCTCCAAAGCAGGTTCAGGATCTCTTCTCTGTACCGTAATTCCTCTGCAAACATGGATTCACCAAACAGCAGGTTTCCAGAGTCCAAAAGTGTTCCAAGGTTCCTCAGTAGGGAATAGCTGGAGTACAAGTCCAAGGTTTCCAGAAGTCAGGTCACCGACTGACTGAGGCTTGATTCAGGAGCACTGATTGTTCAGCTGAGGCTGCTTAAGAAGCAAGAGGGAAGAATCAGGGCGGGAACATGAAAACTGGAAACTCCATATTAACTGAGGGCAAGAGCTGCAGAAAGACAGAAAGCAAAATGGCCGACGGAAAACTGAGTTTCAAGGAACATGTCAACAGAGACAAAGAACCTTACACTTTCCCTTCTGTGAGTACCATATATTTTTCAGTTTGGCCGGTGATACTGTTATGTTTTGGTAGCTGAGGAGAGCAGGCAAAAATGGCAATACACTAGGGAGGTTGGAATCTACTGGATTGCAGTACCCTGACTAACCACCACAACTAAAGGCAGCCGTGGAGCGTACCTACGTTGGTCCTAGACGCCTCGTCACAGCCTGAGAAGCTAACTACACCTAAAGATAGAAAGAGGAAAACTATCTGCCCCGGAGCAGATCCCAAAGAACATAGGAAGCCCCCAAACATGTAATGGCGGTTAGACAAGAGGAAACACAAACACAGACAGAAAATAGTATGAGCAAACGTTGGGGCCAAAACTTCCTAGACAGAAAAGGATAGGAAGGAAACTTACTGCAATCCCAAAAAACCCTAAAAAGTACCAACTCTACTAATTACAAAAACACCTGAGATCACACGACCTCTACCACCTAAATTAGTTCTCTGGTGTAACAAAACTAAGCCGCAGCCACTGAAAAAACTGGAAAAGGCAAATGAACAAATAACAGAGGCTCAGATAAACTGAGAGGAGCACAAGCCCCCCGGAGGGGACCTGGCTGACCTCCACAAAAGTGCAGGAAACAATGCAAAAAGCAAGCACAGAAATAAAAAAAAAAATGTCTTATCTGAGAGCAGGAGAAGAGGCAAGATTCAGCAGGCTTCCAAGTGAACAGGAACAACAGCAGTTAGACAAGAACAATTGATCACCGGCAACCCTGATGGGAGGGAACCTCCCTTATATAGGACCAGTCTGTAACTCCTGATTGCCAATCTTCACTAAATGGTTCAGCACTGTCTGCAACCACCAGAGGGAGCTTCTGCTCAGAACTCATCTCCAACACATTCACAACACCGGCCCCTGCCTACCAGAGCGGATCCCTACAATTGGTGGAGAATGCGGGCAACGCAGTGAGGTCAGGCTGTTTTTTCTCTGCATGACAGTAATTGTCCTGGGTGAAGAAAGTGACGCAAAACCCGGTGGAGAACTGTCCGGAGATGGAGAGCACAGTAAAAATGCTTGTGGAGGCCATGCGACAGCAGCAGCTGGCTATACATCAGCAACAGCAGGCTATGCAGCAGCAGCAGGCTATACAGCAGCAGGCTATGGAGCAATCAGATGACGTCGAGGTGTACCTGGAGATGTTTGAAGGCGTGACTGAGAGGGAGAGACTACCCCGGGACCAGTGGGCAGAAATCGTGGCTCCATTTTTGGATCCAGGACCCGCAAAAGCCTATAGGGACCTACCCCCCGAGCACCAGAGGGACTACAAGATCGTCAAGGGTGAGATACTCGCACGTCTTGGGGTAAATGTATTGGTCCGGGCCCAGCGGGTACACTAGTGGAAGTTTTCCCCTTCCAAGCCAGCTCGGTCCCAGTATTATGACTTGATACACCTGGTAGAAAAGTGGTTGCAGACGGAGGTGTTGTCTCCCAGCGCTATGCTGTATCGTATAGTAACTGATAAGTTCTGGAGAACTTTGCCCCACACCCTTCAAACATGGGTTGGACAGGCAGCCCGACTGATGGCCTCCAGATGGTAGACCTCATTGAAAGATATGGGGCTACCAAGGAGATACAGAGAGAGACTACCAGGAAGGTAATGAGTAAATTCCCCTAACCTTCACCCGCCGCTCGGCGAGCAGAGACTCGGAAGGCTGCCCAGGACGCGTCTGGGGATGAAAAGGGCCCATAATCTGTTGGCGATGCCAAGAACCAGGACATGTGAGAGCTGATTGCCCCACCTGACTGAGCCCATGGACACAAACTATGGGTACTATCAGTCTCACTATGCCGAACACATGTGTGCAGTTGGCAAACCAGAGGGACCCAGTATGAACCATTTGTGTAAAGTTGAGGTGGAGGGTAACCCTGCTGTGGCTCTACTGGACTCAGGGAGTCTCGTGACCTTATTACGAGCCAGCCACGTCCAAATCAGCGAGTATACTGGTCGGAAAATGGGTGTATTGTGTATACATGGGGACCTAAAACATTATCCTACCTCCCTGGTGATGATAAACATGCCAGCGGGGAGGTGGGGGTGGTGGTTAATTTGCATTATGATGTAATAATGGGGAGAGATTTTCCATTATTTTCTGTGCTTTGGCCGGTAATTACCCCTCCCACGGAACAGTCGTCAGCACCAGTGGCAACCAGGATGCATTCTCCAGAAATTGGGCATGAAACTAGTGGCCCAGAGGAAGATGTGCTGGCGGTAGGAGTACCTGTTCCTTCGGTGGAGGAGGAAAAACCCTCTCCTATAGAAGTGTTAGCTGGTGAGGTGGAAGACTTGCCACCGGGACCAGAATTGTCAGACTTAAATGTGGCAGGTGACAATTTTGGTACGGCGCAACTCCGGAACCCTACATTGGCTCGAGCCCGGGAAAATGTACTGGTTGTCAATGGGGAACCCCAACAACCCGGGGCAGCTACAGTATTTCCCCGATTCGAGCTGAACCAAGATTTGCTGTATCGAGTTGAGAAAATACGTGGGGAAATTGTCGAGCAATTACTGGTACCTCAGTCGTATCGTAAGTTGGTAATGGACCTAGTGCATGCGCATGTATTGGGGGGACATCTGGGCCAAAAGAAAACCCTAGACCGAATTCTACAACAGTTTTACTGGCTAGGGGTCTATGAAGAAATTAAACGGTATTATAACTCTTGTCTCGTGTGCCAGGTAACCAGTCCGCAGCCTCATTTTCGGAGTCCCTTGGTGCCATTACCAATTAAAGAGGTCCCGTTTGAGAGAATAGCCATGGATCTGGTGGAGCCTGTTAATAAATCAGCGAGGGGTCACCAACATATCCTCATACTTCTAGATTACGCTACCAGTTATCCTGAGGCCATTCCCCTACGCCACACCTCCGCCAAACTTTTTGCAAAAGAACTCATGGGTATGTTCTCTCAGGTGGGAATCCCTCAGGAAATCTTAACAGACCAGGGGTCCCCCTTTATGTCCAAAATCATGAAGGAACTCTGTCACTTGTTAAGTGTTAAACAGTTGCGTACATTAATCTATCATTCCCAAACAGACGGTTTGGTAGAAAGGTTCAATAAGACCCTGAAGAATATGTTGAAAAAAGCAGTCTCTAATGATGGTAAGGACTGGGATCTCTTGTTGCCATACCTGATGTTTGCAGTGCGGAAGGTGCCCCAGGTATCTAAGCGGTTCTCGCCCTTCGAACTATTATATGGCAGACATCCCCATGGCTTACTCGATATAGCTAAAGAGGCCTGGGAGAACCAACCAACTCCCCACAAAAGTGTGATAGAACATGTGGCCAAAATGCAAGAGAGAATGGAGACAGTTTTACCATTAGTCCGAGAACATATGGAAGCAGCACAAAGGTCGCAGAGGCAGGTCTATAACCGGGAGGCATGGGTAAGATCCTTTAACCCTGGAGATCGGGTGTTGGTACTTGTGCCTACAGTGGACAGTAAGTTCCTTGCAAGGTGGCAGGGACCCTACGAGATTATGGAGAAGGTGGGTCCAGTAAACTATAAAGTACACCAACCAGGACGGAGAAAGCCCGAACAGATATACCATGTAAATTTGCTCAAACCCTGGAAAGATAGAGACCACCTTGGTGAGGATTGCCCCCGGCCTGCATTTCCAGTAGAGAAGGCTCCCTTGCCTCAGGAGGAGGCAAGAGAAGTCCTCTCCGCTGTCAAAATAGCAGACACTCTGTCTCCGAGACAAGTTCAAGAGGTACGGGAGTTTGTTAGCCGAAATACCGATGTTTTTTTAGAACTCCCTGGTCGTACCTCCCTCATCCAACATGACATTGTCACGGAGCCACAGGCCAAAGTCCGACTAAAGCCCTATCGGGTACCTGAGGCCCGGCGACAAGCCATCTCGGAAGAGGTGAAAAAGATGCTGCAGTTAGGGTCATTGAAGAGTCCCAGAGTGAGTGGGCCAGCCCAATAGTCTTAATACCAAAGCCAGATGGGACACTAAGGTTCTGTAATGACTTCAGAAAACTGAATGAAATTTCTAAGTTTGACGCCTACCCCATGCCCCGGGTCGATGAGTTAATAGAGCGGTTTGGGCAGGCCTGGTATTTTTCAGTCATTGACCTCACAAAAGGTTATTGGCAGGTGCCCCTAACAAAAGCGGCGAGAGAGAAAATGGCTTTTGTAACACCCGAAGGGCTGTTCCAGTATATAGTCCTACCCTTCGGGTTGCATGGCGCTCCAGCGACATTCCAGAGGTTAATGGACGTTGTTCTTCATCCTCATCGCCGATACACAGCGGCCTATCTGGACGATATTGTGGTGTACAGTACAGACTGGGAAAGTCACTTGGCAAAGGTACAGGCAGTGATTGATTCTCTGCAACAAGCAGGGCTAACTGCCAACCCAAAGAAGTGTTCCATAGGGCTGGAGGAAGCTTGGTACCTGGGGTATGTAATTGGGAGGGGAGTTCTCAAACCCCAAATAGACAAAGTGGAGGCAATCCGAAACTGGCCTCGTCCCCTCACCACAAAACAAGTGAAAAGGTTTTTGGGGTTAGTGGGATATTACCGGCGGTTTATTCCCAATTTTGCAACCTTGTTGGCACCATTAACTGACTGCCTAAAGGGAAGGAAGTCAGTAATGGTGCGATGGAATGATTAGATTGAAGAAGCATTTGTAAAGCTAAAAGGGGCACTATGTGGGTCACCAGTTCTGATCACACCCGACTTCAAAAGAGAATTCATTGTCCAGACTGATGCATCAGAGATAGGTCTGGGTGCCGTGTTGTCTCAGGAGGTTAACAGGGAGGAGCATCCCATTAGTTTTCTGAGTCGAAAACTTACTCCAGCTGAAACCAGGTACAGCATTGTAGAGAGAGAGTGCCTGGCATCAAATGGGCACTGGAGTCATTGCCCTACTATCTGTTGGGGAGAACATTTCGTTTGGTGACTGATCATTCCCCTCTGACTTGGATGAGTCAAGCCAAAGAGAGGAATGCACGAGTCACCAGGTGGTTTCTGTCCCTGCAAAATTTCAAATTTTCAGTGGAACATCGGGCAGGCAAACTACAGGGGAAGGCAGATGCACTGTCCAGAGTTCACTGTATGTCATGTGTTCACCCTCCTAAGGTTTAACAAAGGGGGGAGGTATGTGGTACACCAAAGGAGGTCTTGCTGGATGGGAGATATATTTCTCCCAGCAGACTAAAGTTTGGTCTGGAATTTCCCTGACCACAAGGACCTATGATGAGGTCATAGTCACGTGAGCAGATCAGCTGACGTGTACCTCACCTGTGGGTGTGGACTAGGCCTACTTAACAAGGAGCTGTTGTAGTAGGTGGGTGTGGAAGGAAGGAATTTGGGCTGGAGTCAGCCTGGAAGAAGCGATTTCTGTTACAGTGTGTCAGTGCGCAGCAGGAAGCGAGTACCAGACCACCCGGAATGGCACCTGGCGGTCCCTGCTGGCCTGCAGCCGCTTAGTTAAGCCCGTCCCAACAAGGGTGAGTCTGGGACCAGTGGTTCTCCAAACTGGAGTATGTTATGTTCTATCTTTGATTTTTTATCTGGACTGTTGAACCCGTTAATAAAACCACTGAACTTTGAATTGAAAGCCTGCGTGTTTGCCTCATTACTGCGGCCCAGCCCCTGCCTACCAGAGCGGATCCCTACAATAGATAAATAGATAATAGATAGATAGATAATAGATAGATAAATAGCTAGATAATAGATAGATAGATAATAATAGATGATAGATAGATAGATAGATAGATAGATAGATAATAGATAGATAGAAGATAGATAATAGATAGATAGAAGATAGATAGATAGATAATAGATAGGTAGATAATAGATAGATAGATAGATAATAGAAAGATAGATAGATAGATAATAAATTGATGATAGATAGATAATAGATAGATAATAGATAGATAATAGATAGATAGATAATAGAAAGATAGATAGATAGATAATAAATAGATGATAGATAGATAGATAGATAATAGATAGATAGAAGACAGATAGATAGATAGAAGGATAGATAATAGACAGATAGATAGAAGAAAGATAGATAGAAAATAAATAGATAATAGATAGAATGGTACATAAATAGTTAAAGACCCACGCACACACACAAAAAATCTTCACGCAATAGGGTATATTTTTTAAAAAATGAGAAAAAAAATGGTGTGGGCTCCCGCGCAATTTTCTGCGCCAGAGGGGGAAAGTCAACGGCTCGGGCCAATATTTCTAGCCTGGGAAGGGGTTAATACCCATGGAGCTTCCCAGGCTTTGAATATCAACCCGCAGCTAGCCTTTACTGGCTATTAAAATAGAGGGACCCACAAAAAAAATGACGTGGGGTCCCCCAGTAATTTAAAGCCAGAAAGGCTACGCAGACAGCTGCGGGCTGATATTCATAGCCTAGGAAGGGGCCAAGGATATTGGCGCACCCCCCTGGCTAAAAATACCAGCACCCAGCCGCCCCAGAATTGGCGCATCTGTGCGATGCGCCAATTCCAGCACTTAGCCCCTCTCTTCCCACTCCCCTGTAGCGGTGGGATATGGGGTAATAAGGGGTTGATATCACCTTGCTATTGTAAGGTGATATTAAGCCCGGTTAATAATAGAGAGGCGTCAATAAGACGCCTATCCATTATTAATCTTAAATTAATAAAGGGTTAAAAAACAACACACATAAGAATAAATTATTTTAATGAAATAAAACACAACACGGTTTTCATCTCTTTATTATACGCTCAAGCCAAGCGACGCCCTCGATCTCCTGTAATAAAATGTAAAAAAATAAAACAACCGTATACTCCCTGTCCGATGCAGTCCAATTAATAACGAATGTCCCACGACGGTCTCCCCTATAGAACAGTGACTTCAGGTGATGCCACTGCTCTGTAGGGCTTCCCAGTGATGCACTGACAGGAGACAATGGCTCCTGCAGTGCATCACTGAGTTCGTTCTCACTTTATGGCAATGCTGCGTGGGAATTTTCTCACCCAGCATTGCCAGTGAGAGAATGAACGGAAGTGACGTCATTCTCTCCTGGCGTCTGATGTCAGTGCATCGCAGGGGCGGTGTAGAGCGCTGACATCACCTGATGTCAGCGTTCTATACTGGAGATCGTCGTGGGACACTCTTTATTATCTGGACTACGGCAGACAGGTGATGTATAGGTTGCTTTATTATTTTATTTTTATTACAGGAGACGATGGCTTCGGGGAATAGGCGATTGGTGAGTATGTACTCTTGGTTATGTGTTATATGTTATGTGTATGTTCTGTATGTTATGTGTTATATGTATGTTCTGTATGTTATGTGTTATATGTATGTTCTGTATGTTATGTGATGTATGTTATATGTATGTACTGTATGTTATATGTATGTTACGTGTTGTATGTTATATGTATGTTATGTGTTGTATGTTATACGTATGTACTGTATGTTATATGTATGTTACGTGTTGTATGTTATATGTATGTTATGTGTTGTATGTACTGTATGTAATGTGTTATATGTATGTTCTGTATGTTATGTGTTATATGTATGTTCTGTATGTTATGTGTTGTATGTTATATGTATGTTATATGTATGTACTGTATGTTATATGTATGTTACGTGTTGTATGTTATATGTATGTTGTGTTGTATGTTATATGTATGTTATGTGTTGTATGTTATATGTATGTTCTGTATGTTATTTGTTGTATGTTATATGTATGCTCCGTATGTTGTTATATGTATGTTATGTGTTGTATGTTATATGTATGTTCTGTATGTTATGTGTTATATTTATGTTATGTGTTGTATGTTATGTGTATGTTCTGTGTTTTATGTTATGTATGTTGTGTATGTAATGTATGTTTTTTTTTTTTGACATTCAACACATTAGCCGGATGATGGGACTACTACTGTCCCATCATTGGCTAATGTGTCACTCAATAACAGTGTAGCAGGCATAGCCGGATGGGACCGGACTATGCCTGCATATATACACACAGCCTCGTGCGCGCACACACACACACACACACACACACACACAGACATACAGACTGACAGTGTAGCAGGCATTGCCGGATGGGGCTTGTAGTCCCATCGAACGATGCCTGTATACACACACACACACAAAGCCGGGCGGCATCACTCAGCCAATGGCGGGGGATTTGAATCCTGCGACGCTCATTGGCTGAGCATCCCGCCGGCTCTGCCAATGAGCGGCGCCGCTTTGGCGGGGGATTTGAATCCCGCACACTCATTGGCTGAGCCAGCAGGCGGCTCAGCCAATGAGCGGTGCCGGCGCGGCTTTGGCGGAGAATTTGAATCCTGTGGCTGAGCCGCCCGCCGGCACTGAAAATGGGCACTGCAGGTGTGTTTACTGTCCTTCCCCCCTGCCGACATTGCTTTCCCATTCACTTGCATTGGGTTTCGTGTTTCGGCTGAAACCCGACTTTTCACGCTAGTCGGTCGATTTCACTCGACCCGACTTTTGCGAAAGTCGGGTACTGTGAAACCCTACTCGACCAGAAAAAAGGGAAAGTCGCTCATGTCTACTCATAACAAAAAAAATTAATACAGTCTGTTATCTCAGGCTCAGGCCTGGTGTATCTGTGGAGTAAAAATCTTTGCTTCGCAGGCAAATGTTGCTGTCTGCTAGCCTTGTTCTACTCATTATTTTGTGTTTTCAAAAATTAACACAAAACCAAAAAACAGTCTGTTATCTCAGGCTGAGGTCTGGTGTATCTGTCTTGGAAAAATATTCGATTTGCAGGCATACTGATCACATATAATTTTTCTCCAAATAAATCCATTTGTATTGAGCTTTTCAAATATTTCAGTCATCCATTTAAAATGGGCAAGGCAAGGGCAAGGGATGGGGAAGTGGACCTGATGCTGATGGTGCATGCAGAGGATGAGGCCGTGGCCAAGCTGAAAGTGGGCCACAGCAAAGACCCACATCTTCGCACTCGACCTTCATTTCCCAGTTTCTAGGGGACCGCAGCACAACACTATTGAAGCCAGAGCAGCGTGAAACGGTTGTTGGTTGGATAGCAGATAATGCTTCCAGTCACTTAGCCACCACCATCACCACCATGTCTTCCACACAGTCAAGTCTGAGTAGCCGTGAGTGTGGACCAGATATCACTCACCTTGATCCTCCTTCCTCCCACCATGCCGAGTGCCCTGAGACAAATGATCCCATACTCGGACACTCTGAAGAGCTGTTCAGTTTTCCATTTGGAGAGTCGTGACTCTCGCCCGCTCCACTTGAAGCGGGGAAAGATAATATTCCATGTAGCGATGCACAAATCTTTGAGCGGCCACGGTCACAAGAGGTGGACGATGATGAGACACAATTGCCGGAAAGTCAGAAGGAGGAGCAGGGTGCGGATGTGGAAGACGAGATGGTGGATGACATAGTGACTGACCCAACCTGGCAGGAGGACATGCAGAACGAGGACAGCAGCACACGTGGGGAAGGAGGCATATCACCCCAACAGACAGGAAGAAGCAAGGTGTTGGCCGCAGACAGAAGGCTTGCATCTGTTCCCTGTAACACCAACAGGACAGAAGTTGCCATTCCAACTGTTAGATCTTCCCAAGTTTGGTTATTTTTTAAAGACTCTGCCGATAACCCCAAACAGGCCATTTGCAGCACTTACCTTGCCAGCATCAGCAGGGGTAGCAAAACTACCAGCCTGACCACCACCAGCATGATTAGGCACATGTCAGCAAAGCACCCGACTTTGTGGGCCGAACTCCAGGAACAATGTCTGCAGGTAACAACACTGCTTCTTCCACTGTTTTGCGTACAAGCCAATCCCCAGTTCATCGTGCCTGTGAAGATGCCTTGGGCCCTGCACCTGTTGTTGCCCACAGTCAACCAGCACCATCATCAAGCCTGTCCACGTCCTTGTCCCAGCCCAGCCTTCAGTTGTCTATACCACAGTCATTGGAACGCAATCGGAAATACACAGCCAATGCCCCACAGGCCACAGTACTTAATTCGCACATTTCTCATCAGCTTGCGCTCAAAATGTTGCCTTCTAGGCTTGTTGAGATGGAAGGTTTCTGCCACCTGATGGCGGCGGCCATCCCAAGGTACTCGGTCTCCAGTCGCCACTATTACTCATATTGTGCCGTACCGGCATTACACAAGCATGTGTCCAACAACATTACCCGTGCCCTCACAAAGCTGTTACTGGAAAGTCCACCTAACCACGGACACGTAGACAAGTGCCTGTGGGCAGGGACAGTACATCTCACTGACGGCACACTGGGTTAGCATAGTGGAATCTGGGACACAGTCGGACCTTGGGATGGAACACCTCATCCCCACGCCAAGGATTGTGGGCCCTACGTTAATCAGGGTTACCCCCACAGTCTATAGCTCCTTCACCTCCTCCTCCTCTTCTTCAGCCTCCATCTCTAAAATGAACACATCAGTCAGAAGCTGGAAGCACTGCAGCACTGCCTCAGCCATGCGGCAACAGACTGTGCTGAACCTAATCTGTATAGGCGACAAACTGCACAATGCAGAAGAGTTGTGGACAGCGCTGAAAGAGCAGTCAGATATTTGGATGACACCGCTGAACCTACAGCCAGGCAGGTTGTGTGTGACAATGGCCGGAACCTGGTGGTGGCTCTGAGGTAAGGTGAGCTCACACACGTACCTTGCCTAGCCCATGTGCTTAACCTCGTGGTTCAACATTTTCTAAAAAGCTACCCGGAGCTGCCAGATCTGCTAGTGAAAGTACTCTGTCTGCCCATTTAGAAAGTCAGCTACAGCTTCAGCCGCCCTTGCTGTGCTTCAGCAGCGTTTGCAGCTTCCGGCTCACCGACTGGTGTGTGATGGCCCCACATGTTGGAACTCTACACTGCATATGTTGGAAAGGATTTGTGAGCAGAAGAGGGCAGTTGTAGACTACCAGCATCAACAAGGCCATCGATATTCAGTTCAGTCTCCATACATAAGACATCAGGAGTGGACATGGATGTCAGACATATGTACCAGCCTCCAGAACCTTGAGAACTGCACCAAGATGGTGAGCGGTGATGACGCCATAATTAGCGTCACTATTCCGCTTCTCAGCATTCTGAAAACCTTTCTGCTCACAATTAAAGATGATGCATTGCAGGCAGAGCACGAGGACACGGAGCAAGGAACCATACAGGGTGATTACACTCAGCCCAGCCTCGTGTCATCGCAACGTGGATTGGTAGACATTGAGAAGGAGAAGGAAGAACAGGAGTTACTTTCATGCGCTATAGACGGAACTACAAGCACAGCTGTCATACCGTCTGTTCAGCGGGGAAGGCCTGAGGACAGGGAGGAGGAGGAGGATGAGGAGGAGGAGGACAGCATGGTCAGTCGTCCTGCGGTGACGACACCGTAGTCTTGCCTGTTAGTAGTCTGTCACGCATAGCTGACTTTATGTTGCGCTGCGTTTCCTGGGACCCATTGTAAAAATTTTCGGTGACACTCATTACTGGATGATGACACTTCTAGACCCACGCTGCAAGAAAAACTTTCAATCTTTTCTTCCAGAGGCAGACAGGTGTACAAAAATGTTGCTGTACCACAGGGCCCTTGTAGCGGAATTACTGAAAAAATTCCTATGTGAGAACGCTGGCAGCAGATGTCAGAGTTTGTTGTACAGCCAAGGAATCAAAGCGATAGAGACAGAAGTACAATCCAGCTCAGGCAGGGGAACAATGGCAAAGTTCTGGGACAGTTTTCTCAGACCCTCCCATCGTGCCACAGAGGCAAGGGGTGCTGGCACAAAAAGTGCAATGTTTGGGAAGATGGTGGGGGAGTACCTTGCAGATCGTAAAAACGTCCTCCGGGATTCCTCTGTGCCTTTTAATTATTGGGTATCCAAGCTGGACATGTGGCATGAACTGGCTCTCTACGCCTTGGAGGTCCTGGCCTGCCCTGCTGCTAGCATTCTGTCAGAGTGGGTTTTTAGTGCTGCTGGTGGAATTATAACAAATAAGCGCATCCACCTGTCAACTGACAATGCTGACAGGCTGACTCTTATAAAAATGAACAAAGGCTGGATAGGGCAAGACTTCTGTACACCACCGAATGAAAACAGTGAAACAAACTCAAATACATTGTCTTTGTTGTGGAGGTGTATTCTCATGCACCTCTTCACAACCACACTTGGGTATCCGCTTCCTGACTTGGTCTGTTTGGTGTTATGCTCCTACTTATCCTCATCCTCATCATCCATATCCAGTAGAACACCGGGGTGAACGTATTCCGAGATGCAAAAGTCACTCAATTTTTGGCAAGGGTGTTTTTATGATGCCCGTTACTAATTTGAAACCAAAACAAATGTTACTCCCCAATGGGAAATCTCATAAAAATGAAATGTACCTATATTCTTTCCATTTATTCTTATATTTTCCATTTTTCCTATCTGTGGAACATCCTCTTATGACCTAGTGTATACCTCTCCGATATAAAAATAGTGAAATCCTATTATATTATATTTTTATTTATATCCCTGTCTCTGAGCTGTTGCTAGGGATAAACATATCTCATTGAACACATTCTGGCATCATATCTATGAACCTGTGTTGGCCCCTCCCTTTTGTTATTTTCTTTCATAGGTGGATTCACATTTTTTATTTATTTGTTTGATTTCAGTATGATTTATCATTATGTCTCCCCATTCTCGACCACTAGATCACCAGGGTTAACGTGTTCTGTGCTGCTACAAGTAGTCCAATTTTTGGCAAGGGTGTCTATGATGCCTATAGTATATTTTTAAAAAATTTACCCCCCATTGGGAAATGTTTGTCAGCCCATGCACTGCGTGTATGGGGGTTACAAGTCTAGGAGACCCGCTCCTTTACATTGAGCCTAGTTTTTAATGAGGCCTTCCTCAATGTCTCCTCATTCTCCGCCACAAGATCACCATGGTTAATATGTTCTGTGCTGCTACAGCCAGTCCAATTTTTGGCAAGGATGTTTTTATAATGCCCGTTACTAATTTGAAACCAAAACAAATGTTACTCCCCCAGGGGAAATCTCATAAAACTGAGATGTACGTATATTCTTCCCATTTATTCTTATATTTTCCATTTTTCCTATCTGTGGAACATCCTCTTATGACCTAGTGTATACCTCCCCGATATAAAAATAGTGAAATCTTATTATATTATATTTTTATTTATATCCCTGTCTTTGACCTGTTGCTAGGGACAAACATATCTCGTTGAACACATTCTGGCTTCATATCTATGAACCTGTGTTCGCCCCTCCCTTTTGCTATTTTCTTTCATAGGTGGATTCACATTTTTTATTTATTTGTTTGATTTCAGTATGATTTATCATTATGTCTCCTCATTATCCACCACTAGATCACCAGGGTTAACGGTTTCCGTGCTGCTACAGCCAGTACAATTTTTGGCAAGGGTGTCTATGATGCCCATAAAATATTTTTAACAATTTTACTGCCCCAGGGGGAAATTTTTGTCAGCCCATGCACTTCGTGTATGGGCATTACGAGTCTAGGAGACCCGCTCCTTTAAATTGGGCTTAGTTTTAATGAAGCCTTCCTCCACGTTTCATCATCCGCTGCCACTAGATCACCAGCGTTAACTTGTTCCATGCTGCTACAGCCAGTGTTGAATTCCGAACAAGGGTGGGTGGTTTTGCTGGGCGTAAAATACTTGTTATGGAAAAGGTTGAGGTGTACCCCACAGAGGAAAATGTTTGACAGCCAACACACTTAGTGTATGGGCATTCCAAGTCTAGGAGACCCGCTTCTTTAAATTGGGAAAGATACTCAGCTTCCCCAACACAGAATAATATATGGTCGCCTATAATGTAACAACCCTGTCAGCACCAGCGACTAAACGTGGCTGAGCAGGGTAACTCGCCCACCAATACGAGGGGCTCGAGGTCTGGTATCACGGAGGGGTATGGACGGAGATACCTAAGGAGAGCCGTACGTCAGGTTGCTGTGAGGTACTGGGAGTAACAGGACCTGCGGTCATGTGACCGAGTGTCAGAGGAGTGGGTGGAGCTACCACAGTACAGGATGGACAGACAGAGAATTGTCAAGACGTAGCCAAGAGTTCATACACACAGAGTGGTGTAGTACAAGAGGGACGGGCAGAGAATTGTCAGGATTTAGCCAAGAGGTCATATGCAGAGAGTGGCGCAGTACAAGAGGGATGGGCAGAAAATTGTCAGGTCGTAGCCAAGAGGTCATACACAGAGAGAGTGGTGCAGTACAAGAAGGGCAGGCAGAGTTCTAAACGGGGACAAAGCCAAATCAGAACTGAACATACACAAAGAAACACAGGCAAAAAAGCACAGGCACAAACACAACAGGATCACACACACTCGGCATAGGGTCAGAGTATAAGCGACAAGGAATGGCCCCACAATGAGGCTATAAGAAGCCTCCCAGAATCCCAGAGTGAGGCCATTCAAATTAACCCTTAACCTACCTTTTCCCACAAACTCAGCAAACCATGACAGTACCTCCCTATCAACGGGGGGGCCTCCGGACACCCAGGCTTATCAGGATGCCGGGCATGGAATGCATGAACCAAACGATTAGCGTGAACCGATGTGGCTGGCACCCAATACTGATCCTCCGGACCTTACCCCCTCCAATGTACCAGGTACTGCAAAGATCCCTGGACCTGCCTGGAGTCCACAATGTGTTGTACTTCGAACTCCATATGTCCATCAACCAGAACGAGCGAAGGAACGGCATCTGTATCTTCCCTCACTGACCCCAGGGGTTTAAGTAAGGACCTATAAAATACAATTTTGAGTTTCAAAGAGGGGGGGAGGCGAAGGCGATAGGCTACCGGGTTAACCACCTCAATGACCTCGTAAGGGCCAATAAATTTAGGCCCTAGTTTAGTGGAAGGTATTCGGAGACTTATGTTCCGTGTGGAAAGCCAAACCTTATCTCCACATCTCAAAATCTAAACCAAGTCCCATTTTTTATCCGCAAAATGTTTATACTTTTCCTGAGCCCTGGAAACATTTTGTCGAACTTTCGACCAGAGATTCCTGAGACCACTGATCCTATCCTCAGCCCCTGGGCAACTAGAAGCAATTTGCGAGAACTTGTCAAAATGAGGATTTATTCCATAATTAATAAAAAATGGTGACCTACCGGTAGATTGGTTTACCCGATTATTGAAGGCGAACTCTGCTAATGGTAAGGCCTCAGACCAGTCGCTTTGCAGGGTAGAAGTCATGCACCAAAGAATTTGTTCAAGCGACTGGTTGGTGCGTTCAGTTTGCCCGTTGGTCTCTGGATGATACGCTGAGGAAAAAAACAACAATATCCCCAATTTTTTGCAAAAGTGCCGCCAAAACTTAGACACAAATTGCGTCCCTTTATCTGACACAATATTAGTAGGCACCCAGTGTAAACGTACCACCTGAGAAAGGAAATGTCTGGAGAGAGTCTCTGCTGAGGGTAAACTTGCCATGGGTACAAAATGTGCTAGTTTCGAAAATCTGTCCACGATTACCCAGATTACAGTATTTCCACAGGAAGATGGCAGATTGGTAATGAAGTCCATGGACAAATGAGTCCACGGTCTTCCCGGAATTGGTAAAGGCGCCAATTCCCCCGCCGGCCGGCATTGAGAGCTCTTAGAACTGCACATATCCCACATGCAGCAACATGCGTCTTAATAGCCAAAGCCATTAAAGGCCATCAAAAAAGTCTTGCCACTGCTTCTCGCTTGGCCGCTATACCAGAGTGGGCACTCAATTTAGAATCATTGAACTCCCACAGGAGTTTAGTGCGCAAATGCTGAGGCACAAACAACTTATTTTCAGTTTTGGACCTTGGCGCTAAAGATTGTGCCTCCACAATCTCCCGCTCCAATTCTGACGACACCTCGGCAATCACAACACTGGCTTGAAGAATGGGGGACGGTGGTTCGGGGGAGGACAATGGCTCAAAACTACGCGACAGAGCGTCAGCCTTTACGTTTTTAGATCCTGGTCGAAAAGTAATAGAAAACTGAAATCTGGAAAAAAAAAGTGACCAACGGGCTTGCCTGTGGGTCAAGTCTTTTAGCAGATTTAATATATTCAAGATTTTTATGGTCCGTGATAACCGTAATAGGGTGAGCCACCCCCTCCAAAAATGCCTCCATTCTTCGAATGCCAATTTGATAGCCAAAAGCTCCATATTGCCTACGTCATAATTTTTTTCAGCAGGAGAAAATTTTTTAGAAAAATAGGCACAAGGCCTGAGATTTGTCAGAGAAGCCGGCCCCTGAGATAACACTGCTCCCATCCCCACCTCAGAAGCATCAACCTCGACCACAAACGGTTTGGAAGGGTCAGGTTTAACCAGGATAGGAGCAGATGTAAAACAGTTTTTTAGAGTTAGAAAAGACTGTTTGGCTAGCGTGGACCAGTCCATGAAGCGCTGAAGTCCCTTAAGGTCTCGAGGTTGGACCCATTCCACAACAGCCTGCACCTTCTTGGGATCTATGCAAAACCCCTGAGGTGACATTATCAGCCCTAAAAATGACAACTCTTGAACAAAAAATGAACATTTTTCGAGCTTGACGAACAATTGATTTTCTCTGAGCCTTTGGAGTACAGTCTTTGCATGTACCAATTGAGAATGTTTGTTGGCAGAATATATCAGAATATTATCTAGGTACACAACTATAAAGCGGCCGATGAGGTCTGAGAACACAACATTAATAAAATTTTGAAAAACTGCAGGTGCGTTGGTGAGACCAAATGGCATTACCAAGTTCTCAAATAACCCTTCAGAGGTGAGGAAAGCCGTCTTCCATTCATCCCCCTCCGTTATCCTGATTAAATTATAAGCCCCCCTAAGGTCAAGTTTTGAAAACCACTTGGCCCCAGAAAGCTGATTACAGAGATCAGAAATCAACAGCAGGGGATATGTATTCCTGACCAGTGATTTTATTTAGTTCTTGAAAGATGAGGCAGGGGCGTAGGCCGTCATCTTTTTTCTTAACAAAAAAAACCCTGCTGCTACCGGGGAAACTAGCGGAGACTCTCAGCAATATATTGTTTCACAGCTAGGCACTCGGGACCTGATAGGTTAAACAAACGAGCTTTGGAAAATTTGGCTCCAGGAATTAGGGCGATGGCCTATGAGGGGGTAACGCCTCAGCCTCACTTTCTGACAAAACGTCCTCAAAGTCTTTCAGGTACTCCAGAATACCCCCAGACTGATAGAAGACACAGAAACAGGTTTTTTCAATTTTCACCCAAAAGACAGCTTTATGGTAAAAGTCGACACATTTAGACCCCCACTTAATAATCTCCCCCAATTCCCAGTCAATCACTGGATTGTGGCATAGAAGCCATGGCATGCCCAAAACCAACTCAGTGGGCAACTTGTCCATAACGAAACACTCAATTTCCACCATGTGGGAAGAACCAACTTTCAACATAATTTTTTCAGAAACTGAAAGAATCCCCGTTCGGGTCAGAGGAGATGAGTTTATGGCTATGACTTTTAGTGGGGTATGAAGCCTGACTGTCCTTATCTGGTGCTGGAAAACGACATCAGAGCTGACCAAGTTAAGCGATGAACCACTGTCCACCAATGCTGTGGAGAAAAAATGATACTTGTCTACCAACAATTCAACCTTTAGCAAAACATTCCTGTACGCGGCGCCTGATTATTGTTGTGCTTCCCAGCTAGACCTGCTTGGTCCCTGCTCGGCTGCTCTCTGTACTCAGGTCCCCTGCCTTGTGCTCTAACATGCTTACAGCGTGCATTCTGCCTTGCTTTGCACCCAGGCGTGCTTCACAGCACGCACTCTGCCTTGCTTTGTACTCTGCATACCCTCGTGCACACGCCTTGCACTATCCTGTACTTTGCGTGCCCTCGTGCACACGCCTTGCACTGTCCTGTACTCTGCATGCCCTCATGCAAACGCCTTGCACTGTCCTGTACTTTGCGTGCCTTCGTGTACACGCCTTGCACTGTCCTGTACTCTACGTATTCCCATGTCCATGCTTTGCACACTTCCAAATCCTGCATACTCCTGTCTTCTGTGAGCCGGCCACCTGGTTTCAGCAGTCGTGGTACTTTACTCCCCTGGGTCTACCCCTGATGCTCCCTGTATAGGGGGTGGTTCTCCACTAGGTCAGCTCACCCAGGGTGGGTTGGTATCGCGACCCAGAGGATCCACTCCAGGAGTCGTCACACTTGTTATGGAAAAGGTTGAGGTGTACCCCACAGGGGAAAATGTTGGCCAGCCCATACACTTAGTGTATGGGCATTCCATGTCTAGGAGATCTCCTCCTTTAAATTGGGCCTAGTTTTTAATTAGGAAGGTAGAAGTACAGGCTAAAAATTAACTTTTAATATATGCCTTTAAAAAGAACCATTCGGTTCAATTATGTTGCAACAAACACCATTAAAAATTATGTGTATCCTAGCCACCACTTTTATTGTGAAAAAAAGGTATAAAATAGCCTATGTAGAAGACTTACTAATTAACACACGATTGGGATCATGTAGATCAATCTGCCATATCTCACATATGTAGTATAAAGACCGCAGACAGGATATGTAATGTATATCACAATCACCAATTTTCATTGATATACCAAAATTGAGTCATATCCAATACATTTCATGTGCACACTAAAGATATTCGTTGCACATATCAAAAGCAGAACGATCTCACCACTCATAGACATCCACCGTTACTTCCATCAATGGGGGAGGCTTCCTGAGAACACCATACATTACCCCAGACCCTGAGGATATATGTATCTGAGAAGGCTGAAGAACTCCCGACGCGTTTCTCTGGCTAGATCATCAGGGGAGAATTATGCCATTTCATGTCAGCTGTTAAAGATGAAGTCACCCGTAGCACTTGTGCATATTATCAAGCGGGTGCACGCCTCTGAACCACGTGGGTTATTAAATAGGACGCCGAGGTGATCAATCCGTGACGTCATATCCGGTGTGCCGTCTCAATGGAACGCAAGGATGGAGAGCAAACGTCATATCCTCAACCACCCTCACGAATTGGGGATGTGCCAGGCGTTCACATGACCTGCTATGTGATGTCACATCCTGGATACTGCAGCGATGTAAACAAAAAGATCAATGCATCCCATTGACTCATGTCATGTCATTATTTAAACAAATTAATTTATATTTAGTGCTGGTAATGTTCAAAGTGTGTTCGCATCACCGCTAGGAGTATATTATTGGGGTATTTAATAATTCACCATACAGATATATTATTATGCCAAATTCATACATGGCAAATAACGCATGTCTATACTTCATTGGATACCAATAAGGGGGCATATATAACTTGCTCCTAAATATGAAAAGGATTTATCATAGCAACTGCACCATTCCTTAATTAATACTCCTACTCATCCACTTACATACATATAGAGGTAACCACTACTCATTTTGTTACCCTTTTATATGGACACTATTTAATAAGCCTCAAACGATATCATAATTAGTATCCGTATAGACCAAGTTATTTATAATAAAATTCTGTATGCCCCATATCAAATGGTGATAGAAATTTGAAGCTTTCTAAATTGATCCCAGCACTAACAATAACCATCGTTACAAAACAAATAAAAAATGTGATCATGATAGTGTAAAAATCATATTACTGGTTCCATAACTAAACCATTCCTATTCTCAAATTCCGGAATCAGGAACCCTAGATCAAAATATCCTGAGAGAAAAAACTCAGGAGAAAAAGTCCTTTTGGTGGACATTGGTGGTCAAATAAGAAAAGGGCATAAATACTGTTATCCCAAGTCTTGCATTATAGGGGATAAAGGAGATCAGGTTAAGAGGGGGAAAAAAGAAAGAAGGCTACTCAACCCTATAAAGGCCTACTACACCCTGCCTATCAGTGGAGGTTGGCACCCTAAAAGAGAAACGATATTGGCGCCCCCACTCCTTGGCGGCTGGCCCTATAAGGCCCTATTAAGCCCTAAGATAAGTGTGGGAAAAAGAGTTTACAATAATAGGAAAGGAATAGATAAAAAAATGTGGGGTAAAGACATTGACGTATTTGCAGGACTGGGGTTATTGGGGTGCATATGACTTGGTAGCAGGGCAGGCCTTGCAGGCAATGCATAAGAAAACAGAATGGGAGTACAAAATTAATAATGTGAAGTGGATTTTTCTGTGCCCATCCAGTATGTGGGTTCAAAGGCTTATTGGGGTGCATATGACTTGGTAACAGGGCACGCCTTGCAGTCAATGCATAAGAAAACAGAATGGGAGGACAAAATGAATGATGTGAAGTGGATTTTCCTGTATCCATCCAGTACCTGGGTTCAAAGGTTTATTGGGGTGCATATGAATTGGTAGCAGGGCAGGACTTGCAGTCAATGCATAAGAAAGCAGAATGGGAGTACAAAATGAATAATGTGAAGTGGATTTTCCTGGGCCCATCCAGTACATGGGTTCAAAGGCTTATTGGGGTGCATAGGACTTGGTAACAGGGCACGCCTTGCAGTCAATGCAAAAAAAACAGAATGGGAGTACAAAATGAATAATGTCAAGTGGATTTTCCTGGGATCATCGAGTACCTGGGTTCAAAGGCTTATTAGGGTGCATATGACTTGGTAGCAGTGCAGGACTTGCATTCAATGCAACATTTTTTATGGTGCGTCGTAATTCTTGGCACCCCATCCATTCACAGCATAGGCTATAAAAGTTTAGGAGACCCACTGTTTAATAATGGTCCTTAAAACAGATTAATGCTGCCTGATGCCCCTGTAAAAATAGGCTCTGTGACTTTAAGGCTATGTGCACACGTTGAGGATTTTTCGCTTCTTTTAGCGTTTTGCGGCAGTTTTCCGCTGAAAAAATGCATGCATTAAGCATCCTATTAGTAGAATGCATTCCGCAATTTTTGTGCACATGCTGCGTATTTTTCAGCGAAAAAAACGCATCGCGGAAAAAAACGCAGCATGTTCATTCTTTTTCCGGAATCACGGTGATTCCGCCGCCATAGGAATGCATTGAACTGCATTGAACCGCTTACTTTCCGCATGTGGCTATGCCCACCATGCGCAAAGTGAGCAGTTCATGTGCGGATGGTTCCCAGGGTCTGGAGGAGAGGAGACTCTCCTCCAGGCCCTAGGTACCATATCCATATTAAAACAATAATTAAAATAAAAAATAGAGATATTCTCACCTTCCGGCGTCTCCGCAGCTTTCCCTCCTCTCAGGGACGCTCCCGGCCAATCCCGGTCCCAGTGATGCATTGCGAGAATCACCCCAGATGACGTAGCGGTCTCGTGTGATGCTATGTCATCTGGGGTCATTGTCGCTAAGCATCCTTGGGAACGGGATTTGCCAGGAGCGTCGCTGAGAGGCGGGAAGGCTGCGGGGGCCGCCGGAAGGTGAGCATATCATGATTTTTCATTTTTTTTTATTTATTTTTAACATTATATCTTTTTACTATTGATGACTCGTGTGACAAACCTGTCAATCAGTTTTTCAAGCGATGCTACAGATCACTTGGAAAACGCTAGCATTCTGCAAGCTAATTACGCTTGCAAAATGTTTTTAGCGGGAATTCACATACCTATAAATTGCGGGACAGGGAGGTGCGGGACTGCCGCGGAAATTTCCGCGGCAATTCGAGAACGTGTGCACATAGCCTAAGACTCCCTCCTTCATAAATGAAACAAGATGTGTCTGCTTATGTGTCACACACCACATGGCCAGTTAGGCCGGCGTCACACACAACGACAAAAAATCGGTCCGTTTTAGACGGTCGATTGTCGGATAAAAATGCAAACATCACACATCCTTCTGGCATCCGATTTTCCTTCAAAGATGCGATTTAGTCGCATGTGTGTGTACCTTGTAACATCCGATTTTCATCCGACTTGCGAGAATTTCTCGCAGGCTTGCAAAACTGACATATAATGGATCCAAAAGAATAGTATTTCAATCACAAAAAAAAGAATAGATATATACACATAGAACACATATATATATATATATATATATATACATACATGTCATTGTGACATGTATATATACATATATTTATAGTTCCTAGACTTCTACATACTGTTATAGCCGCTAATTCAATTGCCGGGCTTCTGTGAAATCACAAAAGCCGACATGAAATGATACATTGTTTCCACACAGTTAACCATGTCATTTCCTGTATTTTGATATTTGTTTAGAACTTACAATTACATGAGTGTATTTGTGCTAAATTTCAGACATGTAGGGGTTAATTAAAGGTGTAAATTCGTTGAAAAAAAATGTGTGGGCTCCCGCTGTATTTTCTCCACCAGACAGACAAAGCAAGCGAGTGGGGGCAGATAATAATAGCCTAGGGAGGGTACATTTTTTTGGTGCCCCCCCTGGCTACTAACATCTGCCCCCAGACACCCCAGAAAGGGCAAATCTATAATTAGATTCGCCCTTTCTGGCACTTTGCCCGTCTATTCCCATTGCCCTGTAGCGGTGGCGAATGGGTTAATAATCTTACCTTAATGTCACCTTAGTATTGAAAGGTGACCTTAAGGCAGGTTAATAATTGAGAGCTGTCAATTAGACAACTATCAATTATTAATCCTATTGTATGAAAGAAAAATCAAACACACACAGTTTAATAAAAAAGAATTTTAATGAAATAATCACACAGTTTTTGACAATATTTTATTTTCCTGCTAAAACCATTTCCTGTAATAAAAATAAAATAAAAAAGCAAAATCATACTTACCAATCCGATGTACAGTCAGGTCCCACGCTGTAATCCATCAGAAAGGGTTAAGAGGTTACAGTTAGCAGGGAGATAATTCTGTCTCCTAGCTGTAACCCCCTGAATGAATAAGTTCCTCTACCACAGAAAGTAGAGGAAGTGATTCATGAATGGAGCTTAATTGATTTATTGGCAATTTAACTTTAGTGACCTGACCTAAAGGGAAAGTGGACACAATCAAATAAGCTTCATTCATGAAACACATCCTCTCCTGTCGCCAGGAGAGGAACTTATTCATTCAGGAGCTTTGAGCTGAGCATGCAGGATTACTTGCACTGCTTGGCTCAAAGCTAGTTAACCCTTTGTGAAGGATTACAGCGTGGGACGTGACAGATCGGCGGAATAGGTAAGAATAATGTTTTTTTTTTTTTTTTCTTTATTTTAGGAGATCAATAGCTTCGCACGGATTAAGTGTAAAATAAAAGATGGTCAAAAAAATGTGTTTTTATTTCATTAAAATTAATTTTTATTAATGTGTCTGTGTTTTTTTAATTTACTTCAATAGGATTAATAATTGATAGTTGTCTAATTGACAGCTCTCAATTATTAACCTGCCTTAAGGTCACCTTTCAATACTAAGGTGACATTAAGGTAAGATTATTAACCCATTCGCCACCGCTACAGGGCAATGGGAATAGACGGGCAATGTGCCAGAAAGGGAGAATCTAATTATAGATTTGCCCTTTCTGGGGTGTCTGAGGGCAGATGTTAGTAGCCAGGGGGGGCACAAAAAAAAGGACCCTCCCTAGGCTATTATTATCTGCCCCCACTCGCTTGCTTTGTCTGTCTGGTGGAGAAAATACAGCGGGAGCCCACGCATTTTTTTTCAACGAATTTACACCTTTAATTAACCCCTACATGTCTGAAATTTAGCACAAATACACTCATGTAATTGTAAGTTCTAAACAAATATCAAAATACAGGAAATGACATGGTTAACTGTGTGGAAACAATGTATCATTTCATGTCGGCTTCTGTGATTTCACAGAAGCCGGCAATTGAATTTGCGGCTATTACAGTATGTAGAAGTCTAGGAAATATAAATATATATATATATATACATGTCACAATTACATATATATATATATATATATATATATATATATATATAATGTATTTCTATGTGTGTATATCTATTCTTTCTAGTCTTTATTAAAGCTGTCAGTGTGATTTTACAGTATAGCCGGGGATGAATTGCCGGCTTTTCTAAAGGACACCGATGCGATTTCATCGCAAGTCACACATGCAGTCCGTTTGTAATCAGATTTTTCATCGCTGCCATAGACTTGCATTGGCGATTGTCGACCCACAATCGGTGACAATCGCAGCATGCTGCGATTGCTCACGGACGTTTAAAACGGACCACAAAAAATCTGATACTGGGAGCTGCTCCATAGATTAACATAGGGCAGACTGCAATACGATTTTTCATCGCATTGCAGTCGTCCGATTCTGTCGCCAGTGTGACGCCGGCCTTAGGGTTGTGAAATGTTATAATGACATTTCCCAGTGAATGCATTTGTTTTGGTTGCAAGCAATATTAACCCATTTCTGACCTCCGCCGTCCTAGTACTGCTCTGCGGGAGGTGCATTTCTGCCCAGAGCAGTACTAGTACGGCGCCGCCATTTTCCGGTCACAGACCAGGCTCCGATGGCTGCTGTCCCTGACAGCAGACCATATCTGCACATAGCACCGGGGGTTCCACCGCCCCCTCATATCGGCAATCGCTCTGATTGACTGGTAAAAGTGAAACAGCCAATCAGATCGATCGCCGATGAAATATGGTGAAATATTACAATGCAGCCATGGCCGATGCTGGAGATCGAGATCCGACCCCCCCCACACTGAGTGACGGCAGCGATTCGCCCCCGCCACCGATTGATGGCGGCTATCGGTCGCCGCCGTCACTATCTTCTCCCCTCCTCCTTGCATCCACTCCCCCCACCTTCCGTTCCCCCCCACCTCTCCCAGTCCCTGCGATGTCTCAGTGGCCGTCCCGAGTCCCTCCGGAATTCTTCATGGGCGCCGCCATCTTGGAAAATGGCAGGCGCATGCGCAGTGTGCCCGCCGGCTGGCAGATTCCATACTGTTATTTGATCACTGTGATAAACTCTCAAAGTGATCAAAATAAAAAAAGTAAATAAACTCCCCCTTTATCACACCCATAGGTAGGAACAAGTAATAAAATAAAGAAAATATATATATATTTTTTTCTATTAGGGTTAGAATTAGGGTTAGGGTTAGAACTAGGGTTAGGGTTAGAATTAGGGTTAAGGTTAGCATTAGGGTTAGAATTAGGGTTAGGATTAGAATTAGGGTTACGGTTAGAATTAGGGTTAGGGTTGGAATTTGGGTTAGGGTTACAATTAGGGTTAGGGTTGGAATTAGGGTTAGGGTTAGGGTCGGAATTAGGGTTAGGGTTGGAATTAGGGCTAGGGTTGGGATTAGGTTTAGGCTAGTGGTTAGGGTTAGGGTTGGGATTAGGGATAGGGGTGTGTTGGGGTTAGGGTTGGGATTAGGGTTAGGCTTGTGGTTAGGGTTATGGTTAGGGTTGGGATTAGGATTAGGGTTGGAATTAGGGTTAGGGTTGGGATTAGGTTTAGGCTTGTGGTTAGGGTTGAGTTGGAATTAGGGTTAGGGGTGTGTTGGGGTTAGGGTTGGGATTAGGGTTAGGCTTGTGGTTACGGTTATGGTTAGGGTTGGGATTAGGGTTAGGGATGTGGTGGGATAAGGGTTTGGGTTAGTGTTGTGTTGAGGTTAGGGTTGTGGATAGGGATGTGTTGGGGTTAGAGTTGGAGTTAGAATTGAGGGATTTCCACTATTTAGGCACATCAGGGATCTCCAAACGCAATATGGCGTCACCATTGATTCCTGCAAATTTTGCGTTCAAAAAGTCAAACAGAGCTCCCTTTATTCCGAGCCCCGACGTGTGCCCAAACAGTGGTTAACCCCCACATATTGGGTATCAGCGTACTCAGGAAAAATTGCACAACAACTCTGGGGGTCTAATTTCTCCTGTTACCCTTGGGAAAAAAAACTGGGCACTAAAAAAATTATTTTTGTGGAAAAAAAATGATTTTTTATTTTCACAGCTCTGCGTTATAAACTTCTGTGAAGAACTTGGAGATTCAAAGTGATCACCACACATCTAGAGGAGTTCCTTGGGGGATCTAGTTTCCAAAATGGGGTCACTTGGGGGGGTTTCTACTGTTTAGGCACATCATGGGCTCTGCAAACTGAACATGACTCCCGCAGACCATTCCATCAAGTCGGCATTTCAAAACGTCACTACTTCCCTTCCGAGCCCCGACGTGTGCCCAAACAGTGGTTCCCCCCACATATGGGATATCAGCATACTCAGGACAAATTGGACAACAACTTTTGGGGTCTAATTTCTCCTGTTACTCTTGGGAAAATAAAAATATTGGGGACTAAAAGATCATGTTTGTGGAAAAAATATGATTTTTTTATTTCCATGCCTGGGCGTTATAAACTTCTGTGAAGTCCTTGGGGTTCAAAGTGCTCACCACACATCTATATAAGTTCCTTGGGGGTCTAGTTTCCAAAATGGGGTCACTTGTGGGGAGTTTCTACTGTTTAGGCACATCAGGGGCTCTGCAAACGTAACATGGCGCCCGCAAATGATTCCATCAAAGTCTGCATTTCAAAACGTCACTACTTCCCTTCCGAGCCCCGACGTATATCCGAACAGTGGTTCCCCCCCACATATGGGGCACCAGTGTACTCAGGACAAACTGTACAACAACTTTTCGGGTCCAATTTCTCCTGTTACCCTTGTGAAAATAAAAAATTGCGGGAAAAAAAATCAGTTTTTGAGGAAAAAAATTATTTTTTATTTTCATGGCACTGCATTATAAACATCTGTGAAGCACGTGGGGGTTCAAGGTGCTCACCACACATCTGGATAAGTTCCTTGGGGGTCTAGTTTCCAAAATGGGTCACTTGTGGGGGGTTTCTACTGTTTTGGCACATCAGGGGCTCTGCAAACGTAACAAGATGCCTGCAGACCATTCCATCAAGTCGGCATTTCAAAGCGTCACTGCATCCCTTCCGAGCCCTGACGTGTGCCCAAACAGTGGTTCCCCCCCCACATAAGGGGTACCAGAATACTCAGGATAAACTGGACAACATCTTTTGGGGTCCAATTTCTCCTGTAACCATTGTGAAAATAAAAAATAGTGGGCTAAAAAATCATTTTTTGAGGAAAAAAATGATTTTTTATTTTCACTGCTCTACGTTATAAACTTCTATGAAGCACTTAGGGGTTCAAAGTGCTCACTGTGCATCTAGATAAGTTCCTTAGGGGGTCCAGTTTCCAAAATGGGGTAATTTGAGGGGAGCTCCAAAGTTTAGGCACACAGGGGCTCTCCAAACACGACATGGTGTCCACTAACGATTGGAGCTAATTTTCCATTAGGAAAAGTCAAATGGTGCTCCTTCCCTTCTGAGCCCTGCCGTGCGCCCAAACAGTGGTTCTCCCCCACATATGGGGTACCAGCGTACTCAGGACAAACTGGACAACAACTTTTGGGGTCCAATTTGTCCTGTTACCCTTGGGAAAATAAATAATAGCGGGCTAAAAAATCATTTTTGAGGAAAAAAAATATTTTTTTAATTTCACTGCTCTGCGTTATATACTTCTATGAAGCACTTGGGGTTCAGAGTGCTCACAACACATCTAGATAAGTTCCTTAAGGGGTCTCGTTTCCAAAATGGTGTCACATGTGGGGTTTTTTCACTGTTTAGGCACACAGGCGCTCCCTAAACGCGTCATGGTATCCGCTAACGATTGGAGCTAATTTTCCATTCAAAAAGTCAAATGTCGCTCCTTCCCTTCTGGGCCCTGCCGTGTGCCAAAACAGTGGTTTATGACCACATATGTAAGGTTCTTTGTACATGTTTCTTGAAACTCAGTTTTTCCGTCAGCCATTTTGCTTTCTGTCTTGCTGCAGCTATCTTGCCCTCAGTCAATATGGAGTTTCCAGCTTTCATGTTCCCGCCCTGATTCTCTCCCTCTTGCTTCTTAAGCAGCCTCAGCTGAGCAATCAGTGCTTCAGAATCAAGCCTGCAGTGAGCCTGTGACCTGACTCCTGGAAAACCTTGGACTTTGTACTCCAGCTATTTCCTACTGAGGAACTTTGGAACACTTGTGGACTCTGGAAACCTGCTATTTGATAAATCCACATTTGCATGGAATTACGGTAATAGAGAAGAGATCCTGAACCTGTTGTGGAGAGTTATTGCTGAGCTTAAGTTACTCTGGCCTGCTGTGTCTCCTGCTTCTGTACCTGCAAACTGTGTGACTATTTTTGCCACTTGTATGAAGTAATACAAGTCCTTCTATATCAAACCTGTGTCTCATGTGTTTTCCTCGCACCCAAGCACAAGACGCTATATGAACTGTACACCATACATTACAAGATTCTGAAGACAAACGTTAGTGTCTGCTGGGTCTGGGAAGGCTGTGTCTGCTGTGACTGTGGATATCAGATGTCCGGTTATACTTTCTGTGATGACAGTGGTTGTGACTTCTCACAACCATTCCAGGTGAGCAATTCCCTTAATTTTACTCTGCAGTGTTACCACAGGTAAACACTATTGTTTTTTGTTTTTTTTCTCTTCTCCTTCCAGTACTCCTGTCTTAAAAGATCTGGAAGATGGAGGCTCGCATAAAGGAGCTTTGCGGAGTGACTGATACAATCCTTGCAGATATACAGTATATAAAGACCCGTTTTGCAAACCTACAGGACCTCACTAATCACAATTTGCAAGTGTTTGGACAAACTACCCAGGATTTACGAGCCAGGATTGAGGTTCTAGAGGAACGAGTCCAGGCTCCTGCCATAACCCCGAGTTCTGGGATTCCCAAGTTACCCCCTTTTCATTTTGGCGGTGAACGTGAGAAATTCAGGGGATTTATTAACCAACGCAATCTTTTTTTTCTGCACATGCTTCACAATTTCCCACTGAACGATCTAAAGTGCTTACTATAATCATGTTGCTTACCAACAAGGCTTTGATGTGGGCAAACCCTCTGATTGAGACTGAGGATGAATGTTTGGATCATCTTGATGCTTTCATTTCAGCCATGGGGCAAGTGTTTGATGACCCCAATCGAGGTGCAACAGCTGAAGCAGCCATGTTAACTTTGCGCCAAGGTAAGCGCTCAGTAGCCGAATATGCCTTGGATTTCAGGAGATGGACCCTCGATACCACTTGGGACAGTTCCGCCAAAAAATCTATTTTTCGAAAAGGGTTGTCTCCACTGATTAAGGATGAACTTGCTCGTGCCGACCCTCCCACTGCGTTAGGTGACTTTATTAACTACTGCATCCGTATTGATGCTCGTCTGACTGAACGCAGGCAAGAGAGATGGTTCGAAAGCAATCGCACTAACCTTTTCCTACCTTCCTCCCCAGCTAAGGAACCTTTGAGTAGGATCACACGGGAACCTAAACCTGAACCCATGAAGGTGGACTCTTTACAAAGACGGGTTAGTGATGCACGCAAAGAACATCGTTTAAAGGAAAATCTATGTTTCTACTGTGGTAAGTCAGGGCACTTCATTATAAATTGCCCCAGCCGTTCTCGTAAGACTACTGCAGCAGTCATTCACTGTGAGTGTTGCGAGAGATCTGTCAGGTCCGAGCCTCAGGCTCCAGAGAGATCTGCAGCAACAGATATTGATTTCTCGGACTTAAACTCCGTCACTTCTGAGGACGATGACTGTGTAAACGCTGCAATTTTTCAAGTTTCCTCAGTGGTGTCCCAGCTGAGTTGTAAGAAAAACAATTCTCATTGCTTCCTTTCC
The DNA here is from genome assembly GCA_033576555.1 of Oophaga sylvatica. Lineage (NCBI taxonomy): Eukaryota > Metazoa > Chordata > Amphibia > Anura > Dendrobatidae > Oophaga > Oophaga sylvatica. Next base: position 111,282,795 of record JARQOD010000010.1, on the reverse strand, counting down.
ATCAAACTCTGGGTTGACTCAGTCTGGGTGTCTAGCTCTGCTATGATCGACTCAGGGGCAAGTGGAAATTTTATGGATATCTCCTTTGCTCTGAAACAGGGGATACGTTCAGTGAAGAAGGCTACTCCAGTACAGATGGAGACTGTGGATGGCTCCCTGCTGACCTCTGGACCAGTGGATCAGGAAACGGAGCCTTTGAGGGTCCTTATGGGTAAAGATCATCAAGAGAAACTGTCCTTTATGCTTATCTCTTCTCCCCACTTTCCCATTATTCTAGGGCTACCATGGCTGCAGGCTCAGAACCCTACCATTAACTGGGAGACCAAGGAATTACACTTTCCAGAGAAACAGATGAGTCCAGAAGTTTCAGCTTGCTCTGTTCCTAAAGGAACCATGTCAGTCCCTGAACTACCAGCTGTATACCAGGACTATGTGGATTTATGTGACAAGAAGAACGCTGACCAGCTTCCCCCTCACCGTCCATATGATTGTCCAATTGAATTATTGCCTGGAGCAGAGATACCTTTTGGTAAGATCTACCCCCTGGCGGGGCCCGAGCTAAAGGCTTTAAAGGATTACATAGACGAAAATCTAGCCAAGGGCTTCATACGCCCCTCTTCATCTCCTGCAGGTGCACCCATCTTCTTTGTGAAGAAGAAAGATGGATCTCTGAGACCCTGCGTAGACTATAGGGAACTCAATAAGGTTACTATTAGAAACCGTTATCCATTGCCTTTAATCCCTGAGTTATTGGAGAGAGTGCGGCATGCCAAAATTTTCTCTAAACTGGATCTCCGTGGGGCCTATAACTTGGTCCGTATTAGACCTGGGGATGAATGGAAGACTGCATTCAGGTCATGCTATGGACACTTTGAATATCTAATTATGCCTTTTGGTCTGAGTACCGCCCCAGCCACTTTCCAACACTTGGTGAATGACATCTTCAGGGATCTCCTAGATACATTCGTGGTGATTTATTTGGATGATATTCTAATTTTTTCTAACTCCACAGAGGAACATCATGGACATGTGAGAATGGTCTTAGAACGTCTAAGACAAAACCATCTTTACATCAAACTTGGAAAGTGTGAATTCCATAGGACCGAAATTCAATTTCTAGGGTATGTACTGTCTACACAAGGAATTAGTATGGATGGAAGCAAGACCCAAGCCATCAAGGATTGGCCAATTCCTAGAAATGTGAAGGAGGTGCAGCGCTTCATCGGGTTTGCCAACTTCTATAGACGTTTCATTAGGAATTTCTCTGAGGTAGTGTCACCTATCACCCAACTTACCCGGAAAGAGTCTAGGTTCTCCTGGACCCCCCAAGCCCAGGAAGCATTTTCCCGTCTAAAGGATAAATTTACCACTGCACCTATCTTAGTACATCCCAACCCCGAACTTGCCTTCATAATAGAGGTGGATGCTTCAGACTGTGCCGTTGGAGCTATACTCTCTCAGAGAACAGGTGAGAAGAATGTCTTGCATCCCTGTGCCTTCTTTTCCCAGCAGTTGTCTTCGGCTGAGAGGAACTACGATGTGGGCAATAGACAGTTGTTGGCCATTATTGCCGTCTTCAAAGAATGGAGACACCTTCTTCAGGGTGCTGCACAGCAAATAGTCGTCCTGACAGACCATCGTAACCTTGAATTTATCAGGTCGGCTAAGTGCCTGACTCCTCGCCAGGCTCGCTGGAATCTTTTCTTAAACCAATTTAATTTTGTCATTTCTTATAGACCAGGATCGCGCAATGGAAAGGCTGATGCACTCTCTAGGATTCATTCAGCAGAGACCCGTCCACTTACTCCTCCTAAGACTATTCTTCCTGACTCTAGATTCCTGGGAGTGATTCATAATCAAGACCTACTTAAAGACATCAAGGAAGCATACCATGCGGATTCCTTGTTGGCACAACCCCCAAGGGACGTAAGTCTTGTCTTTAAGAATGGTGTGTGGATTCAGGGACAACGTCTGTATATACCTGAAACAGTCAGATTGAGAGTATTGCAACTCATCCACGATTCCAAGATAGCTGGGCATAGAGGAATTCTAAAGACACAGGAATTTCTTTCTCGTTGCTTTTGGTGGCCCACTTACAGGAAAGATGTTTTAAACTATGTCACTTCATGTGAAGTCTGTGCAAGATGCAAAACACCTCGCTCCTCACCAACTGGTCTGTTGCAACCCCTTCCCACCCCGTCTCGCCCGTGGGGATCCATTTCTATGGACTTCATTGTGGAGTTACCAACCTCTCAAGGGAAGAACACCATTCTAGTGGTGGTTGATCGTTTAACAAAGGCAGCTCATTTTATCCCTTGTGTCGGCTTACCCACTGCAAAACAGACATCAGATTTGATGATTAAAAATGTGTTTCGCTTACATGGAGTACCGGATGAGGTTATTTCGGATCGAGGGGTGCAATTCACTTCAAGGTTTTGGCAAAATTTCTGTGCCGCATTGGACATTAAAGTAAACCTTTCTTCTGCTTTTCATCCCCAGACTAATGAACAGACAGAACGAACCAATCAGACCCTGGAGCAGTATCTCCGCTGCTTTATCTGCCACCTACAGGATGATTGGGTGGATCTACTTCCACTGGCTGAGTTCTCTTATAACAACTCTCAGAGCGCCTCCACTAAGCAGTCTCCTTTTTACTCCAATTTAGGTTATCATCCTAACATTCTTCCTCGATTTCCCATAGAAACGCCCTTGCCAGCTGGACATGTGGCATGAACTGGCTCTCTACGCCTTGGAGGTCCTGGCCTGCCCTGCTGCTAGCATTCTGTCAGAGTGGGTTTTTAGTGCTGCTGGTGGAATTATAACAAATAAGCGCATCCACCTGTCAACTGACAATGCTGACAGGCTGACTCTTATAAAAATGAACAAAGGCTGGATAGGGCAAGACTTCTGTACACCACCGAATGAAAACAGTGAAACAAACTCAAATACATTGTCTTTGTTGTGGAGGTGTATTCTCATGCACCTCTTCACAACCACACTTGGGTATCCGCTTCCTGACTTGGTCTGTTTGGTGTTATGCTCCTACTTATCCTCATCCTCATCATCCACATCCAGTAGAACACCGGGGTGAACGTATTCCGAGATGCAAAAGTCACTCAATTTTTGGCAAGGGTGTTTTTATGATGCCCGTTACTAATTTGAAACCAAAACAAATGTTACTCCCCAATGGGAAATCTCATAAAAATGAAATGTACCTATATTCTTTCCATTTATTCTTATATTTTCCATTTTTCCTATCTGTGGAACATCCTCTTATGACCTAGTGTATACCTCTCCGATATAAAAATAGTGAAATCCTATTATATTATATTTTTATTTATATCCCTGTCTCTGAGCTGTTGCTAGGGATAAACATATCTCATTGAACACATTCTGGAATCATATCTATGAACCTGTGTTGGCCCCTCCCTTTTGTTATTTTCTTTCATAGGTGGATTCACATTTTTTATTTATTTGTTTGATTTCAGTATGATTTATCATTATGTCTCCTCATTCTCCACCACTAGATCACCAGGGTTAACGTGTTCTGTGCTGCTACAAGTAGTCCAATTTTTGGCAAGGGTGTCTATGATGCCTATAGTATATTTTTAAAAAATTTACCCCCCATTGGGAAATGTTTGTCAGCCCATGCACTGCGTGTATGGGGGTTACAAGTCTAGGAGACCCGCTCCTTTACATTGAGCCTAGTTTTTAATGAGGCCTTCCTCAATGTCTCCTCATTCTCCGCCACAAGATCACCATGGTTAATATGTTCTGTGCTGCAACAGCCAGTCCAATTTTTGGCAAGGATGTTTTTATAATGCCCGTTACTAATTTGAAACCAAAACAAATGTTACTCCCCCAGGGGAAATCTCATAAAACTGAGATGTACGTATATTCTTCCCATTTATTCTTATATTTTCCATTTTTCCTATCTGTGGAACATCCTCTTATGACCTAGTGTATACCTCCCCGATATAAAAATAGTGAAATCTTATTATATTATATTTTTATTTATATCCCTGTCTTTGACCTGTTGCTAGGGACAAACATATCTCGTTGAACACATTCTGGCTTCATATCTATGAACCTGTGTTCGCCCCTCCCTTTTGCTATTTTCTTTCATAGGTGGATTCACATTTTTTATTTATTTGTTTGATTTCAGTATGATTTATCATTATGTCTCCTCATTATCCACCACTAGATCACCAGGGTTAACGGTTTCCGTGCTGCTACAGCCAGTACAATTTTTGGCAAGGGTGTCTATGATGCCCATAAAATATTTTTAACAATTTTACTGCCCCAGGGGGAAATTTTTGTCAGCCCATGCACTTCGTGTATGGGCATTACGAGTCTAGGAGACCCGCTCCTTTAAATTGGGCTTAGTTTTAATGAAGCCTTCCTCCACGTCTCATCATCCGCTGCCACTAGATCACCAGCGTTAACTTGTTCCATGCTGCTACAGCCAGTGTTGAATTCCGAACAAGGGTGGGTGGTTTTGCTGGGCGTAAAATACTTGTTATGGAAAAGGTTGAGGTGTACCCACAGAGGAAAATGTTTGACAGCCAACACACTTAGTGTATGGGCATTCCAAGTCTAGGAGACCCGCTTCTTTAAATTGGGAAAGATACTCAGCTTCCCCAACACAGAATAATATATGGTCGCCTATAATGTAACAACCCTGTCAGCACCAGCGACTAAACGTGGCTGAGCAGGGTAACTCGCCCACCAATACGAGGGGGCTCGAGGTCTGGTATCACGGAGGGGTATGGACGGACGATACCTAAGGAGAGCCGTACGTCAGGTTGCTGTGAGGTACTGGGAGTAACAGGACCTGCGGTCATGTGACCGAGTGTCAGAGGAGTGGGTGGAGCTACCACAGTACAGGATGGACAGACAGAGAATTGTCAAGACGTAGCCAAGAGTTCATACACACAGAGTGGTGTAGTACAAGAGGGACGGGCAGAGAATTGTCAGGATTTAGCCAAGAGGTCATATGCAGAGAGTGGCGCAGTACAAGAGGGATGGGCAGAAAATTGTCAGGTCGTAGCCAAGAGGTCATACACAGAGAGAGTGGTGCAGTACAAGAAGGGCAGGCAGAGCTCTAAACGAGGACAAAGCCAAATCAGAACTGAACATACACAAAGAAGCACAGGCAAAAAAGCACAGGCACAAACACAACAGGATCACACACACTCGGCATAGGGTCAGAGTATAAGCGACAAGGAATGGCCCCACAATGAGGCTATAAGAAGCCTCCCAGAATCCCAGAGTGAGGCCATTCAAATTAACCCTTAACCTACCTTTACCCACAAACTCAGCAAACCATGACAGTACCTCCCTATCAACGGGGGGCCTCCGGACACCCAGGCTTATCAGGATGCCGGGCATGGAATGCATGAACCAAACGATTAGCGTGAACCGATGTGGCTGGCACCCAATACTGATCCTCCGGACCTTACCCCCTCCAATGTACCAGGTACTGCAAAGATCCCTGGACCCGCCTGGAGTCCACAATGTGTTGTACTTCGAACTCCATATGTCCATCAACCAGAACGAGCGAAGGAACGGCATCTGTATCTTCCCTCACTGACCCCAGGGGTTTAAGTAAGGACCTATAAAATACAATTTTGAGTTTCAAAGAGGGGGGGAGGTGAAGGCGATAGGCTACCGGGTTAACCACCTCAATGACCTCGTAAGGGCCAATAAATTTAGGCCCTAGTTTAGTGGAAGGTATTCGGAGACTTATGTTCCGTGTGGAAAGCCAAACCTTATCTCCACATCTCAAAATCTAAACCAAGTCCCATTTTTTATCCGCAAAATGTTTATACTTTTCCTGAGCCCTGGAAACATTTTGTCGAACTTTCGACCAGAGATTCCTGAGACCACTGATCCTATCCTCAGCCCCTGGGCAACTAGAAGCAATTCGCGAGAACTTGTCAAAATGAGGATTTATTCCATAATTAATAAAAAATGGTGACCTACCGGTAGATTGGTTTACCCAATTATTGAAGGCGAACTCTGCTAATGGTAAGGCCTCAGACCAGTCGCTTTGCAGGGTAGAAGTCATGCACCAAATAATTTGTTCAAGCGACTGGTTGGTGCGTTCAGTTTGCCCGTTGGTCTCTGGATGATAAGCTGAGGAAAAAAACAATATCCCCAATTTTTTGCAAAAGTGCCGCCAAAACTTAGACACAAATTGCGTCCCTTTATCTGACACAATATTAGTAGGCACCCAGTGTAAACGTACCACCTGAGAAAGGAAATGTCTGGAGAGAGTCTCTGCTGAGGGTAAACTTGCCATGGGTACAAAATGTGCTAGTTTCGAAAATCTGTCCACGATTACCCAGATTACAGTATTTCCACAGGAAGATGGCAGATTGGTAATGAAGTCCATGGACAAATGAGTCCACGGTCTTCCCGGAATTGGTAAAGGCGCCAATTCCCCCGCCGGCCGGCATTGAGAGCTCTTAGAACTGCACATATCCCACATGCAGCAACATGCGTCTTAATAGCCAAAGCCATTAAAGGCCATCAAAAAAGTCTTGCCACTGCTTCTCGCTTGGCCGCTATACCAGAGTGGGCACTCAATTTAGAATCATTGAACTCCCACAGGAGTTTAGTGCGCAAATGCTGAGGCACAAACAACTTATTTTCAGTTTTGGACCTTGGCGCTAAAGATTGTGCCTCCACAATCTCCCGCTCCAATTCTGACGACACCTCGGCAATCACAACACTGGCTTGAAGAATGGGGGACGGTGGGTCGGGGGAGGACAATGGCTCAAAACTACGCGACAGAGCGTCAGCCTTTACGTTTTTAGATCCTGGTCGAAAAGTAATAGAAAACTGAAATCTGGAAAAAAAAAGTGACCAACGGGCTTGCCTGTGGGTCAAGTCTTTTAGCAGATTTAATATATTCAAGATTTTTATGGTCCGTGATAACCGTAATAGGGTGAACCACCCCCTCCAAAAATGCCTCCATTCTTCGAATGCCAATTTGATAGCCAAAAGCTCCATATTGCCTACGTCATAATTTTTATCAGCAGGAGAAAATTTTTTAGAAAAATAGGCACAAGGCCTGAGATTTGTCAGAGAAGCCGGCCCCTGAGATAACACTGCTCCCATCCCCACCTCAGAAGCATCAACCTCGACCACAAACGGTTTGGAAGGGTCAGGTTTAACCAGGATAGGAGCAGATGTAAAACAGTTTTTTAGAGTTAGAAAAGACTGTTTGGCTAGCGTGGACCAGTCCATGAAGCGCTGAAGTCCCTTAAGGTCTCGAGGTTGGACCCATTCCACAACAGCCTGCACCTTCTTGGATCTATGCAAAACCCCTGAGGTGACATTATCAGCCCTAAAAATGACAACTCTTGAACAAAAAATGAACATTTTTCGAGCTTGACGAACAATTGATTTTCTCTGAGCCTTTGGAGTACAGTCTTTGCATGTACCAACTGAGAATGTTTGTTGGCAGAATATATCAGAATATTATCTAGGTACACAACTATAAAGCGGCCGATGAGGTCTGAGAACACAACATTAATAAAATTTTGAAAAACTGCAGGTGTGTTGGTGAGACCAAATGGCATTACCAAGTTCTCAAATAACCCTTCAGAGGTGAGGAAAGCCGTCTTCCATTCATCCCCCTCCGTTATCCTGATTAAATTATAAGCCCCCCTAAGGTCAAGTTTTGAAAACCACTTGGCCCCAGAAAGCTGATTACAGAGATCAGAAATCAACAGCAGGGGATATGTATTCCTGACCGTGATTTTATTTAGTTGAGCTTTCCTACCACTTCTCTTCTAACTTGCTCTTTGACACTCTACAATCTGGTTTCCGCCCCCATCACTCCACTGAGACAGCCCTGACCAAAATTACTAATGACCTACTTACAGCCAAAGCAAACGGACAATACTCTATACTCCTGCTTCTTGACCTGTCCTCTGCTTTTGACACAGTTGACCACTGCCTTCTACTACAGATTCTTTCCTCCTTTGGCGTCAAAGACCTCGCCCTATCTTGGATCTCCTCATACCTTTCCAACCGCACATTCAGCGTCTCCCACTCCCACACTACCTCCTCGTCCCACCCTCTCTCTGTTGGAGTTCCCCAAGGCTCTGTTCTAGGACCCCTACTCTTCTCAATCTATACACTTGGCCTGGGGCAACTCATAAAGTCCCACGGATTCCAGTACCACCTTTACGCTGATGACACTCAGATCTACCTCTCTGGCCCAGACATCACTTCTCTGCTATCCAGAATCCCGGAGTGTCTATCAGCCATATCCTCCTTCTTCTCCTCCCGCTTCCTCAAACTCAATGTGGACAAATCTGAACTCATAATCTTTCCCCCATCCCACAGATCTTCCTTACCTGACCTATCTACCACAATTAACGACATCACGCTTTCCCCCGTACCAGAAGTCCGCTGCCTCGGAGTAACCCTTGACTCTGCCCTGTCCTTCAAACCGCACATCCAAGCTCTTTCTACCTCCTGTCGCCTTCAGCTCAAAAATATTTCAAAAATCCGTCCTTTCCTCAACCCTCAATCTACTAAAATGATTGTGCATGCCCTCATCATCTCCCGCCTCGACTACTGCAACACCCTTTTCTCTGGCCTCCCTGCTAACACCCTCGCACCTCTCCAGTCCATCCTTAACTCTGCTGCACGACTAATTCACCTCTCTCCTCGCTACTCCTCCGCTTCTCCCCTCTGCAAATCTCTTCACTGGCTCCCATTCCCTCAGCGTATCCAGTTCAAATTACTAATACTGACCTACAAGGCCATCTATAATCTGTCTCCTCCATATATCTCTGAACTAATCTCCCGATATCTTCCCTCACGTAATCTCCGATCCTCCCAAGACATCCTTCTCTCCTCCACACTTATTCGCTCCTCACCCAACCGCCTCCAAGACTTCTCCCGAATATCCCCCATCCTCTGGAATTCTTTGCCCCAACACATCCGACTATCAAACTCATTCAGATCCTTCAGACGGAACCTGAAAACCCATCTCTTCAGGAAAGCCTACAGCCTGCAATGACCCTGCTGCCTCCTCACCACTACCGGAGTTATTGCCTCAACCAACACCGGAACTGCTGCAACCCCCCGACCTACTGTCTCCTGCCTCACAATCCTGAGAATGTAAGCCCGAAAGGGCAGGGTCCTCTCCCCTCTGTATCAGTCTGTCATTGTTAGTTTGTTTACTGTAAGTGATACCTGTAATTTGTATGTAACCCCTTCTCATGTACAGCACCATGGAATCAATGGTGCTATAGAAATAAATATTAATAATAATAATAATTTAGTTCTTGAAAGTTGAGGCAGGGGCGTAGGCCGTCATCTTTTTTCTTAACAAAAAAAAACCCTGCTGCTACCGGGGAAACTAGCGGAGACTCTCAGCAATATATTGTTTCACAGCTAGGCACTCGGGACCTGATAGGTTAAACAAACGAGCTTTGGAAAATTTGGTTCCAGGAATAGGGCGATGGCCTATGAGGGGGTAACGCCTCAGCCTCACTTTCTGACAAAACGTCCTCAAAGTCTTTCAGGTACTCCAGAATACCCCCCAGACTGATAGAAGACACAGAAACAGGTTTTGCAATTTTCACTCAAAAGACAGCTTTATGGTAAAAGTCGACACATTTAGACCCCCACTTAATAATCTCCCCCAATTCCCAGTCAATCACTGGATTGTGGCATAGAAGCCATGGCATGCCCAAAACCAACTCAGTGGGCAACTTGTCCATAACGAAACACTCAATTTCCACCATGTGGGAAGAACCAACTTTCAACATAATTTTTTCAGAAACTGAAAGAATCCCCGTTCGGTCAGAGGAGATGAGTTTATGGCTATGACTTTTAGTGGGGTATGAAGCCTGACTGTCCTTATCTGGTGCTGGAAAACGACATCAGAGCTGACCAAGTTAAGCGATGAACCACTGTCCACCAATGCTGTGGAGAAAAAATGATACTTGTCTACCAACAATTCAACCTTTAGCAAAACATTCCTGTACGCGGCGCCTGATTATTGTTGTGCTTCCCAGCTAGACCTGCTTGGTCCCTGCTCGGCTGCTCTCTGTACTCAGGTCCCCTGCCTTGTGCTCTAACATGCTTACAGCGTGCATTCTGCCTTTGCCCAGCGTGCTTCACGCACCACTCTGCTGCTGTACTTATACCCTCGTGCACACGCCTTGCACTATCCTGTACTTTGCGTGCCCTCGTGCACACGCCTTGCACTGTCCTGTACTCTGCATGCCCTCATGCATACACCTTGCACTGTCCTGTACTCTGCGTGCCTTCGTGTACACGCCTTGCACTGTCCTGTACTCTACGTATTCCCATGTCCATTCTTTGCACACTTCCAAATCCTGCATACTCCTGTCTTCTGTGAGCCGGCCACCTGGTTTCAGCAGTCGTGGTACTTTACTCCCCTGGGTCTACCCCTGATGCTCCCTGTATAGGGGGTGGTTCTCACTAGGTCAGCTCACCCAGGGTGGGTTGGTATCGCGACCCAGAGGATCCACTCCAGGAGTCGTCACACTTGTTATGGAAAAGGTTGAGGTGTACCCCACAGGGGAAAATGTTGGCCAGCCCATACACTTAGTGTATGGGCATTCCATGTCTAGGAGACCTCCTCCTTTAAATTGGGCCTAGTTTTTAATTAGGAAGGTAGAAGTACAGGCTAAAAATTAACTTTTAATATATGCCTTTAAAAAGAACCATTCGGTTCAATTATGTTGCAACAAACACCATTAAAAATTATGTGTATCCTAGCCACCACTCTTATTGTGAAAAAAAGGTATAAAATAGTCTATGTAGAAGACTTACTAATTAACACACGATTGGGATCATGTAGATCAATCTGCCATATCTCACATATGTAGTATAAAGACCGCAGACAGGATATGTAATGTATATCACAATCACCAATTTTCATTGATATACCAAAATTGAGTCATATCCAATACATTTCATGTGCACACTAAAGATATTCGTTGCACATATCAAAAGCAGAACGATCTCACCACTCATAGACATCCACCGTTACTTCCATCAATGGGGGAGGCTTCCTGAGAACACCATACATTACCCCAGACCCTGAGGATATATGTATCTGAGAAGGCTGAAGAACTCCCGACGCGTTTCTCTGGCTAGATCATCAGGGGAGAATTATGCCATTTCATGTCAGCTGTTAAAGATGAAGTCACCCGTAGCACTTGTGCATATTATCAAGCGGGTGCACGCCTCTGAACCACGTGGGTTATTAAATAGGACGCCGAGGTGATCAATCCGTGACGTCATATCCGGTGTGCCGTCTCAATGGAACGCAAGGATGGAGAGCAAACGTCATATTCTCAACCACCCTCACGAATTGGGATGTGCCAGGCGTTCACATGACCTGCTATGTGATGTCACATCCTGGATACTGCAGCGATGTAAACAAAAAGATCAATGCATCCCATTGACTCATGTCATGTCATTATTTAAACAAATTAATTTATATTTAGTGCTGGTAATGTTCAAAGTGTGTTCGCATCACCGCTAGGAGTATATTATTGGGGTATTTAATAATTCACCACACAGATATATTATTATGCCAAATTCATACATGGCAAATAACGCATGTCTATACTTCATTGGATACCAATAGGGGGCATAATATAACTTGCTCCTAAATATGAAAAGGATTTATCATAGCAACTGCACCATTCCTTAATTAATACTCCTACTCATCCACTTACATACATATAGAGGTAACCACTACTCATTTTGTTACCCTTTTATATGGACACTATTTAATAAGCCTCAAACGATATCATAATTAGTATCCGTATAGACCAAGTTATTTATAATAAAATTCTGTATGCCCCATATCAAATGGTGATAGAAATTTGAAGCTTTCTAAATTGATCCCAGCACTAACAATAACCATCGTTACAAAACAAATAAAAAATGTGATCATGATAGTGTAAAAATCATATTACTGGTTCCATAACTAAACCATTCCTATTCTCAAATTCCGGAATCAGGAACCCTAGATCAAAATATCCTGAGAGAAAAAACTCAGAAGAAAAAGTCCTTTTGGTGGACATTGGTGGTCAAATAAGAAAAGGGCATAAATACTGTTATCCCAAGTCTTGCATTATAGGGGATAAAGGAGATCAGTTTAAGAGGGGGAAAAAAGAAAGAAGGCTACTCAACCCTATAAAGGCCTACTACACCCTGCCTATCAGTGGAGGTTGGCACCCTAAAAGAGAAACGATATTGGCGCCCCCACTCCTTGGCGGCTGGCCCTATAAGGCCCTATTAGGCCCTAAGATAAGTGTGGGAAAAAGAGTTTACAATAATAGGAAAGGAATAGATAAAAAAATGTGGGGTAAAGACATTGATGTATTTGCAGGACTGGGTTATTGGGGTGCATATGACTTGGTAGCAGGCAGGCCTTGCAGGCAATGCATAAGAAAACAGAATGGGAGTACAAAATTAATAATGTGAAGTGGATTTTTCTGTGCCCATCCAGTATGTGGGTTCAAAGGCTTATTGGGGTGCATATGACTTGGTAACAGGGCACGCCTTGCAGTCAATGCATAAGAAAACAGAATGGGAGGACAAAATGAATGATGTGAAGTGGATTTTCCTGTATCCATCCAGTACCTGGGTTCAAAGGTTTATTGGGGTGCATATGAATTGGTAGCAGGGCAGGACTTGCAGTCAATGCATAAGAAAACAGAATGGGAGTACAAAATGAATAATGTGAAGTGGATTTTCCTGGGCCCATCCAGTACATGGGTTCAAAGGCTTATTGGGGTGCATAGGACTTGGTAACAGGGCACGCCTTGCAGTCAATGCAAAAAAAACAGAATGGGAGTACAAAATGAATAATGTCAAGTGGATTTTCCTGGGATCATCGAGTACCTGGGTTCAAAGGCTTATTAGGGTGCATATGACTTGGTAGCAGTGCAGGACTTGCATTCAATGCAACATTTTTTATGGTGTGTCGTAATTCTTGGCACCCCATCCATTCACAGCATAGGCTATAAAAGTTTAGGAGACCCACTGTTTAATAATGGTCCTTAAAACAGATTAATGCTGCCTGATGCCCCTGTAAAAATAGGCTCTGTGACTTTAAGGCTATGTGCACACGTTGAGGATTTTTCGCTTCTTTTAGCGTTTTGCGGCAGTTTTCCGCTGAAAAAATGCATGCATTAAGCATCCTATTAGTAGAATGCATTCCGCAATTTTTGTGCACATGCTGCGTATTTTTCAGCGAAAAAAACGCATCGCGGAAAAAAACGCAGCATGTTCATTCTTTTTCCGGAATCACGGTGATTCCGCCGCCATAGGAATGCATTGAACTGCATTGAACCGCTTACTTTCCGCATGTGGCTATGCCCACCATGCGCAAAGTGAGCAGTTCATGTGCGGATGGTTCCCAGGGTCTGGAGGAGAGGAGACTCTCTCCAGGCCCTAGGTACCATATCCATATTAAACAATAATTAAAATAAAAAATAGAGATATTCTCACCTTCCGGCGTCTCCGCAGCTTTCCCGTCTCTCAGGGACGCTCCCGGCCAATCCCGGTCCCAGTGATGCATTGCGAGAATCACCCCAGATGACGTAGCAGTCTCGTGTGATGCTATGTCATCTGGGGTCATTGTCGCTAAGCATCCTTGGGAACGGGATTTGCCAGGAGCGTCGCTGAGAGGCGGGAAGGCTGCGGGGGCCGCCGGAAGGTGAGCATATCATGATTTTTCATTTTTTTTTATTATTTTTAACATTATATCTTTTTACTATTGATGACTCGTGTGACAAACCTGTCAATCAGTTTTTCAAGCGATGCTACAGATCACTTGGAAAACGCTAGCATTCTGCAAGCTAATTACGCTTGCAAAATGTTTTTAGCGGGAATTCACATACCTATAAATTGCGGGACAGGGAGGTGCGGGACTGCCACGGAAATTTCCGCGGCAATTCGAGAACGTGTGCACATAGCCTAAGACTCCCTCCTTCATAAATGAAACAAGATGTGTCTGCTTATGTGTCACACACCACATGGCCAGTTAGGCCGGCGTCACACACAACGACAAAAAATTGGTCCGTTTTAGACGGTCGATTGTCGGATAAAAATGCAAACATCACACATCCTTCTGGCATCCGATTTTCCTTCAAAGATGCGATTTAGTCGCATGTGTGTGTACCTTGTAACATCCGATTTTCATCCGACTTGCGAGAATTTCTCGCAGGCTTGCAAAACTGACATATAATGGATCCAAAAGAATAGTATTTCAATCACAAAAAAAAGAATAGATATATACACATAGAACACATATATATATATATATATATACTACATGTCATTGTGACATGTAATATAACATATATTTATAGTTCCTAGACTTCTACATACTGTTATAGCCGCTAATTCAATTGCCGGCTTCTGTGAAATCACAAAAGCCGACATGAAATGATACATTGTTTCCACACAGTTAACCATGTCATTTCCTGTATTTTGATATTTGTTTAGAACTTACAATTACATGAGTGTATTTGTGCTAAATTTCAGACATGTAGGGGTTAATTAAAGGTGTAAATTCGTTGAAAAAAAATGTGTGGGCTCCCGCTGTATTTTCTCCACCAGACAGACAAAGCAAGCGAGTGGGGGCAGATAATAATAGCCTAGGGAGGGTACATTTTTTTGGTGCCCCCCCTGGCTACTAACATCTGCCCCCAGACACCCCAGAAAGGGCAAATCTATAATTAGATTCGCCCTTTCTGGCACTATGCCCGTCTATTCCCATTGCCCTGTAGCGGTGGCGAATGGGTTAATAATCTTACCTTAATGTCACCTTAGTATTGAAAGGTGACCTTAAGGCAGGTTAATAATTGAGAGCTGTCAATTAGACAACTATCAATTATTAATCCTATTGTATGAAAGAAAAATCAAACACACACAGTTTAATAAAAAAGAATTTTAATGAAATAATCACACAGTTTTTGACAATATTTTATTTTCCTGCTAAAACCATTTCCTGTAATAAAAATAAAATAAAAAAGCAAAATCATACTTACCAATCCGATGTACAGTCAGGTCCCACGCTGTAATCCATCAGAAAGGGTTAAGAGGTTACAGTTAGCAGGGAGATAATTCTGTCTCCTAGCTGTAACCCCCTGAATGAATAAGTTCCTCTACCACAGAAAGTAGAGGAAGTGATTCATGAATGGAGCTTAATTGATTTATTGGCAATTTAACTTTAGTGACCTGACCTAAAGGGAAAGTGGACACAATCAAATAAGCTTCATTCATGAAACACATCCTCTCCTGTCGCCAGGAGAGGAACTTATTCATTCAGGAGCTTTGAGCTGAGCATGCAGGATTACTTGCACTGCTTGGCTCAAAGCTAGTTAACCCTTTGTGAAGGATTACAGCGTGGGACGTGACAGATCGGCGGAATAGGTAAGAATAATGTTTTTTTTTTTTTTTTTCCTTTATTTTAGGAGATCAATGCTTCGCACGGATTAAGTGTAAAATAAAAGATGGTCAAAAAAATGTGTTTTTATTTCATTAAAATTAATTTTTATTAATGTGTCTGTGTTTTTTTAATTTACTTCAATAGGATTAATAATTGATAGTTGTCTAATTGACAGCTCTCAATTATTAACCTGCCTTAAGGTCACCTTTTAAACTAAGGTGACATTAAGGTAAGATTATTAACCCATTCGCCACCGCTACATACAAGTGCCAGAAAGGGCGAATCTAATTATAGATTTGCCCTTTCTGGGGTGTCTGAGGGCAGATGTTAGTAGCCAGGGGGGCACAAAAAAAAGGACCCTCCCTAGGCTATTATTATCTGCCCCCACTCGCTTGCTTTGTCTGTCTGGTGGAGAAAATACAGCGGGAGCCCACGCATTTTTTTTCAACGAATTTACACCTTTAATTAACCCCTACATGTCTGAAATTTAGCACAAATACACTCATGTAATTGTAAGTTCTAAACAAATATCAAAATACAGGAAATGACATGGTTAACTGTGTGGAAACAATGTATCATTTCATGTCGGCTTCTGTGATTTCACAGAAGCCGGCAATTGAATTTGCGGCTATTACAGTATGTAGAAGTCTAGGAAATATAAATATATATATATATACATGTCACAATTACATATATATATATATATATATATATATATATATATATATATGTATTCTATGTGTGTATATCTATTCTTTCTAGTCTTTATTAAAGCTGTCAGTGTGATTTTACAGTATAGCCGGGGATGAATTGCCGGCTTTTCTAAAGGACACCGATGCGATTTCATCGCAAGTCACACATGCAGTCCGTTTGTAATCAGATTTTTCATCGCTGCCATAGACTTGCATTGGCGATTGTCGACCCACAATCGGTGACAATCGCAGCATGCTGCGATTGCTCACGGACGTTTAAAACGGACCACAAAAAATCTGATACTGGGAGCTGCTCCATAGATTAACATAGGGCAGACTGCAATACGATTTTTCATCGCATTGCAGTCGTCCGATTCTGTCGCCAGTGTGACGCCGGCCTTAGGGTTGTGAAATGTTATAATGACATTTCCCAGTGAATGCATTTGTTTTGGTTGCAAGCAATATTAACCCATTTCTGACCTCCGCCGTCCTAGTACTGCTCTGCGGGAGGTGCATTTCTGCCCAGAGCAGTACTAGTACGGCGCCGCCATTTTCCGGTCACAGACCAGGCTCCGATGGCTGCTGTCCCTGACAGCAGACCATCTCTGCACATAGCACCGGGGGGTTGCACCGCCCCCTCATATCGGCAATCGCTCTGATTGGACTGGTAAAAGTGAAACAGCCAATCAGATCGATCGCCGATGAAATATGGTGAAATATTACAATGCAGCCATGGCCGATGCTGGAGATCGATCCGACCCCCACACACTGATGACGCAGATTCGCCCCCGCCACCGATGATGCGCTACGTCCCGCGTAACTTTCCCTCTTGCTCCACTCCCCACTTCCGTTCCCCCCCACCCTCCGCCCTGCAGTCTCGTCTGCCGGTCCCTCCGGATCTCAGGCCCGCCATTGGAAATGGCAGGCGCATCGCATTGCCGCCGCTGCAGATCCATACTGTTATTTGATCATGAACCTCAAAGGATCAAAAAAAGAAATAACTCCCTTTATCACACCCATAGGTAGGAACAAGTAATAAAATAAAGAAAATATATATATATTTTTTCTATTAGGGTTAGAATTAGGGTTAGGGTTAGAACTAGGGTTAGGGTTAGAATTAGGGTTAAGGTTAGCATTAGGGTTAGAATTAGGTTAGGATTAGAATTAGGGTTACGGTTAGAATTAGGGTTAGGGTTGGAATTTGGGTTAGGGTTACAATTAGGGTTAGGGTTGGAATTAGGGTTAGGGTTAGGGTCGGAATTAGGGTTAGGGTTGGAATTAGGGCTAGGGTTGGGATTAGGTTTAGGCTAGTGGTTAGGGTTAGGGTTGGGATTAGGGATAGGGGTGTGTTGGGGTTAGGGTTGGGATTAGGGTTAGGCTTGTGGTTAGGGTTATGGTTAGGGTTGGGATTAGGATTAGGGTTGGAATTAGGGTTAGGGTTGGGATTAGGTTTAGGCTTGTGGTTAGGGTTAGAGTTGGAATTAGGGTTAGGGGTGTGTTGGGGTTAGGGTTGGGATTAGGGTTAGGCTTGTTGTTACGGTTATGGTTAGGGTTGGGATTAGGGTTAGGGATGTGGTGGGATAAGGGTTTGGGTTAGTGTTGTGTTGAGGTTAGGGTTGTGGATAGGGATGTGTTGGGGTTAGAGTTGGAGTTAGAATTGAGGGATTTCCACTATTTAGGCACATCAGGGGATCTCCAAACGCAATATGGCGTCACCATTGATTCCTGCAAATTTTGCGTTCAAAAAGTCAAACAGAGCTCCCTTTATTCCGAGCCCCGACGTGTGCCCAAACAGTGGTTAACCCCCACATATTGGGTATCAGCGTACTCAGGAAAAATTGCACAACAACTCTGGGGGTCTAATTTCTCCTGTTACCCTTGGGAAAAAAAACTGGGCACTAAAAAAATTATTTTTGTGGAAAAAAAATGATTTTTTATTTTCACAGCTCTGCGTTATAAACTTCTGTGAAGAACTTGGAGATTCAAAGTGATCACCACACATCTAGAGGAGTTCCTTGGGGGATCTAGTTTCCAAAATGGGGTCACTTGGGGGGTTTCTACTGTTTAGGCACATCATGGGCTCTGCAAACTGAACATGACTCCCGCAGACCATTCCATCAAGTCGGCATTTCAAAACGTCACTACTTCCCTTCCGAGCCCCGACGTGTGCCCAAACAGTGGTTCCCCCCACATATGGGATATCAGCATACTCAGGACAAATTGGACAACAACTTTTGGGGTCTAATTTCTCCTGTTACTCTTGGGAAAATAAAAATATTGGGGACTAAAAGATCATGTTTGTGGAAAAAATATGATTTTTTTATTTTCCATGCCTGGGCGTTATAAACTTCTGTGAAGTCCTTGGGGGTTCAAAGTGCTCACCACACATCTATATAAGTTCCTTGGGGGTCTAGTTTCCAAAATGGGGTCACTTGTGGGGAGTTTCTACTGTTTAGGCACATCAGGGGCTCTGCAAACGTAACATGGCGCCCGCAAATGATTCCATCAAAGTCTGCATTTCAAAACGTCACTACTTCCCTTCCGAGCCCCGACGTATATCCGAACAGTGGTTCCCCCCCACATATGGGGCACCATGTACTCAGGACAAACTGTACAACAACTTTTCGGGTCCAATTTCTCCTGTTACCCTTGTGAAAATAAAAAATTGCGGGAAAAAAAATCAGTTTTTGAGGAAAAAAATTATTTTTTATTTTCATGGCACTGCATTATAAACATCTGTGAAGCACGTGGGGGTTCAAGGTGCTCACCACACATCTGGATAAGTTCCTTGGGGGTCTAGTTTCCAAAATGGGTCACTTGTGGGGGGTTTCTACTGTTTTGGCACATCAGGGGCTCTGCAAACGTAACAAGATGCCTGCAGACCATTCCATCAAGTCGGCATTTCAAAGCGTCACTGCATCCCTTCCGAGCCCTGACGTGTGCCCAAACAGTGGTTCCCCCCCCACATAAGGGGTACCAGAATACTCAGGATAAACTGGACAACATCTTTTGGGGTCCAATTTCTCCTGTAACCATTGTGAAAATAAAAAATAGTGGGCTAAAAAAATCATTTTTTGAGGAAAAAAATGATTTTTTATTTTCACTGCTCTACGTTATAAACTTCTATGAAGCACTTAGGGGTTCAAAGTGCTCACTGTGCATCTAGATAAGTTCCTTAGGGGGTCCAGTTTCCAAAATGGGGTAATTTGAGGGGGAGCTCCAAAGTTTAGGCACACAGGGGCTCTCCAAACACGACATGGTGTCCACTAACGATTGGAGCTAATTTTCCATTAGGAAAAGTCAAATGGTGCTCCTTCCCTTCTGAGCCCTGCCGTGCGCCCAAACAGTGGTTCTCCCCCACATATGGGGTACCAGCGTACTCAGGACAAACTGGACAACAACTTTTGGGGTCCAATTTGTCCTGTTACCCTTGGGAAAATAAATAATAGCGGGCTAAAAAATCATTTTTGAGGAAAAAAAATATTTTTTTAATTTCACTGCTCTGCGTTATATACTTCTATGAAGCACTTGGGGGTTCAGAGTGCTCACAACACATCTAGATAAGTTCCTTAAGGGGTCTCGTTTCCAAAATGGTGTCACATGTGGGTTTTTTTTCACTGTTTAGGCACACAGGCGCTCCCTAAACGCGTCATGGTATCCGCTAACGATTGGAGCTAATTTTCCATTCAAAAAGTCAAATGTCGCTCCTTCCCTTCTGGGCCCTGCCGTGTGCCAAAACAGTGGTTTATGACCACATATGTAAGGTTCTTTGTACATGTTTCTTGAAACTCAGTTTTTCCGTCAGCCATTTTGCTTTCTGTCTTGCTGAAGCTATCTTGCCCTCAGTCAATATGGAGTTTCCAGCTTTCATGTTCCCGCCCTGATTCTCTCCCTCTTGCTTCTTAAGCAGCCTCAGCTGAGCAATCAGTGCTTCAGAATCAAGCCTGCAGTGAGCCTGTGACCTGACTCCTGGAAAACCTTGGACTTTGTACTCCAGCTATTTCCTACTGAGGAACTTTGGAACACTTGTGGACTCTGGAAACCTGCTATTTGATAAATCCACATTTGCATGGAATTACGGTAATAGAGAAGAGATCCTGAACCTGTTGTGGAGAGTTATTGCTGAGCTTAAGTTACTCTGGCCTGCTGTGTCTCCTGCTTCTGTACCTGCAAACTGTGTGACTATTTTTGCCACTTGTATGAAGTAATACAAGTCCTTCTATATCAAACCTGTGTCTCATGTGTTTTCCTCGCACCCAAGCACAAGACGCTATATGAACTGTACACCATACATTACAAGATTCTGAAGACAAACGTTAGTGTCTGCTGGGTCTGGGAAGGCTGTGTCTGCTGTGACTGTGGATATCAGATGTCCGGTTATACTTTCTGTGATGACAGTGGTTGTGACTTCTCACAACCATTCCAGGTGAGCAATTCCCTTAATTTTACTCTGCAGTGTTACCACAGGTAAACACTATTGTTTTTTGTTTTTTTTTCTCTTCTCCTTCCAGTACTCCTGTCTTAAAAGATCTGGAAGATGGAGGCTCGCATAAAGGAGCTTTGCGGAGTGACTGATACAATCCTTGCAGATATACAGACTATAAAGACCCATTTTGCAAACCTACAGGACCTCACTAATCACAATTTGCAAGTGTTTGGACAAACTACCCAGGATTTACGAGCCAGGATTGAGGTTCTAGAGGAACGAGTCCAGGCTCCTGCCATAACCCCGAGTTCTGGGATTCCCAAGTTACCCCCTTTTCATTTTGGCGGTGAACGTGAGAAATTCAGGGGATTTATTAACCAATGCAATCTTTTTTTTTCTGCACATGCTTCACAATTTCCCACTGAACGATCTAAAGTGCTTACTATAATCATGTTGCTTACCAACAAGGCTTTGATGTGGGCAAACCCTCTGATTGAGACTGAGGATGAATGTTTGGATCATCTTGATGCTTTCATTTCAGCCATGGGGCAAGTGTTTGATGACCCCAATCGAGGTGCAACAGCTGAAGCAGCCATGTTAACTTTGCGCCAAGGTAAGCGCTCAGTAGCCGAATATGCCTTGGATTTCAGGAGATGGGCCCTCGATACCACTTGGGACAGTTCCGCCAAAAAATCTATTTTTCGAAAAGGGTTGTCTCCACTGATTAAGGATGAACTTGCTCGTGCCGACCCTCCCACTGCGTTAGGTGACTTTATTAACTACTGCATCCGTATTGATGCTCGTCTGACTGAACGCAGGCAAGAGAGATGGTTCGAAAGCAATCGCACTAACCTTTTCCTACCTTCCTCCCCAGCTAAGGAACCTTTGAGTAGGATCACACGGGAACCTAAACCTGAACCCATGCAGGTGGACTCTTTACAAAGACGGGTTAGTGATGCACGCAAAGAACATCGTTTAAAGGAAAATCTATGTTTCTACTGTGGTAAGTCAGGGCACTTCATTATAAATTGCCCCAGCCGTTCTCGTAAGACTACTGCAGCAGTCATTCACTGTGAGTGTTGCGAGAGATCTGTCAGGTCCGAGCCTCAGGCTCCAGAGAGATCTGCAGCAACAGATATTGATTTCTCGGACTTAAACTCCGTCACTTCTGAGGACGATGACTGTGTAAACGCTGCAATTTTTCAAGTTTCCTCAGTGGTGTCCCAGCTGAGTTGTAAGAAAAACAATTCTCATTGCTTCCTTTCCATCAAACTCTGGGTTGACTCAGTCTGGGTGTCTAGCTCTGCTATGATCGACTCAGGGCAAGTGGAAATTTTATGGATATCTCCTTTGCTCTGAAACAGGGGATACGTTCAGTGAAGAAGGCTACTCCAGTACAGATGGAGACTGTGGATGGCTCCCTGCTGACCTCTGGACCAGTGGATCAGGAAACGGAGCCTTTGAGGGTCCTTATGGGTAAAGATCATCAAGAGAAACTGTCCTTTATGCTTATCTCTTCTCCCCACTTTCCCATTATTCTAGGGCTACCATGGCTGCAGGCTGAGAACCCTACCATTAACTGGGAGACCAAGGAATTACACTTTCCAGAGAAACAGATGAGTCCAGAAGTTTCAGCTTGCTCTGTTCCTAAAGGAACCATGTCAGTCCCTGAACTACCAGCTGTATACCAGGACTATGTGGATTTATGTGACAAGAAGAATGCTGATGTAATGTATGTAGTACAGTTCATATAGCGTCTTGTGCTTGGGTGCGATGAAAACACAGGAGTCACAGGTTTGAAATAGAAAAGTCCTGTATTACTTCATACAAGTTGGCAGAAATAGTCACACAGTTTGCAGACACAGAAACAGGAGACACAGCAGGCCAGAGTAATCAAAGCTCAGCAATCACTCTCCAATACAGATTCAGGATCTTCTTCTCTGTTACCGTAAGTCCATGCAAACGTGGGTCTTTCAAAGAGCAGGGTTCAGAGTCCACAAGTGCTTCAGAGTTCCTCAGTAGGAATAGCTGGAGTACAAGGTCCAAGGCTTACAGGAGTCAAGTCACAGGTTCACTGCAGGCTAGATTCTGAAGCACTGATTGCTCAGCTGTGGCTGCTTAAGAAGCAAAGGAGAGAATCAGGGCGGGAACATGCAAGCTGGAAACTCCATTTTGACTGAGGGCAAGATAGCTGCAGCAAGACAGAAAGTAAAATGGCTGACGAACAAACTGAGTTTCAGGAATATATACATAGAACCTTACATTACTCCCCCCTTAAGGACAACCTCCGGATGACCTCAGACCAGGCTTGTGTGGGTACCTCTGATGAAACTGACGGAGCAAGCGAGGAGCATTAACGTTATTGACTGGTTCCCATGAGTTGTCCTCCACTGGGTAGCCCTGCCATTTAATCAGATATTGTAACTGATTTCTATACAACCTGGAATCTAAAATCCTTTCCACCACAAATTCTTCCTGACCATCGACTAGCACTGGGTCAGGTCAAGGAGAGGAACGTCCAGGAAACGTATTGGGTGTCGCAGCCTTTAGTAGGGATACATGAAAGACAGGGTGGATTCTCATAGTTCTGGGCAGTTGAAGACGACAAGCAACGGCACTTATAATTTTACTGATTTTATAGGGTCCAATGTACTTATGTCCCAACTTAGACGATGGAATCCTTAACTTAAGATTTCTGGTTGACAGCCAGACCAAGTCTCCTACCTTGAAAGCTGGTGCAGGTTTACGAAATTTATCTGCTGCTTTCTTGTACCTTTCTTGAGCCGATTCCAGATTTTCCTTTAGAAGATCCATATTCTTCTGTAAAGACGTGATTCTTTCAGCCACTGCTGGTAAAGGCGTTTCTATGGGAAATCGTGGTAGAATGTTAGGATGATAACCTAGATTAGAGTAAAAAGGAGACTGTTTAGTGGAGGCACTCTGAGAGTTGTTATACGAGAACTCAGCTAATGGAAGTAGATCCACCCAATCATCCTGTAGGTGGCAGATAAAGCAGCGGAGATACTGCTCCAGGGTTTGATTGGTTCGTTCGGTCTGTCCATTAGTCTGGGGATGAAAAGCAGAAGAAAGGTTTACTTTAATGTCCAATGCTGCACAGAAATTTTGCCAAAACCTAGAAGTGAATTGCACCCCTCGATCCGAAATAACCTCATCCGGTACTCCATGTAAGCGAAACACATCTTTAATCATCAAATCTGATGTCTGTTTTGCAGTGGGTAAGCCGACACAAGGGATAAAATGAGCTGCCTTTGTTAGACGGTCAACCACCACTAGAATGGTGTTCTTCCCTTGAGAGGTTGGTAACTCCACAATGAAGTCCATAGAAATGGATCCCCACGGGCGGGACGGGGTGGGAAGAGGCTGTAACAGACCAGTTGGTGAGGAGCGAGGTGTTTTGCATCTTGCACAGACCTCACATGAAGTGACATAATTCAAAACATCCTTCCTGCAAGTGGGCCACCAAAAGAAACGAGAAAGAAATTCCTGTGTCTTTAGAATTCCTCTATGCCCAGCTATCTTGGAATCGTGAATGAGTTGCAATACTCTTAATCTGACTGTTTCAGGAATATACAGACGTTGTCCCTGAATCCACACACCATTCTTAAAGACAAGACTTACGTCCCTTGGGGGTTGTGCCAAAAAGGAATCCGCATGGTATGCTTCCTTGATGTCCTTAAGTAGGTCTTGATTATGAATTACTCCTAGGAATCTAGAGTCAGGAAGAATAGTCTTAGGAGGAGTAATTGGACGTGTCTCTGCTGAGTAAATCCTAGAGAGTGCATCAGCCTTTCCATTGCGCGATCCTGGTCTATAAGAGATGATAAAATTAAATTGGTTTAAGAAAAGATTCCAGTGAGCCTGGCGAGGAGTCAGGCACTTAGCCGACCTGATAAACTCAAGGTTACGATGGTCTGTCAGGACGACTATTTGCTGTGCAGCTCCCTGAAGAAGGTGTCTCCATTCTTTGAAGGCGGCAATAATGGCCAACAACTCTCTATTGCCCACATCGTAGTTCCTCTCAGCCGAAGACAACTGCTGGGAAAAGAAGGCACAGGGATGCAAGACATTCTTCTCACCTGTTCTCTGAGAGAGTATAGCTCCAACGGCACAGTCTGAAGCATCCACCTCTATTATGAAGGCAAGCTCGGGGTTGGGATGTACTAGGATAGGTGCAGTGGTAAATTTATCTTTTAGACGGGAAAATGCTTCCTGGGCTTGGGGAGTCCAGGAAAACCTAGACTCTTTCCGGGTAAGTTGAGTGATAGGTGACACTACCTCAGAGAAATTTCTAATGAAACGTCTATAGAAGTTGGCAAACCCGATGAAGCGCTGTACCTCCTTCACATTTCTAGGACTTGGCCAATCCTTGATGGCTTGGGTTTTGCTTCCATCCATACCTAATTCCTTGTGTAGACAGTACATACCCCAGAAATTGAATTTCGGTCCTATGGAATTCACACTTTTCAAGTTTGATGTAAAGATGATTTTGTCTTAGACGTTCCAAGACCATTCTCACATGTCCATGATGTTCCTCTGTGGAGTTAGAAAAAATTAGAATATCATCCAAATAAATTACCACGAATGTATCTAGGAGATCCCTGAAGATGTCATTCACCAAGTGTTGGAAAGTGGCTGGGGCGGTACTCAGACCAAAAGGCATAACTAGATATTCAAAGTGTCCATAGCGTGACCTGAATGCAGTCTTCCATTCATCCCCAGGTCTAATACGGACTAAGTTATAGGCCCCACGAAGATCTAGTTTAGAAAAAATTTTGGCATGTCGCACTCTCTCCAATAACTCAGGGATTAAAGGCAATGGATAACGGTTTCTAATAGTAACCTTATTGAGTTCCCTATAGTCTACGCATGGTCTCAGAGATCCATCTTTCTTCTTTACAAAGAAGATGGGTGCACCTGCAGGAGATGAAGAGGGACGTATGAAGCCCTTGGCTAGATTTTCATCTATGTAATCCTTTAAAGCCTTTAGCTCGGGCCCCGCCAGGGGGTAGATCTTACCAAAAGGTATCTCTGCTTCAGGCAATAATTCAATTGGACAATCATATGGACGGTGAGGAGGAAGCTGGTCAGCGTTCTTCTTGTCACATAAATCCACATAGTCCTGGTATACAGCTGGTAGTTCAGGGACTGACATGATTCCTTTAGGAACAGAGCAAGCTGAAACTTTGGACTCATCTGTTTCTCTGGAAAGTGTAATTCCTTGGTCTCCCAGTTAATGGTAGGATTCTGAGCCTGCAGCCATGGTAGCCCTAGAATAATGGGAAAGTGGGGAGAAGAGATAAGCATAAAGGACAGTTTCTCTTGATGATCTTTACCCATAAGAACCCTCAAAGGCTCTGTTTCCTGATCCACTGGTCCAGAGGTCAGCAGGGAGCCATCCACAGTTTCCATCTGTACTGGAGTAGCCTTCTTCACTTAACGTATCCCTGTTTCAGAGCAAAGGAGATATCCATAAAATTTCCACTTGCCCCTGAGTCGATCATAGCAGAGCTAGACACCCAAGCTGAGTCAACCCAGAGTTTGATGGATAGAAAGCAATGAGAATTGTTTTTCTTACAACTCAGCTGGGACACCGCTGAGGAAACTTGAAAAATGGCAGCGTTTACACAGTCAACGTCCTCAGAGGTAACGGAGTTTAAGTCCGAGAAATCAAGATCTGTTGCTGCAGATCTCTCTGGAGCCTGAGGCTCGGACCTGACAGATCCCCTCTCGCAACACTCACAATGAATGAGTGCTGCAGTAGTCTTACGAGAACGGCTGGGGCAGTTTATAATGAAGTGCCCTGACTTACCACAATAGAAACATAGATTCTCCTTAAAACGATGTTCCTTGCGTGCATCACTAACCCGTCGTTGTAAAGAGTCTACCTGCATGGGTTCAGGTTCAGCTTCCCGTGTAATCCTACTCAAAGGTTCCTTAGCTGGAGAGGAAGGTAGGAAAAGGTTAGTACGATTGCTTTCGAACCATCTCTCTTGCCTGCGTTCAGTCAGACGAGTATCAATACGGATGCAGTAGTTAATAAAGTCACCTAACGCAGTGGGAGGGTCGGCACGAGCAAGTTCATCCTTAATCAGTGGAGATAACCCCTTTCGAAAATAGATTTTTTGGCGGAACTGTCCCAGGTGGTATCAAGGGCCCATCTCCTGAAATCCAAGGCATATTCAGCTACCGAGTGCTTACCTTGGCGCAAAGCTAACATGGCTGCTTCAGCTGTTGCACCTCGATTGGGGTCATCAAACACCTGCCCCATGGCTGAAATAAAATCATCAAGGTGATTCAAACAATCATCCTCAGTCTCAATCAGAGGGTTTGCCCACATTAAAGCCTTGTTGGTAAGCAACATAATTATAGTAAGCACCTTAGATCGTTCAGTGGGAAATTGTGAAGCATGTGCAGAAAAAAAAAGATTGCATTGATTAATAAATCCCCTGAATTTCTCACGTTCACCGCCAAAACGAAAAGGGGGCAACTTGGGAATCCCAGCACTCGGGGCTACGGCAGGAGCCTGGACTCGCCCCTCTAGAACCTCAATCCTGGCTCGCAAATCCTGGGTAGTCTGTCCAACCACTTGCAAATTGTGATTATTGAGGTCCTTTAGATTTGTAAAACGGGTCTTTATATTCTGCAAATCTGCAAGGATATTATCAGTCACTCCGCAAAGTTCCTTTATGCGGGCCTCCATTTTCCAGATCTTTTAAGACAGGATTACTGGAAGAAGAGGAGAGAAAAAAAACAATAGTGTTCACCTGTGGCAACACTGCAGAGAGAAAAAAAAAATTAAGGGAACTGCTCACCTGGAATGGTTGTGAGAAGTCACAACCACTATCATCACATAAAGTTTCAACCAGACATCTGATATCCAGAGTTACAGCAGACAAAAAAGAGAAAAGAAAGGAAAAAAAAAAAAAACAATAGTGTTTACCTGTGGTAACACTGCAAAAAGAAAAAACTTAAGGGAATTGCTCACCTGGAATGGTTGTGAGAAGTCACAACCACTGTCATCACAGAAAGTACAACCGGACGTCTGATATCCACAGTACAGCAGACACAGCCTTCCAGACCCAGCAGACACTAACGTTTTGGCTTCAGAATCTTGTAATGTATGTAGTACAGTTCATATAGCGTCCTGTGCTTGGGTGCGATGAAAACACAGGAGTCACAGGTTTGATATAGAAAAGTCCTGTATTACTTCATACAAGTTGGCAGAAATAGTCACACAGTTTGCAGACACAGAAACAGGAGACACAGCAGGCCAGAGTAATCCAAGCTCAGCAATCACTCTCCAATACAGATTCAGGATCTTCTTCTCTGTTACCTTAAGTCCATGCAAACGTGGGTCTTTCAAAGAGCAGGGTTCAGAGTCCACAAGTGCTTCAGAGTTCCTCAGTAGGAATAGCTGGAGTACAAGGTCCAAGGCTTACAGGAGTCAAGTCACAGGTTCACTGCAGGCTAGATTCTGAAGCACTGATTGCTCAGCTGTGGCTGCTTAAGAAGCAAAGGAGAGAATCAGGGCAGGAACATGCAAGCTGGAAACTCCATTTTGACTGAGGGCAAGATAGCTGCGGCAAGATAGAAAGTAAAATGGCTGACGAACAAACTGAGTTTCAGGAATATATACATAGAACCTTACAGCTGACCAGCTTCCCCCTCACCGTCCATATGATTGTCCAATTGAATTATTGCCTGGAGCAGAGATACCTTTTGGTAAGATCTACCCCCTGGCGGGGCCCGAGCTAAAGGCTTTAAAGGATTACATAGACGAAAATCTAGCCAAGGGCTTCATACGCTCCTCTTCATCTCCTGCAGGTGCACCCATCTTCTTTGTGAAGAAGAAAGATGGATCTCTGAGACCCTGCGTAGACTATAGGGAACTCAATAAGGTTACTATTAGAAACCGTTATCCATTGCCTTTAATCCCTGAGTTATTGGAGAGAGTGCGGCATGCCAAAATTTTCTCTAAACTGGATCTCCGTGGGGCCTATAACTTGGTCCATATTAGACCTGGGGATGAATGGAAGACTGCATTCAGGTCATGCTATGGACACTTTGAATATCTAGTTATGCCTTTTGGTCTGAGTACCGCCCCAGCCACTTTCCAACACTTGGTGAATGACATCTTCAGGGATCTCCTAGATACATTCGTGG
Organism: Oophaga sylvatica; assembly: GCA_033576555.1. NCBI lineage: Eukaryota > Metazoa > Chordata > Amphibia > Anura > Dendrobatidae > Oophaga > Oophaga sylvatica. The sequence continues at coordinate 111,254,021 of JARQOD010000010.1, read as the reverse complement.
TGATTTATTTGGATGATATTCTAATTTTTTCTAACTCCACAGAGGAACATCATGGACATGTGAGAATGGTCTTAGAACGTCTAAGACAAAACCATCTTTACATCAAACTTGAAAAGTGTGAATTCCATAGGACCGAAATTCAATTTCTGGGGTATGTACTGTCTACACAAGGAATTAGTATGGATGGAAGCAAGACCCAAGCCATCAAGGATTGGCCAATTCCTAGAAATGTGAAGGAGGTGCAGCGCTTCATCGGGTTTGCCAACTTCTATAGACGTTTCATTAGAAATTTCTCTGAGGTAGTGTCACCTATCACCCAACTTACCCGGAAAGAGTCTAGGTTCTCCTGGACCCCCCAAGCCCAGGAAGCATTTTCCCGTCTAAAGGATAAATTTACCACCGCACCTATCTTAGTACATCCCAACCCCGAACTTGCCTTCATAATAGAGGTGGATGCTTCAGACTGTGCCGTTGGAGCTATACTCTCTCAGAGAACAGGTGAGAAGAATGTCTTGCATCCCTGTGCCTTCTTTTCCCAGCAGTTGTCTTCGGCTGAGAGGAACTACGATGTGGGCAATAGAGAGTTGTTGGCCATTATTGCCGCCTTCAAAGAATGGAGACACCTTCTTCAGGGTGCTGCACAGCAAATAGTCGTCCTGACAGACCATCGTAACCTTGAATTTATCAGGTCGGCTAAGTGCCTGACTCCTCGCCAGGCTCGCTGGAATCTTTTCTTAAACCAATTTAATTTTGTCATTTCATATAGACCAGGATCGCGCAATGGAAAGGCTGATGCACTCTCTAGGATTCATTCAGCAGAGACCCGTCCACTTACTCCTCCTAAGACTATTCTTCCTGACTCTAGATTCCTGGGAGTGATTCATAATCAAGACCTACTTAAAGACATCAAGGAAGCATACCATGCGGATTCCTTGTTGGCACAACCCCCAAGGGACGTAAGTCTTGTCTTTAAGAATGGTGTGTGGATTCAGGGACAACGTCTGTATATACCTGAAACAGTCAGATTGAGAGTATTGCAACTCATCCACGATTCCAAGATAGCTGGGCATAGAGGAATTCTAAAGACACAGGAATTTCTTTCTCGTTGCTTTTGGTGGCCCACTTACAGGAAAGATGTTTTAAACTATGTCACTTCATGTGAAGTCTGTGCAAGATGCAAAACACCTCGCTCCTCACCAACTGGTCTGTTGCAACCCCTTCCCACCCCGTCCCGCCCGTGGGGATCCATTTCTATGGACTTCATTGTGGAGTTACCAACCTCTCAAGGGAAGAACACCATTCTAGTGGTGGTTGATTGTTTAACAAAGGCAGCTCATTTTATCCCTTGTGTCGGCTTACCCACTGCAAAACAGACATCAGATTTGATGATTAAAAATGTGTTTCGCTTACATGGAGTACCGGATGAGGTTATTTCGGATCGAGGGGTGCAATTCACTTCAAGGTTTTGGCAAAATTTCTGTGCCGCATTGGACATTAAAGTAAACCTTTCTTCTGCTTTTCATCCCCAGACTAATGAACAGACAGAACGAACCAATCAGACCCTGGAGCAGTATCTCCGCTGCTTTATCTGCCACCTACAGGATGATTGGGTGGATCTACTTCCACTGGCTGAGTTCTCTTATAACAACTCTCAGAGCGCCTCCACTAAGCAGTCTCCTTTTTACTCCAATTTAGGTTATCATCCTAACATTCTTCCTCGATTTCCCATAGAAACGCCCTTGCCAGCAGTGGCTGAAAGAATCACGTCTTTACAAAAGAATATGGATCTTCTAAAGGAAAATCTGGAATTGGCTCAGGAAAGGTACAAGAAAGCAGTAGATAAATTTCGTAAACCTGCACCAGCTTTCAAGGTAGGAGACTTGGTCTGGCTGTCAACCAGAAATCTTAAGTTAAGGATTCCATCGTCTAAGTTGGGACATAAGTACATTGGACCCTATAAAATCAGTAAAATTATAAGTGCCGTTGCTTGTCGTCTTCAACTGCCCAGAACTATGAGAATCCACCCTGTCTTTCATGTATCCCTACTAAAGGCTGCAACACCCAATACGTTTCCTGGACGTTCTTCTCCTTGCCCTGACCCAGTGCTAGTCGATGATCAGGAAGAATTTGTGGTGGAAAGGATTCTAGATTCCAGGTTGTACAGAAATCAGTTACAATATTTGATTAAATGGCAGGGCTACCCAGTGGAGGACAACTCATGGGAACCAGTCAATAACGTTAATGCTCCTCGCTTGCTCCGCCAGTTTCATCAGAGGTACCCAGACAAGCCTGGTCTGAGGTCATCCGGAGGTTGTCCCTAAGGGGGGAGTAATGTAAGGTTCTTTGTGCATGTTTCTTGAAACTCAGTTTTTCCGTCAGCCATTTTGCTTTCTGTCTTGCTGCAGCTATCTTGCCCTCAGTCAATATGGAGTTTCCAGCTTTCATGTTCCCACCCTGATTCTCTCCCTCTTGCTTCTTAAGCAGCCTCAGCTGAGCAATCAGTGCTTCAGAATCAAGCCTGCAGTGAGCCTGTGACCTGACTCCTGGAAAACCTTGGACTTTGTACTCCAGCTATTTCCTACTGAGGAACTTTGGAACACTTGTGGACTCTGGAAACCTGCTATTTGATAAATCCACGTTTGCATGGAATTACGGTAACAGAGAAGAGATCCTGAACCTGTTGTGGAGAGTTATTGCTGAGCTTAAGTTACTCTGGCCTGCTGTGTCTCCTGCTTCTGTACCTGCAAACTGTGTGACTATTTTTGCCACTTGTATGAAGTAATACAAGTCCTTCTATATCAAACCTGTGTCTCATGTGTTTTCCTCGCACCCAAGCACAAGACGCTATATGAACTGTACACCATACATTACAACATATGAGGTATCAGTGTACTCAGGAGAAATTGCCCAACAAATTTTAGGATCCATCTTATCCTGTTGCCCATGTGAAAATGAAAAAACTGAGGCTAAAGAATATTTTGGTGAAAAAAAAGTACTTTCTTTTTTTTACGGATCAATTTGTGAAGCACCTGGAAGTTCAAAGTGCTCACTATGCATCTAGATAAGTCACTTGGGGGGTCTTGTTTCCAAAATGGGGTCACTTGTGGGGGAGCTCCAATGTTTAGGCACACAGGGACTCTCAAAATGCGACATGGCAACCACTAAATATTGCACTCAACAAAAAACCCTCAAAATCGAAGCACATAACTGCAACAATAATGACTATACCAAAAAGAAACAGTATAAAGTGCTGTTATAAAAATATATAAATTTTATTAAACAAAATCAAAATTCAAAAATAGGTACAAAACACAAAAATAAAAAATGTACAAATGAAAATAAGTAAATGTAGAAAAACAGGTACTACTGTCACGCTGTATAGCAGATATATATATATATGTGATGTCAGTAATCTATATCAAAAGGGCAACATCCTATATAACATGCGCATAGATATATGATAACATAGAATTACCTGACAATGTCCAGTGGGTCAATACGGAATCCGTTATACACTGTGTCCGGCTAGAGGGTGACCGGGGTCTATGCTGACCCTAAACTGGGGGTCCTAACTAATCCCTCTACCTGAAGGTACTGTTAAAGGTACTGTTAAAGGTACAGAGGTCCAGGCCACCAGCGTAAACCCTGTCTCCTATCAATCCCTGCCAACTGTAATCTAGTCGTAAGAAGGACCCTGATTACCACCAAAGGGAATGAACAGGTAACGGTTAATGAACAGAAAGACATACAAGAAAGACAAGAAATAAAGTAAATAAAGTCTTACATACAACACTCACACACAGTAGGAACACCTAAGGTCTCAGAGATAAACTAAAAAGCTATAAGAGTAAAAACAACTAAGGAGCTCTTAGCTTAAGTATTCTCAGAACCGATCCAGTCTGCTAGACTACATGAATGCTTTCACCGGCATCTAACAAGCAGACTGGCAGGTATATGAAGGAATCTAATTAGAACAAATCAAAAGCACCGGGCGAGGCTGGACCTAGTCTTACCCAAAGAGCTAGGTAAAATTAACTCCCTTTTTTTTTACCAAAAAAAGAAACAGCAAACCAGCTGTGAAAGTCAGAGTGTGATCCTCTGGCGATACACCATGACGTACCCCCCCCTCTCCGGGGGGGATTCCGGACCCTCGGGGGCCCGGTCTGCCCGGTGGGGTGAGTTTGTGTGAAAAGGCCCAAAACCAATCGATCTCGTTAAATCAGCCCGGGACCCACGTCCTCTCCTCAAGACAATACCCCCTCCAATAACCAAGTACTAAGGGATCGGCGACTGAGCGTGAATAAAATGATTTTTCGACCCATGAAATTCCCTTATCATTGCCACCACTGAAGGAGGAGGTAGAGGTGACGGTTTGACTGGTGCCACATATTTTTTTAAGTAAGGACTTGTAAACCACATTATAATTTTAAAAGTGGAGGGAGGTCCAGACGAAATTGCCCCGGATTATTTGGAACTGATCCTTTACGGCCCGAGGGAATCTGGGACCCAACCTCCGGAGGAAATTTTAAGTTTTTATTTCCGGGTAGAAAAACCAAACCAATCGTTCACCTTCAGACTAACCAAAAACTTCCCCCCTATCAGCCATTCCTTTTGTAACGGTTCCCCCTAACCTTCATCTTAACCGATCTGGAACAAACAGCCCCCTGGAAGTCCCAACGGGGCTCCCCCTGAGCCCCCAATACCTCCCCCTCAAGCTAGAGCATACAGCTACACCAACTCCCCCCTTTGAGGAATGGGAACCAACATCGTCTTCCCGGCCCTGGAAAGTACGAATAAGGATCAAAAAGAAACTTTATTGACCGTCTTATGCGCGATGAGGAGGTAACTCTTTACACCCCTCCTCTGGAACATCCCCCCAAAAAGGCCTCCAGAAAAGGGGGACAAAAGTCCTAGGCACAACCGGCACCGATGACCTTTCTAAAGCAGTTTATTCCTGAAAAATTTCCCACCCCATTTGGCTTAATTTTTTCTGGATTCCAATCAATCACTGGGTTATGTTTACCAAACCAGGGAAGTCCCAACACAATAGGGTAGGTAGACCCTCCAAACATAACCAAACAATTGCTTTTTAAAAGTATTGCCCCTAACTCAAGACCTAGTTATTGAACACTTGTACCAAGTTTACCTTACCGAGAGGTCAGAAATCAATAGAAAACTATAGGGCCCGGTTTTGGCCAAAAACCACTTCATTTTGCATCCAGCACCTGGGCAAACCGAAGGTCCACCAATTACCCCAGACCCCCCTATAAAAGAAAAACAGAAATCCTCCGTTCTATACCAACCCCCCCTCCCAGGCACGAGAAACTGAAGGGATTTGGGGAAAAATTTCCCCACTCCCAGGTTAACTCCTTTCTCAAAGAGGCCCGGGATGGCCCCCCCCCCAACAAAATGTCCCTCTCTCCCGAAAAAGAAACACCTTTGGGGTCTTCCCGGGGGACCGCCGATTCCCCTACAAAAAGTTTGCCCCTTTCCCAACTGCATGGTTCCTCAGAACAGGCCCAAGGGGAACCTCAGTATAAGGGACTTTAGTAGTAGGTGGGGGTCACACGGGAGGCGGAGTTACCTCGCGTCTCTTCCCAATTCGTTATCAATGCGAATAGCGGGGGCCCCCCATAGCAGCCCCATGATGGAGGAAACATACTGAGCCAACACACCCTTTTAATTTGTCAGACAACCCTAACAAAAGGGGCCTCCTAAGAGTGGGTCATTCCATGAGTATCTGTTCCCATCTACGGAACTCAGAAGAATATTTTCCGCTGGACGATTTCCTTGCCTTTTTTTAAGTAACTTTTGTTTCAGCAAGGGAAACCGATCCGGATCATCATATACCAACCCAGGGCATTTAAAAAAACGATCCCCTGACTGGAGATCTGGGGACCTGGAGGAATAGAGAACGCCAAGATTGAGGGTCCCCTTGGGAAGAGGCGATAACAATTCCCACCCTTGCTCTTTAATCCCAGTTGACCGAGGCCCGACCGAAAGTACAATTTACAGCCCCCCGGAAAGTAAAAAATTTGTCCCGCCCCCAGTGAACCTGTCCGGGGGAAACAACCTTATTCAGATTGGGTTTGCTCCGGGGAGACAAAACTTGGATTAATGTCGCAAACTCCATGGACAACCCCTGCAACTGCCGGCCACTGGGCTACTGGATCCATGACCCCTGGGAAGAACTTTAGTATGGGCGGTGAAAATGCCCCGCTGTATTGCGTTATATATATTATGTGATGTCAGTAATCTATTTCAAAAGGGCAACATCCTATTTAACAGCGCAAAGATATATGATAACATAGAATTACCTGCAATGTCCAGGGGGTCAATACGGAAATCCGTTAACACTGTGTCCCGGTAGGGGTGACCGGGGTCTATGCTGACCCTAAACTGGGGTCCTAACTAATCCTCTACCCTAAGGTACTGTTAAAGGTACAGAGGTCCGGCCACCAGCGTAACCCTTTCCTATCAATCCTTTCCCAAAAGTAATCTAGTCCTAAAAGGACCCTGATTACCACCAAAGGGAAATGAACAGGTAAACGGTTAATGAACAAAAGACATACAAGAAAACAAGAAATAAAGTAAATAAATCTTAACATACAACATCAAACCCCAGTAGGAAACCCCCTAAGGTCTCAGAGGGTAAACAAAAGCAAAAAAGTAAAAACAACTAAGGAGCTCTTAGCTTAATATTCTCAAAAAACCGATCCAACTGCTAATACATGAATGCTTTTTTCCCCCGGCATCTAACAAGCAACTGGCAGGTATTGAAGGAATCAATTAGAACATAATCAAAACAGCCGGGCGGGGGCTGGACCTAGTCTTAGCAAAAGCTAGGTAAAAAAAAACTCCCTCATTACCAAACACAAAGAAACAGCAACCAGCTGTGAGAAGTCAAGTTGTTAATCGCGACAACCTCGTGGCGAACACCATGACAATACAACCAATATTTAAAATTGGGGAAAGAAACACAAATAGTCAGACCTATTAACAATGTATAACGCCCCTTGTAATAGTAAATCCAAAGAAACAGCCCTTCAAGTCAATAGTATATCGCCTATTAAGGCTGCATCAGTTTTCAGTGTATAGCGGCGGGAAAAACAAGATTGCAATGTCAGGGGAAATGGCATTATTTTTAAAGAAAGCGCTATTAAGTACCACCTTAAACGCAGTGTGTATAATGCCCATTTGTTAATGTTGTCCAACCAAAACCAGCCAAATGAATGAGAAGTGAGTCAGCCTAATGATAGCTGAATTAACATCAATGTGCCGGCGGCGGCTGAAACAAAGTTCTAACGGTATTGTGGGCAACTTACATTGGTGGTGGTCAGTGCTGTGTGATATCCCCAAGGCGCCCCAACGTGCGTTTCGTCCCTTCGTCAGCTTTCAAAATGTGGTGATGCAAAAACTAGTTTTTGCAAAGAAAAGCATCTTTTAGCATGTGACAGCTGACAAACATAAAACCCGCTATAAGGCCTCTTTCACATGTCCTGATATTTCCAGTACCAGAGATGTCAGTGTCCGTGTGTGCAATACTTGCGGCACACGTGTGGCATGGGTGTGCCACATCAGTACCATAAGTACGGGCGCCAGGGAGGAAGCATTACAGTAAGCGCTATTCCCATGCGCCGGGTGCTGAACACGGCTCTCATCATTCTCCTCTGCTCTGTCGGTGATTGGCGCGAGCATTTAAGTAATAAAAGAGACAGCATGTGGCAGATGATTGGACTATTACTCCCGTCAGCCGCCACCTGCTGTCTCTTTTATTACTTAAATGTAACTCTAATCATTCTGCCGGCGATCGGCGCGAGCAGGGGAGAATGATGAGAGCCGTATTCAGCACCCGATGCTGGGGAACAGCGCTTACTGTAACTCTTCTTCCCCGGCGCCGATGCGTGTCACATGGATGACATCAGTGTGTGTTATGTATATGCACATGTGCGGGACGTTTTATGGCCCATGCTGACATTAAAAAATTGACATGTCAGCATGTTTTGCCCACGGACACACTGACATGTGCACAGACCCATTCACTTGAAGAGGCAAATAGCACTCCATTCCTCCCGAGTCTCTCCGTATGGCTAAGTAATACTTTACAGCTACATATGGGGTATTGCCACGTTCAGTAGAAATTGTGGACAAATTTTGTTGCCATTTTTACCCACTTCTTGTGTGAAAATGTAAAATCTTTGGCTAAAACAAAATTTTGGTGGTAAAAATGTATTTATTTTGTCCTCACTTCCCAATGGTATAAAATTCTGTGACACACCCATGTGTTAGTATGATCACTACACCCTTAGATGAATTCACTGAGAGGTGTAATTCATAAAATGGGGTCACTTATGGGGGTTCGGCTGTTTTGGCATCTCATGGGCTCTCCCAGTGGGTCATGGCACCTGCAAACCACAACAGTAAAATCTGGCACTCCTTCCCTTCTGAGCTCGGCCATGTGCCCAAACAGTGGTTTACCTGCATATATGGGGTATCAGCGTACTTGAGATAAATTTCTCAAGAAACTCTATGGTCTATTTTCTCCTGTTACCTGTTGTGAATGTGTTTACCCCACACATATGGGATATGAGCGTACTCAGGAGAAATTTCACAACAACTATTAGGGTTTAATTTCTCCTGTTGCCCTTGGGAAAATAAAAAATTGGGGGCGAAAAATCATTTTTGTGAAAAAAATATGATTTTTTATTTTTACGGCTCTACGTTATAAACTTCTGCGAAGCACTTGGGGGTTCAAAGTGCTCACCACACATCTAGATAAGTTCTTTAGGGAGTCTAGTTTCCAAAATGGTGTCACTTGTGTGGGGTTTCCACTGTATAGGAACATCGGGCTCTCCAAACCCGACATGGCGTCCGATCTCAATTCCAGCCAATTTTGCATTGAAAAGTCAAACGATGCTCCTTCCCTTCCGAGCTCTGCCATGCGCCCAAACAGTGGTTTACCTGCATATATGGGGTATCAGCGTACTTGAGATAAATTGCCCAAGAAACTCTATGGTCTATTTTCTCCTGTTACCTGTTGTGAATATGTTAGAAATGAATTCTGAGCAGAAGCTCCCTCTGGTTGTTGCAGACAGTGCTGAACCATTCAATGAGGATTGGCAATCAGGAATTACAGACTGGGTGGATATAAGGGAGGTTCCCTCCCATCATGGTTGCCGGTGATCAATTGTTCTTGTCTCAACGTTGTTTCCTGGTTCACTTGGAAGCTTGCTGAGTCTTGCCTCTTCTCATGCTCTCAGATAAGATATTTTCTGTTTTTTGTTTTTGTGCTTACCATTTGCATATTTCTCTGCATTTCTGTGAGGTTAGCCAGGTTTCCCCCCCGGGGGCTTGGGCTCCTCTCAGTTCCTCTGGAGCCACTGTTATTTGTTCATTTGCCTTTTCCAGTTTTTTTCAGTGGCTGCGGCTTTGTTTTGTTACACCAGAGAACTAATTTAGGTGGTAGAGGTCATGTGATCTCAGGTGTTTTTGCAATTAGTAGCGTTGGCTTTTTTTAGGTTTTTTTTGGATTGCAGTAAGTATCCTTCCTATCCGTTTCTGTCTAGGCAGATTGGGCCCCAGCGTTTGCTCATACTATTTTCTGTCTGTGTCTGTATTTCCTCTTGTCTAACCGCCATTACATGTTTGGGGGCTTCCTATGTTCTTTGGGGATCTGCTCCGGGCAGATAGCTTTCCTCTTTCTATCTTTAGGTGTAGTTAACCTCTCAGGCTGTGACGAGGCGTCTAGGACCAACGCTCCACGGCTGCCTTTAGTTGTAGTGGTTAGTCAGGGTACTGCAATCCAGTAGATTCCAACCTCTCTGGTGTATTGCCGTTTTTGCCTGCGTTCCTCAGCTACGAAATCATAACAGTTACCCTTGGTAAAATAAAAAAATTGGATCTGAAGAAAGTTTTTTGTGAAAAAAAAGTTAAATGTTCATTTTATTTAAACATTCCAAAAATTCCTGTGAAGCACCTGAAGGGTTAATAAACTTCTTGAATGTGGTTTTGAGCACCTTCAGGGGTGCAGTTTTCAGAATGGTGTCACTTTTTGGGATTTTCTATCATATAGACCCCTTAAAGTGTCTTCAAATGTGATGTGGTCCCTAAAAAAAATGGTGTTGTAAAAATGAGAAATCGCTGTTTATCCTTTAACCCTTATAACTTCCTAACAAAAAAAATTTGGTTCCAAAATTGTGCTGATGTAAAGTAAACATGTGGAAAATGTTACTTATTAAGTATTTTGTGTGACATATCTGTGATTTAAAGGCATGAAAATTCAAATTTCCCTTTTTTCACAAATAAACTCAATTAATATAAAATAAATTTTACCAATATCATGAAGTACAATATGGCATGAGAAAACATTGTCAGAATCACTGGGATTCATGGAAGCTTTCCAGAGTTATTACCTCATAAAGGGACAGTGGTCAGAATTGTAAAAATTGGCCTGGTCATTAACATGTAAACCACCCTTGGGGTAAAGGGGTTAATGGAGTGATGTTTCCAGTATGTTTCAATTAATAAGAAGTCACAAGTGGGACAAGACCATAATTCTCAATTGGGTTGCCCTTTCCCACGTATAGATGTACCCTCTTACTTTTATAGGTGCTCCACAACCGTAAACCACAGTCTGTAGCACCTTTACATTGCGCTGTGCGCTTGGCCTTATATCGTCCCAGTCCATATCAAAAGTAGATACATTTACCAGATTCTTACAAGACGTGTTTTCATATCAGATCATCTCACACTTTGACCATTAAACATGTTGCCATTGTAGATGTGAGGAACATCTGTGACCCCGATGTGGATAATATATAGTATCAAGGCAACGATTATGTTCTACATATATTTTCTATTTGATTTCCAAGATAAAATAGTGGAAGGGATTAGAGTTTTAGCAAGAGCCTGGCCAGGCAAGAAAATAGCGATGTCAAGCGCACTTAGATCAATGAGGGAGATGGGATGCATTCGGGAACTTCTCTTCATAATATAAATAATTATTTAAGTAACAGGAAAAGGCCAGAAATATATTAGATTTTATGTTGAAATTAACATAAAGTGATCTGTAGACATCTGCTAAGCAAGCTAGACCAAAGATATCCTCTATGTGATCTGCATCACTGCCTTAAAATAACAAGCAGCGCTCGCCACCGCAGCGGCACTATTAAACTACATCATTTGCACTATGTAGACTAAGAGAGGAGCAGCCATTAAACACGATGACAAATAGATTCAGATGCAAGACGCTCAGGTATCTATGTGGACGTCCCTGTGTATACCAAGATGTGAGCTCCATTAATGAGATAATTATAGCTATGTCAGCCATTCCGGAGCAGTACTGCAATTTTGCATTTAATAGAATTTCAATTTTATTTTAAAGAAGAGAGAAAAAGTGGCAGCGACTGCAGTATTCTACATCCAGATTTAGCATAATCGTAGATTTTAAGGCAACCTAATTATATTAGTCTGTTATATTTTATTACATTCTTCCCATACTTTTTCACATTAAGATTGGCTAAGCTCATGTTCAGGGGAATTTGCAAGATTTGACAGCACTGTTGCCTTACCACAGTAGTCACATCTTCTATTGCTGTAAGAGTGTGACAGAGACTGTCGTGTTTCTACTCCTGAAGACAAGAAAATACTTAGTTTGAATACTGTCATGCGTTTTTACTGCGTTTTATGGTGTCATGTGAAATGTAAAACATATAGAGTGCAATCTAAAGCAATGCAAAGTGTGACAGGCACTGATACTGTTGTGTGAGTGCTGCAAAAGTAAAGCCTAAGGTAATTCTGGTACTCTCAACTCAGGTATAGGGAAAGTATAGGATATAGCTTAGTGCTTAGGATAGAGATAGATAGTGACTGTAGATACAGTAGAGCAAGATACAGTTAAATATTTGGGACAAGCTCAAATTGGGAAGGGCTAGGGAAGTAGAAAAGGGAACTATTTCCTGGTTTAGTCAGTTAGAAAGAGCTAGTGAAAGTGATAATGAAAGTATTCATTGTAGGCAAGGGACGTTCAAGGTGCAGTGGGCCAAAGCACGGTGTGCACAAAACGTTCTAGCCTATGAGGTTGTGCAAAATTCCAGCGTACATTCCTGCAATGTCCAGAGCCTAAGGCTCAAATCAAGGGCTATGGAGAGCACTGACAATGCTTCCACACAGTGAAAAATGGACGAGAAATCTCTTTAGGGCAAATGGGACCAGTTAAAGTAGGGATAGTCCGAGCTGAACATAAGAAATTGATTGAAATGTACTGTGTTGATGGAAAAAGAACTGAAGGGTGCTGTGCCCAATACTGTGTGTTAAAGACTGATATGCAGTGTGAGCCATTTATATGGATACACCTAAATAAAATGGGAATGGTTGGTGATATCAACTTCCTGCTTGTGGCACAACAACGGATACTGGAATCCTGTGCTAGCATTTCTTCTGCGGTGTTGCTATCAGTGTGTCAAGAGTGGGAGAAGAGGGTTGCATTGACAAATCCAACACAATGGGCAGCACTTTGAACACATTTTATAAGTGGTCATAAACTTGTAAATAACTCATGAAAGAATAAAGTTATGCTAAAACCAAGCACACCATTGTTTTTCTTGTGAAATACGTTCGATATGTCACATGACCATCTTCCCTTTGTTCCCATCGAAAAAAATAAAGTTGGATCCAAAATGGCCAACTTCAAAATGGCCGCCATGGTCACCACCTATCTTGGAAAGTTTTCCCCCTCCCATATACTAATGTGCCACAAACAGGAAGTTTATATCACCAACCATTACCATTTTATTTTAGGTGTATCCATATAAATGGCTCACCCTGTACTTGAACTGTCCAGTAAAATTGAACTTGTTAAAACGAACCGGGTGTCCCCTGATGTGTTTCCGGCAGGTCCTAGAACTTAGAACATGGAGACAACAAAGACCTATGGCCAGCAAGTAAGTACAATACAATGTAGACAGCACAACAGATATGGTCTGCGACATGATTTGTTTGTAAAATGCCAGGGCATTTTGTAACAGCAGCTCCCCCATGGCTACCATCCGGGGTACCTTGCATTGTGAGTACCATTGTTTTTACGGTATGCTGTTGTATTTTGGTGGATTTGTCACTTATCAAACCCTTAAAAATCAAGTCCATTTTAATGACCAAGCTGCATTCCTAAATCCTGAAAGGTGTCACTCTATGTGGAAACATATCGCAGTGATCCTGGAAACTAACCCTTTCCAGAAATTCATCTAGGGTGTGGTGGTCATTATTAACCCCAAGTGCTTCACAAAATTTGGGTGTGAAAATAAAACATTACATATTTTACACTAAAATGTTGGTTTAAAATTGCATTTTTCATTCGTACAAAAGGTAAGAGGGGAACAATTTATAATAAGTGATTGATGAGCACTAAAATGCTTGGGTGCTCATTGCTCGGGTCGAGCAAATTGGTATGGTCGGGTGTTCGACCTGAGCAACGAGCCCAATGTAAGTCTATGGGAAACGCGAGCATTTTGCATATTTGCCACGCCCCCCGACGGTCTGCAGATGGACTAAAAATTGCGGAAATCGATGGGAACAGTGCTCAAATGACAGCATGGGGAAGACCACTGGAAGCATTTCTGACTCCCGGGTCACTGCTGTGAACAGTGTTGTCAGAGTCTTTTGCCACTTTTACAGACTCGGAAAAAAACATACAAAAACTAAACCAAAATGGATTTTCCTGAGTAATATGTTAAAAAAAACATCCTTTCCAGGGTAATAACTTGTATGTAAGGCAAAATAAATAGCCAAAAACAAAAATGCTCCTCCACACCTTGGGCTATGTTCACTGATAGTGTTTTTGATGCGTTTTTGAACTTTAGCATTTGGTTTCAACCAAGACAAATGCATTCACTGGGAAATGTAATTTTAACATTTTACAACCTTATGATGATCCCCTCTCTCAATCTGCCTCTAATCAACATTCTCTAACCTCTTCATTCGACCTCTCACAGTTTACTAAAGGCTGGGTCTCACATAGCGATACACCAGCGATCCCAACAACGATCAGGATCGCTGGTGTATCGCTATATTATCGCTGCTGAGCTGCCAAACAGGCAGCTCAGGCAGCGATCAGCACAAGGACACTGCGGGTAAACATCGCTAGTTACCCGCAGTGTACCTTGGATACCAGCACCCTGATGCAGGGAGCTGGTAACCAAGGTACACAGCGGGTTTCTAGGCGCTGCGCGGTGCCTGGAAACCCGCTGTGTACCTTGGTTACAAGCTCCCTGCAGCAGGGCGCTGGTATCCAAGGTACACAGCGGGTTTCTAGGCACAGCCCCGCGCCTGGAAACCCGCTGTGTACCTTGGTTACCAGCGGATCGCTGGTCTCCCGCCTGTCACACGCAGCGATGCGTGCCTGTCAGCGGGAGACCAGCGATCAAAAAAATGTCCAGACATTTCAGCGACGATCAGCGACACCCGGCAGGGGGGCTGATCGTCGCTGAATGTCACACACAGCGATATCGCTGGTGAGCTCGCTGCTGCGTCACAAAACTAGTGACTCAGCACCGATCTCGCTAGCGATATCGCTATGTGAGACGGGCCCTTTACTCTCCTACGCATGAAGACGGGATTGCTCTGGATTTGGTCTTCTCTCAGTTCTGCAAACTGCACAACTTTACTAACTCCCCTCTCCCACTCTCTGACCACAACCTTCTTTCCTTCTCTGTCAAGAACTATCCCCTTTCAGGACACCCCAACTTACCACACATATAGGAATACACATAGCATTAACACCCAGCAGCTTATGGACAATCTACACTCTTCTTTAGCTCCCATATCCACTGTCTCCTGTCCAAACTTAGCTTTGTCACACTACAATGAAACATTGCAGAGTGCCCTGGATGAAGCAGCACTTGCTACATGCAGAAATACCAGACACAGACAATGGCAACCCTGGCACACTATGAAAACACCCTTTCTTCAGTGTTGCTCAAGGTGCGCTGAGCGTCAGTGGAGAAAATGGCTTTTAGCAAAGAATTTCATACACTATAAGTTCATTCTCAAAACTTATAACTCTGCCCTTCATCTGGCCAAACAATCCTACTTCACCACCCTCATCACTTCACTAGCTAACAATCAAAAATGACTTTTTAAAACCGTAAACTCCCTCCTGAGCCCTAAAGCACAGGCTCTGATCACCAACCTCAGCAGTGAGAATCTCGATACTCATTTCCTAAAAAAAAATCAACCATATCCATCAAAACATTTCTTCCCAATCTCATCAGAGTCTGGATCCCCTTCCAGGCTGCACTTCAAGCTCACTTGCCATCTTTGAGCCTGTTACAGAAGAAGAAGTTACCTGGCTCCTCGCTTCTTCTCGGCCTACAATCTACAACAGTGACCCTATTCCCTCACATCTCCTGCAGTCTCTGTCACCGGTTGTCACCACTCACCTAACTAAAATATTTTAACTCTTTCTTTCTTCTGGTATCTTTCCCTCCTCATTTAAACATGCCATCATAAGCCATTTACTTAAAAAAACATCCCTCGACCAGAACTGCGCTGCTAGCTATAGACCTGTCTCTAATCTTCCCTTCATATCTAAACTCCTTGAATGTTTGATCCACTCCTGTTTAATCCGCTATCTCTCAGATACTCTCTTCTTGATCCTCTACAACAATGTTCCCCAACTCCAGTCCATAAGAGCCACCAACAAGTCATGTTTTCAGGATTTCCTTAGTATTGAAGAGGTGATAATTCCATCACCTACACAGGCAATAATTCCATCACCTGTGCAATGCTAAGGAAATCCTGAAAACAAGACCTGTTGGTGGCTCTTGAGGACCGGAGTTGGGGAACATTGCTCTACAATCTGGTTTCTGCTCTTTGCACTCTACAGAAACTGCCCTTACTAAAATCTCTAACTTTCTGTTAATAGCTAGATCTAATGGCCTCAAGGACACTGTTCTCTCCTGGATCTCCTCCTACCTCTCTGACCTTCACTGTATCTTTTGCGGCTCTTAAGGCCCCATCCCACATAGCGAGATCGCTGCTATACAGCGATCTCAGCAGCGATCTCACTATGTCTGACACGTACCGGCGATCAGGCCCCTGCTGTGAATCGCTGGTCGTGTCAGAAATGCCTGGACTTTTTTTTGATCGCTGGTCTCCCGCTGGCCAGCATGCATCGCTGCGTGTGGCAGGCAGGAGACCAGCGATCAGCTGGTAGCCAAGGTACACTTCGGGTTTCCAGGCGCGGGGCTGTGCCTGGAAACCCTATGTGTACGTTGGATACCAGCGCGCTGCTGCAGGGGAGCTGGTAACCAAGGTACACATCGAGTTTCCAAACACCGCACAGCGCTTGGAAACCCGATGTGCAGCTTGGTTACCAGCTCCCTGCATCAGCGGGCTGGTATCCAACGTACACTGCGGTAACTAGGCGACGCTACCCGCAGTGTCGCTGTCCCGATCGCTGCCTGAGCTGCCTGTTTGGCAGCTCAGCAGTGATCAAGTAGCGACACACCAGTGATCCTGATCGTTGTCGGGATCGCTGGTGTGTCGCTATGTGAGACGGGGCCCTTACTCCTCTCCTCTTTCCCTTACTATCAGGATTCCTCAGGGCTGAGGCCCCCTTCTCTTCTCTGTGTATACTGCCCCTATTGGACAATCAATAGATTTGGGTTCCAGTATCATCTCTATGACACCGAATTATAAACTTCTTCCCCTGACATCACCTCCACCCTAACACAAAATACCAATGATTGTTTGTCCGCTGTCTCTAACATAATGTCCTCCCTCTATCTGAAACTGAATCTCTCCAAAACTGAACTTCTTGTGCTTCCTCCTTCTACTAACCTGACATTAAACCTACCTTGGAGGGTTCAACCATAACTCCCAAGCAGCACGCCCGCTGTTTTGGGGTTATATTTGGCAGTCAACTTTCCTTTATTCCTTACAAAACCTACAAAAAACAAAATGAGCAAAAACCCTGCTGTAACTAAATAAGTAAAAAAGCAAAAGTGCATTTAAATAGCACGGAGTTCTAAGTAAAACTGTTTTTGATCAAAAAATAGCATAAAAGCCATCCCACCGTTGAAAAGGTGACTCTGATCGGGACGGTCCTATGCTGTCTAATATTTAATTTTTTTTAAAATATTTATTGATATTACAAAAAACTCTGTGTTATTTAAATGCACTTTTGCTTTTTTACTTATTTAGTTACAGCAGGGTTTTTGCTAATTTTGTTTTTTGTAGGTTCTGTATGTTTTATGGCCGATGTGAACATGTGTTTATGTGCTGCATGTATACCAACTTAAACCAAGCTCAATTTTTGTGCTTTTTCTTTGTATTTTTGCATTCTGTGCAAGCTGGGGTGTGGCCTCCCTTTCATGAGCTGGAAATTACATTTAAAAGCTTCCCCTGACTGGTGTCCACTGGTTGGAACCCGGTCCTTTTGTCTGCCCTTATTCACACACTGAGGTCAACTTTGACACATGGTAAGGTTTTTAATATTAGCGTAGGACAGTCAGAGTCACCATTGTCGACGGTGGGATGGCTTTTATGCTATTTTTGATCAAAAGCAGTGATATTAAGAACTCTGTGTTATTTAAATGGACTTTTGCTTTTTTATTTAGTTACAGCAGGGTTTTGGTCATTTTGTTTTTTGAAGGTTTTGTATGTTTTATACCAATGTGTGTTTTTTCCTTTATTCCCTATAACCGATCGCTCACTCGCTCATGTCACATGCATCGTAAAAACATCTCCAAAATCCGACCTTTTCTCACCTTTCAAACTGCTAAAAGTCTTACTGTCTCTCTTATTCACTCTAGTCCAGAGGTCTCAAACTGCATTCCTCAAGGGCCGCAAACAGGTCATGTTTTCAGGATTTCCTTGTATTGCACAGTGTTAATTTAATCACCTGCACATACAGTATAATGATTCCATCACCTAGTGCAATGCTAAGGAAATCTTGAAAAGACGCACGGTTTGCGGCCCTCGAGGAATGCGGTTAGAGACCCCTGCAACTACTGCAATTCTCTTCTAATCGGTCTCCCTCTTACTAAACTCTCTCCTCTCCAATCCATCCTGAATACGGCAGCCAGAGTTGTATTTCTTTACAGCCGCTTCACTGAAGCCTCCACTTTGTGCCAGTCATTACACTGGTTACCCATTAGCTATAGAATACAATATAAACTCATATTTCTCACCCACAGAGCCCTCCACAGTTCTGCACCACCCTATATCTCCTCCCTCATCTCTGTGTATCGCCCTACACGCTCTCTCCGTTCTGAAACTGACCTAAGACTAACATTTTCCATCCAGTGGCGTACCGTCAATAGGAGCAGACCACACAGCTGATATGGGGCCCGGACAGGTGAGGGGGCCCGCGACGGCTGCTGCGGTTTGGCAGCTGTGCTGAGCTGACACAGTACTACCAGGGGGTTGGCGGGGGAGGTGGAGCGCAGCTGTGATATATACTCACCCCTCCGCCGGCACGGTCTCTGCAGCCCCTGCTCTTCTCCCGCGGTCTCCGGCGCCAGTGTTCAGCAGTCAGGTAGTACCGCTCATTAAAGTCATGAATATGCACATATTTATGACTTTAATGAGCGGTACCACCTGACCGCTGAACACTGGCGCCGGAGACCGCGGGAGAAGAGCAGGGCCGAGACCCCGCCGGCGGAGGGGTGAGTATAAGCGATATTTGCCTGTCCCGTTCCACTGCTGCTCGCTGCTGTGTCCTCGCGTCCTCTCTTATTGCGATGTTCAGGCAGAGGGCACGATGACGTGATTAGTGCGCGCCGTGCCCTCTGTCTGATCATTCACTGCTGGAGGACCTGGAAGACAGCGGCGCTCAGCGGTGCACTGGGTGACAGGTAAATAGCACAGGTGCCGGGGCCCTGAGCGAGTGGTGACACTAGCACCTGTCCCCTATAGCGCGCCGGTGTCCCCGCCTGCTCAGGACACCGGCACCTGGCCCCCAGTGACGAGAGGTGAGTATGTCTTTTTTTTTTTTGTGTAAGCAGCTGCGGCAGCATAAGGGACCTATACTATGGGGCATAATCTATGGAACATCTATAGGGGCATAATCTATGGAGCATCTATAGGGGCATAATCTATGGGGGCATAATCTATGGGGGCATAATCTATGGAGCATCTATAGGGGCATAATCTATGGGGGCATAATCTATGGAGCATCTATGGGGCATAATCTATGGAGCATCTATAGGGACATAATCTATGGGGGCATAATCTATGGGGGCATAATCTATGGAGCATCTATGGGGGCACAATCTATGGAGCATCTATGGGGGCACAATCTATGGAGCATCTATGGGGGCATAATCTATGGAGCATCTATGGGGGCACAATCTATGGAGCATCTATGGGGGCATCTATGGGGGCATAATCTATGGAGCATCTATGGTGGCACAATCTATGGAGCATCTATGGGGGCATTATCTATGGAGCATCTATGGGGGTATAATCTATGGAGCATCTATGGGGCACAATCTATGGAGCATCTATGGGGGCACAATCTATGGAGCATCTATAGGGGCATAATACATGGGCAGCATATGGGGCACAATCTATGGAGCATCTTGTGGGGCATAATACATGGGGCAGCATATGGGGCATAATCTCATTTTCCACCCTAGGCTTATACTCGAGTCGATAAGTTTTCCCAGTTTTTTGTGGCAAAATTAGGGGGGGGTCGGCTTATACTCTGGTCGGCTTATACTCGAGTATATACAGTATCTCCTTCAATTAAATGTAATCGCCGGCCGCTGTATACCCATTGGAGCTCCCCTTTCCTTGTTTCCTGGTCAGTAGTTGGCTGAAGTCTCTGGCTGAATTTGCATAAGAACGCCACGCCTCCTGGAGCCAGAGAGCAGCACACGTGCATTGCAGGAAGCGGAAAGCAGAAAACATTCATGAGCCTCTCTCACTCAGGGAGAGGGACACACACACAAAACGGTGAGCCCGGCTGGCTGGGGGACGGGGTGGATTTTTTTTTGTTAAATGTGTCCCCTCACTGTGCTGGCACTTTACATTTACAATGGCTCTGGCTTTTTTTTGGGGGGGGAGGCCCATTCAAACTTTTGCTATGGGGCCCCATGATTTCTATGTACGCCCCTGCTTCCATCCTCTGTCTTCAAAACTTTTCCTGTGCTGCACCCCATGTTTTTTAGTGTGCTTTAAAAACACTTCTCTTTAAACAAGCCTATCACCTCAACTCACTAACCTAACTCTTCCCTGTTCTCTCCTTCTAAACATTATTCAGAGTCTGCTCCCTCCTATTCATCTGTCTCCACATCCTATATGCACATAATAACTGCACTCGATAATAATTGCACTTAAACACACGGGCTGATGAACGGATTATGCAGCTTTATATGAAATCCTTATTTAATACAATTGCTGGATCTGAAATAACAAGCACTTTTTACCTGTTGTTAGAGATGAGCGACTTTGCCTTTTTTAGGGTCGAGTCGGGTTTCGTGAAACCCGACTTTCTCAAAAGTCGAGTCGAACGAAGTTGACCGATTAACGGAAAAGGTCGGGTCGGAGTCGAAAATCCAACCCCAATGCAAGTCAATGGGGAATAAAAATCGGCAGGGAGTGGAGGACATAAACACACCTACAGTACCCATTTCAATGTCAACGACATCAATTCTCATTACTTAAGCTTGTCAACCTTAATTTACTTTATAATAATAGTAATGCATTGAAAATTGGGGGTTATTTGGCTAAAGCTGTGTGGGGGGGCAGGACTGGCTCCAGGTTTTTGTGGGCCCCGGGGAAAGAGTCTCAGTGGGCCCCTTTAACACATACCACAATTCATGATGCTCCGACACGGCACAGAAATATAGGTATAGTACAATGCCAAATACTTCACTTCTTACATTATATGACTGATATCTATTTTAAATTCTACAATAGCTCAAAAAACAGACAGTATATTCCTCCATACAGTATTATGGCCACCACATAGTGCGCCATACAGAATTATGAGCCCTATATATTGCTCTATACAGAATAATGAGCCCCATATATTGCACCATACAGAAATGGCTCCATATAATGCATCCATACAGAATAGGCCCCATATGTGCTCCATATGATGCTCCATATATAAAGGGCCCTATATGATGCCCCATAAATAATGAACCCCATATGATGCTCTAGTATATGATGGGCCCCATATATGATGCTCCAGTGTGTGATGAGCCCCATATAATACTTCAAATATAAAGGTCCCCATTTATAATGCTCCATATATAATGGTCTCCATGTGATGCTCCATATATAATGTGCCCCATATGATGCGCCATATATAATGGGCCCCATATGATGCTCCAGTATATGATGTGCCCCATGGATGCTGCTCCAGTGTATAATCGGCACTATCTATGATGCTCAAGTGTATGATGCGCCCCATATATAATTCTCCAGTGTATAATGCTCCCCATATATTGCTCCAACCATTAAAAAAAATGAAATACCTCTCCTGGCTGGGCACTGCTCTACTTTGGACTCATCAGCGTCGCCATCTTTCAGCTATCTGCACTGTGACTATTCAGGCAGAGGGCGCAAAGAAGTGACATCATTGCGCTCTCTGACCTGAATGTCACTGTCAGGAAACGCGGAAGACGTCATAGCGGTGGAGCAGGGAGAGGTAAGTATTGCAAGTGCTGGGGCCCTGAGCAAGCAGGGGGGGCACACTCGTGGCGCCAGTAACTGGCACAGGGCCCCTCATAGCATGCCGATGTCTCTGACGGCGAGTGGGCCCCCCCACCTGTTTAGGGCCCCACCACTTGCCCGGGTGCGCTGCGGGCTGACGCCTGCCCTGGGGGGGGCAGCCCAGATAGGGAGGTGGAAAAAGTGGCATATGTTGAGGTGTAGGCTGGACGTTCAGCAGCTGCAAATGGAGAACTGGAGAAGTCGGAGGAAGAGGACAAAGTGAGCCATTTTGCTGGCTACATATGTGTCATCAGGGGAAGATGGTGCAAAATCCTTTGAAACCCAGGCATGGTTCATTTTAATGAAGGTGAGAACACCTACATTTTGGGTCGACAGCCGGGTCCTTCTTTCTGTCAGGATTGATCCAGCAGCACTGAAGACTCTTTCTGATAGCACACTACCAGCAGGGCAAGCGAGCTCCTGTAAGGCATATTGTGCCAATTCAGGCCAGGTGTCCAGCTTACAGGCCCAGTAGTCAAAGGGGAATGAACTGCGAGGGAGAACATCGATAGGGGAGGAGAGGTCATTTTGAACCATAGTTGACAACTGTTGTCTCCTGTCTGTTGCAATCGATTCAGTATTACCAGTCGTGTGAGCGTTACTCGAGACATTAGACCACAACATGGTCATGAAACCCCTGTCTCCAACGCCACTTCGGCTGTGTGCACCACGAACACCTCTTCCATTTGGCCCATTACGGCTCGTGGTAGAACCTGCACTGCTGCTGTGTGCTGGAATGCCTCCAACAAACGGTTTACCAGAGTTGCTTGTTTGTTCGCCAATATTAGCTCTAGGTTCTCCTGTGGCATGATGTTCTGCAATTTGCCTTTATAGCGTGGATCGAGGATGCTGGCCAACCAGTAGTCATCATCCTTCATAATTTTGGCAATGCGGGGGTCCCTTTTTAGGATCCGCAAGACGTAATCACACATGTGAGCCAATGTTCCAGGTGTCAATGATGCACTGCCAGTGGTGGGTGAGGAGCACTTTCTGCCAAATCCAGATCCCTCCAGTCATGCACAAACCCTGTACCTGACCTTGGCAAGCCAACATTTTCTCTTGCCCCTGAGAAGTATCCTCCTCCCCAAAATAATCATCCCCCTCATCCTCCTCCTTCTCTTCCTCTTCTTCCTCCTCCTTGTCCAGGACAGTTCCCTGAGCAGACAATGCCTGACTGTCATGAAGGCTTCCCTCCTCCTTCTCATCCTCCTCCACCGCTGCAGACGCCTGATCCTTAATGTACGTCAAAGTTTGCATGAGCAGACTCATAAGTGGGATGCTCATGCTTATGATGGCATCGTCTGCGCTTACCAGCCGTGTGCATTCCTCAAAACACTGAAGGACTTTACAGAGGTCTTTCAGCTTTGACCACTGCACACCCGACAACTCAATGTCCTCCCTCAAACTGCCTGCCCGTGTATCCTCCCACAAATGCATTACAGCCTGCCTCTGTTCGCACAGCCTCTCAACCATGTGCATGGTGAAAGTCCACCTTGTTGCAACGTCTATGATTAGGCGGTGCTTGGGGAGGTGGAGCGATCGCTGCAGCATCTGCATATGACTGGAGTCTACGTGCGAACGACGGATGTGCGAGCACAGTCTTCGCACCTTATGGAGCAGGGCTGGTAACTCCTGATAATTATTTATGAAGCACTGCACCACCAGGTTCAAGGTGTGAGCCAGGCAAGGTATGTGACTGAGTTTCTTGCTGCAAGTTGTCGGCCAGTACCTCTGCGGTGTGTCTGTTGTCTCCCAAAGACATCATCTTTAAAACAGCCTGCTGACGTTTACCACTAGCTGATCGATAGTGGGACACCTCGTGTGCAACACTGGCAGCTGCGGATGGAGTGCTCGTGTGACTGCGCTCTGTCGACGAGCTTTTGCTTCTAGAGGAGGAGGGTCGAACGCCTACAGCCAACTGTTGTCTATACCATGGGCTAGGCAGCACTGTCCCACCGCTGCTGTCCCCTGTGGACCCTGCATCCACCACATTAGCCCAGTGCGCAGTGATGGACACTTAACGGCCCTGGCCATGCCTACTGGCCCATCCATCTGTTGTGAGGTGCACCTTTCCACTCACTGATTGTTTGAGTGCATGGACAATGCTGTCTTTCACATGCAGGTGGAGGGCAGGGATGGCTTTTCTAGAAAATAAGTGCCGACTGGGTAGGTCATAGTGTGGGACAACGTAGGCCAAGAGCTCTCGGAACGCTGCGCTTTCAATCAAACGGAAGGGCATCATCTCTAATGAGATCAGTTGGGCAATGTAGGCGTTCAAAGCCAGTGAGTCCGTCCACGCTTGCAAGTGCATGGTGTTTAAATGTCTAAGCATGCAACTGTGTTGTGAATGGGTTTGAGATGAGTTCTGAGCAGAGGCTCCCTCTGGTGGTTACAAGCGGTACTAGTGAGGATTGGGAATCAGGTGTTACTGATTGGTCTTATTTAAGGGAATCATTTTCCCATCAGGGTTGCCGGTGATCAATTGTTCTGGTCTGAATCCTTCTTTCCAGTTTCCCTTGTAGCCTGCTGTGTCGTGTCTGCATCTCCTGCTATCAGATAAGACAATTTCTTATTTTGTGTTTTTGCTATATTTTTGCATTTTGTCCTGCCCTTCTGTGGGGGCCTTCTGGGTCCCCTCCGGGGGCTTTTGCCCTCTCAGTTTAGTCCAGCCACTGTGTTTTGTACTTTTGCTTTTTCCAGTTTTTTCAGTGGCTGCTGTTTTTGTTACACCAGAGAACTAATTTAGGTGGTAGAGGTCGTGTGATCTCAGGTGATTTTGAAATTAGTAGAGTTGGTGCTTTTCAGGGTTTTCTGGGATTGCAGTAAGTACCCTTCCTGTCCTTTTCTATTTAGATAGTTTGGGCCCCAGCGTTTGCTCATACTATTTTCTTTCTGTGTCAGTATTTCCTCTTGTCTAACCGCCATTACTTGTTTGGGGGCTTTCTATTATCTTTGGGGTTCTGCTCCGGGGCAGATAGCTTTCCTATTTCTATCTTTAGGTGTAGTTAGTTTCTCAGGCTGTGACGAGGCGTCTAGGACCAACGTAGGAACGCTCCACGGCTGCCTCTAGTTGCGGTGGTTAGTCAGGGTACTGCAATCTCATAGATTCCAACTGCTCTGGTGTATTTCCTTTTTTGCCTGCACTCCTCAGCTACCGTAACATAACAGTATCACCGGCCATAAAAATTGTATGGTACTCACAGAAGGGAAAAAATATTTTGAAGGAAGAAAAGTTGTCAGAGATATTTTTCTGTTTGTTGCATTTTTTTTTTTTTTTTTTTCCCTCTGTATCTCTGGGTGCTGGGGAGGATCTTTTCTCCCAATGGAGTTTGCACAGTTGTCTGGCCGTGTGGATCAGCTTGCCACTGAGGTTCGGAGTATTGCTATCTATCTTGCTGGGTTGCCTGTTGTGGAACCTAGGATCCCCATGCCAGATTTGTTTTCAGGGGATCGAGCTAAGTTTCAGAATTTCAAAAATAATTGTAAATTGTTTCTTGCCTTAAAATCTAAGTCCTCAGGAAACGCAGCGCAGCAGGTTCAAATTATCATCTCTCTCCTGCGCGGCGATCCTCAGGATTGGGCTTTTTCCCTCACACCTGGGGATCCTGTTTTGAGTGATGTTGATGCATTTTTTCAGGCTTTGGGGTTATTGTACGATGAGCCTAATGTCACTGATCAAGCTGAAAAAACCTTGTTGGCATTAAATCAGGGGCTTGATGACGCTGAGTTATACTGTCAGAGATTCCGTAGGTGGGCAGTCCTGACCAAATGGAATGACGACGCTTTGGCGGCCCTTTTCCGGAAGGGTCTGTCGGATAATGTAAAGGATGTTATGGTGGGATTCCCTGTCCCCTCTGGTCTCAATGATTCTATGTCATTAGCGATTCAAATTGACAGACGTTTGCGTGAGCGGAGAAGTATGCGTGGAGTGGTGTTGCCTTGTGAGCCAGCTGCTGAGCCCATGCAGTGTGATGGAGTGGTGTCTGGGGCACAGCGTCAGGAGTTTCGAAAGCGCAATGGGTTATGTTTCTACTGTGGTGATGCCTCTCATGCTATTTCAGTCTGCCCTAAGCGGGGAAGACGTTTTGCACGCTCAGTTGTCTTGGGTAGTGTTCAGACTAAGTTTTTATTAACTGTCACTCTGATATGCTCTCTGTCCTCATTTTCTGCTCAGGCTTTCGTTGATTCTGGAGCAGCTATTAACCTGATGGATTATGATTTTGCTAAACGTTGTGGATTTCCCTTGATACCCCTACAGAAGTCTATTCCCTACTGGGGATCGATTCTACCCCTTTGGCTGAGAATAAACCTCAGTTCTCTACTCAGGTGATAATGAGGGTTGAACCTGATCACCAGGAGTGCTGCAAATTTTTGGTTCTATATAATCTGCATGACATTATCGTGCTGGGTTTCCCTTGGTTACAGTCTCATAATCCTGTTTTGGATTGGAAATCTGTGTCTGTAACCAGTTGGGGCTGCCAATGTGTTAATACCAACACTCCTGTTTTTTCTGCCTCCCCCAGGCTGAGGATGTTCCTGACTTTTTGTTTGATTTTTCTGATGTGTTTAGCGAAAGTAAATCTGCATCCTTACCTCCCCATAGGAGCTATGACTGCGCTATTGAATTAGTGCCAGGTAGTAAATTCCCTAAGGGTCGCCTTTTTAACTTGTCTGTACCTGAACATGACGCTATGCGGTCTTATATCAAGGAATCATTGGAGAAGGGTCATATCAGACCATCCTCTTCACCCTTAGGTGCCGGTTTTTTCTTTGTGGCCAAAAAAGATGGTTCATTAAGGCCGTGTATTGATTATCGTCTCTTGAACAATATTACTGTGAAATATCAATACCCGTTACCCTTGATTTCTGACCTGTTTTCCAGGGTGAAAAACGCTACTTGGTTTACCAAGCTTGACCTCAGGGGGGCGTATAACCTTATTCGCATTAAGCACGGGGATGAATGGAAGACGGCATTTAACACCCCTGAAGGGCATTTTGAGTACCTTGTGATGCCCTTTGGGCTCACTAATGCTCCTTCCGTCTTCCAGTCCTTCATGAATGACATTTTCAGGGATTTTGTGGACAAGTTTCTGATTGTTTATTTGGATGATATCTTGATTTTTTTAATGACTGGGACTCTCATGTGAAACATGTTCGAACTGTATTCCAGATTTTGAGAGAGAATGCTCTGTATGTGAAGGGATCAAAGTGTCTTTTTGGCGTACAGAAGATCTCATTTCTGGGATTCATTTTGTCCCCATCTGTTATTGAAATGGACCCGGTCAAGGTTCAGGCCATCTGTGATTGGGTCCAACCTACTTCATTAAAGGCTCTTCAGAGATTTTTGGGTTTTGCCAATTTTTATCGTAAATTTATTGGTAATTTCTCTGTTATTGTTAAACCATTAACTGATTTGACCAGAAAGGGTTCTGATGTGGTGAATTGGCCTCCTGAGGCAGTCTCTGCGTTTCAGGAACTTAAGCAGAGATTCACTTCTGCTCCTGTTCTACGGCAGCCTGATGTTTCTCTGCCATTTCAGGTGGAGGTTGATGCCTCTGAAATTGGGGCAGGTGCCGTTTTGTCCCAAAAAGATCCAGAGACCTCTAAAAGTAACCCTTGTGCCTTTTTCTCTCGAAAATTTTCTCCTACTGAACGTAATTATGACGTGGGTAATCGGGAGTTATTGGCCATGAAGTGGGCTTTTGAAGAGTGGAGACATTGGCTGGAGGGAGCCAAACATCAGGTGGTGGTCCTTACGGACCATAAGAATCTGGTCTATCTGGAATCTGCCAAGCGACTCAATCCTAGACAGGCCAGGTGGGCCTTGTTTTTCACACGTTTTAATTTTGTGGTTTCCTTTCTTCCTGGCACTAAGAATGTTAAGGCGGATGCCCTCTCGAGGAGTTTCCTTGCGGACTTTCCTGAGCTATCTGATCCCTCTGTTATTTTGAAGGAGGGTGTAGTTCTTTCCGCCATCTCGCCTAATTTGAGACTTGCTCTGGAGGGTGTCAGGAGGATAGGCCCGAGCGCTGCCCTGTTGGAAAGTTGTTTGTCCCGGACCAATGGAAAAAAGAGTGTGATGTCTGAGATTCATTGTTCCGCATTGGCTGGGCATCCCGGAATTTTTGGTACCAGAGACTTGGTTAGTCGGTCCTTTTGGTGGCCTACCTTGTCTCGCGATGTCAGGGAATTTGTGCAGTCCTGCGGGACTTGCTCTCGCTCCAAGCCTTGCTCTCGCTCTAGTGGTTTGTTGATGCCATTGCCTGTGCCCAAGAGACCATGGACCCATATCTCTATGGATTTCATTTCCGATCTTCCTGTTTCTCAGAGAATGACCACCATCTGGGTAATTTGTGATAGGTTTTCCAAAATGATACATCTTGTGCCATTACCTAAGTTGCCTTCCTCCTCTGAATTGGTGCCGTTGTTCCTTCAGCACGTGGTTCGTTTACACGGCATTCCTGAGAACATTGTGTCTGACAGAGGAGTCCAGTTTGTTTCCAGATTTTGGAGGACTTTTTGTTCTAAACTGGGTGTTCAATTGTCTTTCTCCTCGGCATTTCATCCTCAGACCAATGGTCAAACTGAGAGAACAAACCAGACATTGGAGACTTATCTAAGATGCTTTGTGTCTGCTGATCAGGATGACTGGGTCTCTTTTTTGCCTTTGGCTGAGTTTGCTCTTAATAATAGGGCTAGCTCTGCCACTTTGATGTCTCCGTTTTTCTGTAATTCTGGGTTTCACCCTCGATTTTCTTCAGGACAGACGGAGGCTTCTGTCTGTCCAGGTGTTGACTCTGTTGTTGAGCGTATGCAGCAGATTTGGGACCAGGTAGTGGAGAGGTTGTCCCTCTCTCAGGAGAAGGCCCAGCGGTTTGCTAACCGGCATAGGACTGATGGTCCTCGGTTTAAAGTGGGGGACTTGGTCTGGTTGTCCTCAAAGAATATTCCTATGAGAGTAGCATCTCCTAAATTTAAGCCTAGGTTCATTGGACCTTATAAGATCATGGAGATTATTAATCCTGTTTCTTTTCGTTTGCTTCTTCCAGGGACATTTAAGATCCATAACGTGTTCCACAAGTCCTTGTTGAAGAGGTTTGTTGAGCCAGTGGTTCCTGCTGCTGTGCCTCCTGACCCTGTTTTGGTTGAGGGCAATCTGGAGTATGTGGTTGAGAAAATATTGGATTCTCGTTTTTCTAGACGAAGACTCCAGTATTTGGTTAAATGGAGAGGTTATGGTCAGGAAGATAATTCTTGGGTGTTTGCTTCGGACATCCATGCTAGGAGACTTATCCGTGCGTATCAAAGAACTCATCCTGACCGACCTGGTTGCTCAAATGAGGGTTCGGTGACCCCTCCTCAAGGGGGGGGTACTGTTGTGAATGGGTTTGAGATGAGTTCTGAGCAGAGGCTCCCTCTGGTGGTTACAAGCGGTACTAGTGAGGATTGGGAATCAGGTGTTACTGATTGGTCTTATTTAAGGGAATCATTTTCCCATCAGGGTTGCCGGTGATCAATTGTTCTGGTCTGAATCCTTCTTTCCAGTTTCCCTTGTAGCCTGCTGTGTCGTGTCTGCATCTCCTGCTATCAGATAAGACAATTTCTTATTTTGTGTTTTTGCTATATTTTTGCATTTTGTCCTGCCCTTCTGTGGGGGCCTTCTGGGTCCCCTCCGGGGGCTTTTGCCCTCTCAGTTTAGTCCAGCCACTGTGTTTTGTACTTTTGCTTTTTCCAGTTTTTTCAGTGGCTGCTGTTTTTGTTACACCAGAGAACTAATTTAGGTGGTAGAGGTCGTGTGATCTCAGGTGATTTTGAAATTAGTAGAGTTGGTGCTTTTCAGGGTTTTCTGGGATTGCAGTAAGTACCCTTCCTGTCCTTTTCTATTTAGATAGTTTGGGCCCCAGCGTTTGCTCATACTATTTTCTTTCTGTGTCAGTATTTCCTCTTGTCTAACCGCCATTACTTGTTTGGGGGCTTTCTATTATCTTTGGGGTTCTGCTCCGGGGCAGATAGCTTTCCTATTTCTATCTTTAGGTGTAGTTAGTTTCTCAGGCTGTGACGAGGCGTCTAGGACCAACGTAGGAACGCTCCACGGCTGCCTCTAGTTGCGGTGGTTAGTCAGGGTACTGCAATCTCATAGATTCCAACTGCTCTGGTGTATTTCCTTTTTTGCCTGCACTCCTCAGCTACCGTAACATAACACAACTGGTATTCAATTTTCAGAGATTTTTCCCTCGGCTAAAGGTCCTTCAGCACTTCTTACAGATAACCTTTGCCTCATCAATAGGATTTTGGTCAAACAAGTGCCACACTGCACTCTTCCTACTATGGGATAAATTTTCAAGGCTTGCACGCTGTGCTAATTTGACCATCTGGCCAAGCTGTCCTGCAACTCTTTTTGTTTTTTTTTAACACGTTTTTGGACTGCTACTGGCCTGCCAGATAACCACAGCTGCGATGTCGATGCCTGCCGCCGATCCTCCTCATCTTCAGAGCTATTACCAGCGGCACGCTCTTCCCCCAAAGGATGCCAATCCGGGTCAACAACTGGGTCATCCGTCACCTCCTCTTCAATTTCATCTGCACCCTCCTCTGTGTCACCATGTAAGGTGGTATCGTATGCGGGAAGGGGCACCTGAGTTTCATCAGGGTCAGATTCTGGCTCAGTAGACGGCGAGGGCAATGCAGTGCTATGGGTGAATGTACCAGCAGAATCAGATACCGGTGGCTGTGCATCAGTGCACTCCATGTCATATTCATCTTGTACTGGGGAATTCAGGATCTGACTTGCTAACCCAGGCATGGTATGTTAAAAGAGCTCCATGGAGTAATCTGAAGTGTGGCCTGCCGCATCCTTCACTTTTGGTGTGGGTGAAGGACACAAGGAAAGGTGTTGTTCCTGACCAGGAGCCTGCACTGACGACCCAGTGCTTGCATTTTTTGAAACTTCAGAAGAGGAGGCGATAGAGCTGGAGGCTGTTTCGGCAATGTAAGCCAAAACCTGTTCCTGATGCTCCGGCTTTAAAAGCGGTTTACCTACTCCCAGAAAAGGGAGCCTTCCAGGCCTTCTGAAGCCAGACGATGACACAGGATCAATACCTCCTGCCTTAGGTGCTATTAGGCTTTTTGCACTACCAGCAGATGCACCACCACCACCACCATCATTCCCAGCTGGCCCCCCGCCCACGTCCGCAGCCTCTTCCACCATACTTCGTCATGTTTAGGAAAATGTACCAAAAATACCAGCAGATATATGGTACTGTATGAGGAGCATACAGCTGTATATGGCTTAGGGGAAAATTTTAATCTCCGTATATATTTCCGGAGTCACACATAGACGCTCACTCAGTATGGATTTGACTGTAATACAAAGAGCAGATATACGGTTCTGTATCAGAAGCGGACAGCTGTATACGGTGTAGGTGAAAATTGCAATCTCCGTATATATTTCCAGAGTCACACACAGACGCTCACTCAGTATGGATTTGACTGTAATCAAAGAGCAGATATACGGTACTGTATCAGAAGTGGACAGCTGTAAATGGTTTTGGGGAAATTTTCAATCTCCGTATATATTTCTGGAGTCACACACAGACGATCACTCAGACAGTATGGATTTGACCGTAATACAAAGAGCAGATATTCGGTACTGTCTCAGAAGCGTACAGCTGTATACAGTTTAGGGGAAAATTGCAATCTCCGTATATATTTCCGGAGTCACACACAGACACTCAGTATGGATTTGACCGTAATACAAAGAGCAGATATACGGTACTGTCTCAGAAGCGTACAGCTGTATACGGTGTAGGGGAAAATTGCAATCTCCGTATATATTTCCGGAGTCACACACAGATAGTCAGCATGTATTTGTGTGTGAAACCAGCCGGTACACGGTAGTGTGTGAGTAGCGTACAGCTCTATACGGTGTGGGAAAAAATGAACGGTCAGTAAGTGTGCAGAAAAAAAGAATAAAAGTATTAGTGCTGTGTAGAAAGCCGTCTGCACAGCTGCACAGCAATGTACAGTCATGGCCAAAAGTTTTGAGAATGACACAAATATTATATTTTCACATGATCTACTGCCCTCTGGTTTTTATGTGTGTTTGACAGATGTTTTTATCACAGACAGAAATATAATAATTGCAAACATATGAGTAACAAAAGCTTATATTGACAGTTAGAATGAATTAATGCAGCAAGTCAATATTTGCAGTGTTGACACTTCTTCAGGACCTCTGCAATTCTCCCTGGCATGATCTCAATCAACTTCTGGACCAAATCCTGACTGATAGCAGTCCATTCTTGCACAATCAATGCTTTCATTTTGTCAGAATTTTTAGGTTTTTGTTTGTCCACCCGTCTCTTGATGATTGACCACAAGTTCTCAATGGGATTAAGATCTGGGGAGCCAAAATCTCTATGTTTTGTTCCCTGAGCCATTTAGTTATCACCTTTGCTTTATGGCAAGGTGCTCTATCATGCTGGAAAAGGCATTGTTGATCACCAAACTGCTCTTGGAGGGTTGGGAGAAGTTGCTCTTGGAGGACATTCTGGTACCATTCTTTATTCATGGTTGTGTTTTTAGGCAAGACTGTGAGAGAGCTAATTCCCTTGGCTGAGAAGCAACCACACACATGAATGGTTTCAGGATGCTTAACAGTTGGCATGAGACAAGACTGGTGGTAGCGCTCATCTTGTCTTCTCCGAATGAGGCGTTTTCCTGATGTCCCAAACAATCGAAAAGGGGATTCATCAGAGAAAATAACTTTACTCCTGTCCTCAGCAGTCCACTGCCTGTACCTTTTGCAGAATATCAGTCTGTCCATGATGTTTTTTCTGGAGAGAAGTGGCTTATTTGCTGTCCTCCTTGAGACCAGGCCTTGCTCCAAGAGTCTCCGCCTCACAGTGCGTGCAGATGCACTCACACCTGCCTGCTGCCATTCCTGAGCAAGCTCTGCACTGCTGGTAGCCCGATCCCGCAGCTGAAACATTTTTAAGAGACGGTCCTGGCGCTTGCTGGTCTTTCTTGGGTGCCCTGAAGCCTTTTTGGCAACAATGGAACCTCTCTCCTTGAAGTTCTTGATGATGCGATAGATTGTTGACTGAGGTGCAATCTTTCTAGCTGCGATACTCTTCCCTGTTAGGCCATTTTTGTGCATTGCAATGATGACTGCATGTGTTTCTTTAGAGATAACCATGGTTAACAGAAGAGAAACAATGATGCCAAGCACCAGCCTCCTTTTAAAGTGTCCAGTGGTGTCATTCTTACTTAATCATGACAGATTGATCTCCAGCCATATCCTCATCAACACCCACACCTGTGTTAAAGGAGCAATCACTGAAAAGAGGTTAGCTGGTTCTTTTAAGGCAGGGCTGCAATGATGTTGAAATGTGTTTTGGGGGATAAAGTTCATTTTCTAGCCAAATATTGACTTTGCAAGTAATTGCTGTTAAGCTGATCACTCTTTATAACATTCTGGAGTATATGCAAATTGCCATTAGAAAAAGTGAAGCAGTAGACTTTGTAAAAATTTATATTTGTGTCATTCTCAAAACTTTTGGCCATGACTGTACACACAGCAATACAGCTATCAGGCAGCTTAACAACTAGCGCTGCTGCACACAAGAAAATCCTCCCTTGTCACTGCTCACTAACTGTACAGTACAATTACTATCAGCACAAGCACAGAAGAACTTCTCTTTCCTGCCTAACTCTCTCCCTACTGATAAACAGCCCCAGCAACCTCTCCCAACTGTTAATATCGGCAGAAGTAAAATGGAGGTTGTCGCTCAGGGCTTTTATAGACACTATGATGACGCCCCCCAAAGCAAGCCAATCACTGCAATGCCCTTCTCTAAGATGTAGAGGACGCTGCCCATGTCATCTCGTTGCCCACAGTGTACGTCCTTGCTCATTGGCTGAAAAAAGGTGCCTGCAAGCATTATGGGAAAACCGACTTGGGCGCTCGGGTCGATGACCGCATGGCATACTGCACGCTATGATGGGTTTCGGCCAACGAAACCCGACTTTGGCGAAAGTCGGCAACTTTTGAATCTGACAGACCTGTTTCGCTCAACTGTACCTGTTGTTTCTCCCCTATTTCCTTGTAGATTGTAAGGTTGCTAACAGTGTCCCCACTCCTAATGTAACTGTTTAAACTGCCCTACTTTGTATTGAATTTATTGTCTGTATATGTCCCTGCTTAATTGTAAAGTGCTGTAGAATATGTTGGGCTATATAAAATAAAAGTATTATTATTATTATTATTATGGATAAGGAATATAATACCGATACATTTGAACAAGTTTTTTTTTAGGCTATTTTAGCAACATAATATACCCAAGAAGATGAAGTACCCTACGAATGAGCAATATAATACTGATAAATTTTGTAAGGGTTATATACTAACAAAATATACTCAAGAATATCGATTAGCAAGACAAAAACAGCTGACCGGCACCGCTGACAGTGCTTGCCCCTCCGAATTTATGAATGTGCAGGAGCTGCAGTCGGCAAATCACCCGCAACCCTCCGGTGCTCATTCATGAAAAAACTTCCATAAAATCGAACAAAGAGAGAAGTGAATGGCACTCACCGGGTAAAATATGCAAGACTTTATTAGGGAATCTTCAACAGGAGAAAGGGAGTCGGAGAACAGGAGTGATGACGATCGTTTCGCGCAAAAAGCGTCACAACTGTGACCTGTGGAAGCGCTTTTTGCGCAAACGATCGTTGTCTTTCTTGTTCTCCAGCTCCCATTCTCCCATTAAAGATTCCCTAATAAAGTCTTGCATATTTTACCCGGTGAGTGCCATTCACTTCTTTTTTTGTTCGATACTCAAGAATATGTAATACCCTATGGATGAGCAAGACAATACTGATACATTTTTTAACAAGTTTTTTGAGGCTTTTATACCAAAGAAATGTACCCAAAGATGTTGTAATACCCTATGGGTGATCAATATAATACTGATAAATTTGGAACAAGTATTTAAAGGCTTATATAGCAACTAAATGTACCCAAGAAGATGAAATAAACTGTCCCACATTTCAAAGACATGGTGATAGGAAATTTAGGTTGTGAGCCTCTATGGAGACAGCGATGATAATGTATGTAAAGCACTGTGGAATATGATAGTGCTATATAAGCGAAGGATAATAAATAAATAAAATGGGTGAGCAATATGATACAGAAAAATTTGGAAAAAGTTTTTGGAGGTTTATATAACAAAGAAAAGTACTCCAAACCACGGAATAGTCTATAGGTGAGCATTACAATACCCATACATTTTTGTAGGCTTATAAAACACTGAAATCTACCCAAGAATATGTAAAAGTCTATGAATGAGCAATATAATAACGATACATTTTGTAAACAAATTTTGGGAGGTTTATATACCAACAAAATGAACCCCAGACCACGGAAGAGTCTGTTGGGCGCCGGGTTTTTCCCGCTGTGTGGGTTGGATCCAGGTCATTGCCTGGTGCCGTGGTTTACCATTCATGTCTGGCCTATGTGACTGTTGCTCAGCACAGACCTCAGTCCCGGTGTCTTGCTCAGACTTGCAGTATACCTGTAGTTACTGCTGGCTCTCCAGCTAAGTCTATGGTAACCAGTGTTATACATGTGCAGCCTCACATCCTAGAGTCTAAGTCCAGAGATCACCGTACTGAGCATGTCCGTGATGTGGCGTCTTCATATTGGTCCTCGGACATCATCTGCTCAGGTGATGTGGCAGCTCTGGATTGGCCCATGGGTGATGTCAGCGTGAGTGTTTGGGGAGGAGCTTTGGGTTTAAAAGGCTCCCAGCCACGCCCGCGGGTGCGCTAGTATCATTTATGGTTGGTGTGTGTGAATGGATACGCTACCACTCTGTATGCACATGTGTTTGTGTGTGTTAGCTACCTTCATAGGCAGGGTTTTTTGTTTTCTTGACCCCGCTTGGCTTAGCACCTGTTTCGGCCAAGTGTGTGGTTAGCACGGGTCAGTCTCAGGGTAAGATCCAACCATTAGAGCTTTGCTCGGCTGTTTATTCTACAGGATTTTCCTCTTGCGCCTTTTGTGCTTTTTATCTAGTTTCAGCATCTGCTTCTTCCCCATGTGTGCAGTTAGCACAGCTTACTGGCAGCTGGCGCACCTCACGTGCTAAATCCCTGTGATGCTAACAGGATATTGCACTTATTATTCATTGTTTCAGTGTCATGATCCAGACCGGGTTTTGAGTCCTGTTTTCCCCTTATCCCAGTCTGGTCATGTCAGGGGTTAACTTTCTCAGCCTCAGTCTGGTTTCAGGATTACTATTTATCTCGTAAAAAGAGGGGGGAGAAGCCAGAGCTGCCTATGGTCAGCATGCAATACATAAAGTGCATATGCACATATTGGTTTCTAACTGTATTTAAAAAGGAGACATTTGGCAAATAATTGATCAATTCTTTGAGCCACCCCGCCACGACAAGGCATTCTCATATGGGGCAGTCCTACTCTACGTTTTTTATATTCGCTGTGCCATTACGGCCTCCTAGATGTATAAAAGCAAGACTGCAAAAAATCAAAGCAAAAGTACCTGAAGCATTGCTGAATCACTCCCATGGTGCCAGTAAGGCAAGCACAGGTAAAAGCCAACCGGGTCCGGAGATGGACATTTCAGATCTGACTTCTACACTTGCCAAACCAGCAACCACAGATGAAGGGTGAAACAGGCCCAGACACAGGTGCACAATCAAACAGAGCCTGGGGCAGGGCAGGGCTGCTGTAAGTGTGTACAGCAGCCTAGGTCAATCACAAAAAAAAAAAAACAGATAGAATGGCGTGCATAACCCAGCGCGCATGGCAACAAGTGGTGGTCAGCCGAGACACGGTGGATATGGACATTAGATACTGTCCACCCCAAAGGCCTTAATGAAAGCCTGAGCTATGCTCCATTTCTGTGATCTTCCGCTATCGCGCGCCTTGTGCTCTCTTGTTCTCGCCTTCCAGTCGATATGTTGTTTTTAACTCTTTTATTTTTATTCATAGATTCTGTGTTTGTGATCACACTTATTTATTGTCTCGTGGATGAACAGATGAAGACCATCACTTCTTTTTGTTTTTTTGTTTTAGTTTGTGTATCAGTCATATTAACTGTATATTATGCTTTTTGGCGTCTCCGGTAATATATTACTTTACTTTTATTTTTTATTTTTTATTTTGTATTTTTTCGTTCATTATTATTATTTCATTCTCTCTACATTTATGTTTGTTATATTTTTATGTGGTTTTCATTTTTCATGTCTTGGTGTTATTTGATTTTGGTGTATTTATTATGTATTATTTACCTATGGTGATAATATCGGTTTTTGTTATATTGATGTACCATATGTGTATGATTTTTGTTATCAATTTTCCTTTGTATACATTTTACACATCACTGATATAATCTGCATCTTTATGATTGTGCCTCTGCCTTGATCTGACACCGCCGCGGCCCTGCACGCATGCGCGCCCCATACCGCTCTGCACCGTGGCCATCGGCGTCTTCCAGGCTCGGGTGGTTGCCTAGGTAACCCTCTGAGCTTGACGCTGGTGCCACGCTGTGGTGTGAGTCACTGGGACGGCGGATGCGTCATTTCCGGTCGCGGCTCTGCCACTTCTGGTATGACGATATTTAAAGTCCATCTGTACTTTCCACGCTGTGCCCCCGAAGAAGGAGTTTCCTCCGAAACGCGCGTCGGGCTGGGGTGTGGATCGCTGTTACAGTCCCCGCTCCCCTGCTGCCATCAGGTACACCAGCTGCTTAAAAATGCCCCATTATATAGATATGCGATATTGTACTAAGTGTGCCATATGCATAAGCATCTATTATGATGTGCAGTATATCGGATATACCTTGCCATCTAGTGGTTGTTGTTATCAAAGCCTGATCACTTTATATAAATGCCGGCTATTATATTAATATCAAATATCATGGCAATGGATACTACATTCAACCATCAGTGATTTGTATGCGATGTCTAGGGTGTAGCCATACTGATATATGTTCATATACCTATTGAGATACTTATTACTATCTTTGGGACTGTTCCTTTGATCCATTCCCCCCTTTGTTCCATATTGATGGATTGCGATGCAGCAGTTGTTACTCCATTTCTCCCTTGATTTGTTATTCCTGTCCTTTATTCCCATACTATTTAATGTTATGTATTTTGTACAATAAATTTTGCTTTTACTATGTATTGGACTAGTTTGATCGCATTTTTTTGAGTTTTTCTCATGTTTTGGTTTTGTAACTAAATTAAAAAGCAAAAGTTCTTTTAAATAACACAGAGTTCTTAGTAACACTGTTTTTGATAAAAAATAGCATAAAAGCCATCCCACCGTCAACAATGGTGACTCTAACTGTCCTACGCTAATATTAAAAACCTTACCATGTGTCAAAGTTGACCTCAGTGTGTGAATAAGGGCAGACAAAAGGACCGGGTCCCAACCAGTGGACACCAGTCAGGGGAAGCTTTTAAATGTAATTTCCAGTTCATGAAAGGGAGGCCACACCCCAGCTTGCACAGAATGCAAAAAATACAAAGAAAAAGCACAAAATTTGAGCTTGGTTTAAGTTGGTATACATGCAGCACATAAACACATGTTCACATCGGCCATAAAACATACAGAACCTACAAAAAACAAAATGAGCAACTAAATAAGTAAAAAAGCAAAAGTGCATTTAAATAACAGAGTTCTTAGTAATATCAATAAATATTAAAAAAAATTGGTGGTGGTGACTAGAGTTGAGCGATACTTTCCGATATCCTAAAGTATCGGAATCGGAATGGTATCGCCGATATCACTAAAATATCGGCGATACCCGATACCGATACCGGAAGTCCCATGTAAGTCTATGGGAACAAAATATCGCAACTAAAAAAAACCCATTCTTTCCTTGTAAACACTAAATATACACACATAGAATACATATATATATATATACATGTCATTGTGACATATATATATACATATATGTATAGTTTATACACTTCTACATAGTAAAATATCCTCTCATTCAATTGCCGGGTAAAGCCGGCTTCAGTGAAAAGACAGAAGCACCCGACATGAAATGACACTTGGTGTACATAGGGTTAACCATGTCTTTTCATGTCGTTTGCTATCTGATTTGCACAAACAATTAAATCAGACTATGTGTGCAAAATTTCACACTTAGGGTTAATTAAAGGTGTAAATCGTTGTAAAAAAAACGGACTTTTTTGCTACGAATTACACCTTTAATTAACCCTACAGTGTGAATTTGCACACATAGTCTGATTAATTGTTTGTGAAATTAGATGCAAAGGACATGAAAAGACATGTTAACCTTGTACACCAGTGTCATTCAGTGAGGGTCACCCGACATGAAATGACACTTGGTGTACATAGGGTTAACCATGTCTTTTCATGTCCTTTGCTATCTATTTGCACAAACAATTAAATCAGACTATGTGTGCAAAATTTCACACCTGTAGGGGTTAATTAAAGGTGTAAATTCGTTGTAAAAAAACGGACTTTTTTGCTACGAATTTACACCTTTAATTAACCCCTACAGGTGTGAAATTTTGCACACATAGTCTGATTTAATTGTTTGTGCAAATTAGATAGCAAAGGACATGAAAAGACATGGTTAACCCTATGTACACCAAGTGTCATTTCATGTCGGGTCACCCGACATGAAATGACACTTGGTGTACATAGGGTTAACCATGTCTTTTCATGTCCTTTGCTATCTAATTTGCACAAACAATTAAATCAGACTATGTGTGCAAAATTTCACACCTGTAGGGGTTAATTAAAGGTGTAAATTCGTTGTAAAAAAACGGACTTTTTTGCTACGAATTTACACCTTTAATTAACCCCTACAGGTGTGAAATTTTGCACACATAGTCTGATTTAATTGTTTGTGCAAATTAGATAGCAAAGGACATGAAAAGACATGGTTAACCCTATGTACACCAAGTGTCATTTCATGTCGGGTGCTTCTGTCTTTTCACTGGAAGAAGCCGAGCGGTGAAACGCGCGTCGGGGTTACAGGACGGGCTACTTTTATCCACATCAGGTGAATCGCTTTTACACTTTTGAGCTGGCACTTGCCTGTATTTAATACTTTATGATTGAATAGCGATGCTTTTCACCTCCTCCCTGTTTTCATATTAACGTCCATATGTATTCATTCCGGTGATAAAATAGGTTCATTTCGGCCATGCACCACATATCAGCTGGCTTTGCTCCCTGCACTTAGCAGTTAATTTGAGTTTTACCTCTTACTGAATCTTTTTATTATTTTTTAAGCACAATGCACTTTGATTAATGGTATTAGAGCTATTTATTTATTGCACCAAATTTTTCCAGTTATTTAACTGCTAATTTTGGTTCATTTATTGCACCATATTATTTTCAGCTATTCAGCTGCTAACTAGGACTCAGTTCTTAAATATTTAGCAATTGCGTTTGTCTATCAGCTGCATTGCATTTAGTATTTGCTATAGCCCCATTTATTTTTGGATTACTGTTGAGAACTTTGTTATGGTTATTTTGTAACTATTATAATATCTACCCACTGGGAGTTATTAATTATATTTATAACATTGGGAGTTATTATGCATACACATTAAATATGGTATTTTGCCTAATATTATTTTTTTTGCACTAAATATATTTTACCTTTATCACCAATTTTTCAATGAGACGTTTTTTTTGTTAATAATTGATTATTGTGGAGATATATATATATACATACTGATTATATACAATTATGTGGATACCCTTTGTCCTTATTTTGGAGGTATTTTTTTGCTTATTTTAAATTTTACTTATAATTTTAAACTTGTTTTCAATAAAGTATATTAATTTTATGGATTGCTTCTATTTCCTTTTCTTATCATGAAATAAGGAATTGCATGTATATTCTGAACGGAAGTGCCATAGTTTATTTTCTTGGGACATTATATTTAACGATATGCACTTGTCAGGATCGCTGGTGTATCGCTACATGATCGCTGCTGAGCTGCCAAACAGGCAGCTCAGGCAGCGATCTGGGACAGCGACACTGCGGGTAACATCGCTTAAGGGCCCGTCTCACATAGCGATATCGCTACCGAGATCGCTGCTGAGTCACTAGTTTTGTGACGCAGCAGCGAGCTCACCAGCGATATCGCTGTGTGTGACATTCAGCGACGATCAGCCCCCCTGCTGGGTATCGCTGATCGTCGCAGAAATGTCAGGACCTTTTTTTGATCGCTGGTTTCCCTCTGACAGGCACGCATCGCTGCGTGTGACAGGCGGGAGACCAGCGATCCGCTGGTAACCAAGGTACACAGCGGGTTTCCAGGCACCGCGCAGCGCTTGGAAACCCGCTGTGTACCTTGGATACCAGCTCCCTGCATCAGGGCGCTGGTATCCAAGGTACACAGCGGGTTTCTAGGCACAGCCCCGCGCCTGGAAACCCGCTGTGTACCTTGGTTACCAGCGGATCGCTGGTCTCCCGCCTGTCACACGCAGCGATGTGTGCCTGTCAGCGGGAAACCAGCGATCAAAAAAAGGTCCTGACATTTCAGCGACGATCAGCGATACCCGGCAGGGGGGCTGATCGTCGCTGAATGTCACACACAGCGATATCGCTGGTGAGCTCGCTGCTGCGTCACAAAACTAGTGACTCAGCAGCGATCTCGGTAGCGATATCGCTATGTGAGACGGGCCCTTAAGT
This sequence comes from Oophaga sylvatica, assembly GCA_033576555.1. Classification (NCBI taxonomy): domain Eukaryota; kingdom Metazoa; phylum Chordata; class Amphibia; order Anura; family Dendrobatidae; genus Oophaga; species Oophaga sylvatica. The sequence goes on along the minus strand of JARQOD010000010.1, from coordinate 111,212,574 downwards.
GGAAAGCTTAATTGATTGCTTTCCACTTTCACTTCAGGTCAGCCAGGGACACAATCAGTGACGTCAGAGGGAACTGATTAACAAAAATAGGGGTTCCCTTCGAAAAAAAAATGGCGTGGGGTCCCCCCTATTTTTGTTAACCAGCCAGATGAAGCAGACCGCTGAGGCCTGGATTTTCAGGCTGTTAAGGAGCCAAGATCCATGGACTTTGCCAGCCTGATAATACTAGGCCACAGCAGTCTGCATATCTTGGCTGATTAACAAAAATAGGGGATCCCCTCGAAAAAAATTGGCGTGGGGTCCCCCCTATTTTTGTTAACCAGCCAGATGAAGCAGACCGCTGAGGCCTGGATTTTCAGGCTGTTAAGGAGCCAAGATCCATGGACCTTGCCAGCCTGATAATACCAGGCCACAGCAGTCTGCATATCTTGGCTGATTAACAAAAATAGGGGATCCCCTCGAAAAAAATTGGCGTGGGGTCCCCCCTATTTTTGTTAACCAGCCAGATGAAGCAGACCGCTGAGGCCTGGTTTTTCAGGCTGGTAAGGATCCAATATTCATGGACCTTGCCAGCCTGATAATACCAGGCCACAGCAGTCTGCTTAGCTTGGCTGGTTAACAAAAATAGGGGATCCCCTCGAAAAAAAAACGGCGTGGGGATCCCCCCTATTTTTGTTAACCAGCCAAGTAAAATGCAGACTGCTGCGGCCTGGTATTAAAAGACTGTCAAGGCCCATGGATTTTGGCCCTCAACAGCCTGATAATACCAGGCTACAGCAGCCCCACATTTGGCGCATCAAAAGATGTGCCAATTGTGGCACTTTACCCGGCTCTTCCCACTTGCCCTGTAGCGGTGGCAAGCGGGGTAATTAAGGGGTTAATGTCACCGTTGATTGCACGGTGACAATAAGCCCGGTTAATAATGGAGAGGCGTCAATAAGACACCGATCCATTATTAATCCCAAAGTTATTAAATGTATAAAAAAAAGACAAAGCAAGAAAAAAGTATTTTAATGAAATAAAAGAGACAACACAGTTTTCATTAATTTATTACTCTCTCATTCCTGCGACGCCATCGATCTCCTGTAAAAAAAAGAAAAAAAACAAACCAACAGTATACCACCTGTCCGACGCAGTCCATAACGACAGTCCCACGATGATCCAACTCTGCTACATCGCAATGACAGGCAGAGCCTGTCATCGCGACGCAGCACAGCTGATTACCTGCTTCCCCGGCGGTGACGTCATCGGACTGACTGCTTTACGGCCGGGATTACCCAGCAGTCACTGCAGTTATCGCGAGAAACTGCATGTGACCGCCGGGGAAAGAAGATTGCGGCCATGAAGCAGTCCAGGACGTGACCGCCGGAGATCTTCTGACAGGTAAGTGCCGCTGACTCCTGACAGACCCGACCGACGGACACTGACAGTGACAGTGACAATCCCGATTCCGGTATCCGATATGACGAAAATATCGGAACTCGGAATCGGAATTCCGATACAGCCAATATCGGCCGATACCCGATATTTGCAGTATCGGAATGCTCAACCCTAGTGGTGACAGATTCAGTAAACAGGTGCACTTTGTACCGCCTGCCTAATGCTGAAACACTATCAAGGTTGTTTGTTGAGCATGTGGTGCATGGTGTGCCTTTGAGTGTGGTTTCTGATAGAGGAGTACAATTTATGTCCAAATTCTGGTGGGCTATTTGTAAAATGTTAGGTATTAGTTTGGCCTTCTCCTCGGCCTACCATCCCAAAACCAATGGTCAGACAGAGAGGACCAATCAGTCTCTTGAACAAATTTTATGGTGTCTTGCCACATCCCAGCAGGATGATTGGTGCTCTTTGTTGCCAGTGGTGGAATATGCATTTAATAATTGGATTAATCAGTCCACTGGCACCTCTCAGTTCTTTTGTAACTACGATTTTCATCCCCATTTTGGTGAATTTTCAAGGCTGGATTCAGGGTATCCAGGGGCTGATTCTGCTATTCAGCGGTAGGGGGAGTATGGAGGGAGGTCCAGAGGAACATTGGGGAGGCTCAGGGCAAACACAAACATTTTGCTGATAAGCAACTGTCTTCGGGGACGGTATTTTTAGTAGGGAATAAGGTGTGGTTGTCTACCAAGAACATACAGTTGAAGGTTCCTTCTGTTAAGCTGGGTCCCAAGTTTATTGGCCCTAATGAGATCATGCGCCTTCCTCTGTCACTTCGGATCCCCAATGTGTTTCATAAGTCCCTCTTCAAGTCATTTTGCCTCCCTCTGTTGGGTCTCCATGCCTTCCGCCACCTGTCTCTGTGAATGGTCAGACTGAGTATGAAGTGGAACGGATTGTGGATTCTCGCATGGTCCGCCGTTCATTTCAGTACTTGGTTCATTGGAGGGGTTACGGTCCTGAGGAGCAATCGTGGGTCCCGGCTCTATCTGTCCATGCAGATCGATTGGTTCGGGCATTTCATTCACGTTATCATTGGAAACCTGGGGGTCCGGTGGCCCTCTTTTGAGAGGAGGGTACTGTCATAATCCAGACCGGGTTTTGAATCCTGTCTTCCCCTTTTCCATGTCTGGTCATGTCAGGGGTTAACTTTCTCAGCCTCAGTCTGGTTTCAGGTTTGCTATTTATCTCCGCTGCATCCTGTAGGCGGTGGCAGCTATAGTTTCTGCCTACAGTCTGTGTAGCTGACTCAGAATGCCCTGATTTGCCCTGCTGCTTTTGCTGACTAAACCTGTGTCTGTTTATCCCCTCTTCCCATCCCAACTCTGTGTTCCTCTTTCATGTATTGACTCCCTGGTTTTGACTTGGCTTGGACCCTGGCCTGCTGTTTGTCTCTTGTCTTTGGCATATCTGCTCCTGTCCAGTACTGACCCATTTGGCTTGTTTCTGACTCTGTGCTTGTTTATTCCTTTGATACTGCGCTACAGACTAATATTGACCCGGTTTGTTTGACCATTCCGCTGCCACCTGGTGGTGGCCTCGCTGCTGCTCTTGCTGTGTGCAGTCCTCCCTCCACTCTATTGCCATCTAGTGGAGCTTGCATCTACCTGCATAACAGCAGCGTGATATTCAGTATCCTCTCTGTGAAGTTAACAGAGCGAGGTACCCTGCGTTCCATTCACACTGTGTGGCATTAACTCAGTGTGCTTAAGGAGAACGCTCGCTACTCTATACCGTCATTGTTCACATTAGCAGCAGTTTCACACCTCTGCATGGTGGACCCCAGGTTGCGATTGCACTTTAAGTTATATTTTATTTCAGTGCAATCCGCCAACCCTAACAGAGTCTGTGAATGACCAATATAATACCAATACATTTTAAAGAAGTTTTTTGAGGATTATATACCAAAGAAATATACTCTAGACACAGAATAGTCTGTGGGTGATCAATATAATACCAATAAAATTTTTAACAATTTTTGTGAGGGTTATATACTAACCTGTGATGCTGGATGGCTCAGAGATATAACCCAGCAAACTTTTTTAATGTTTTTTTCTACTGTTAAATACCTCCAAAATGTGACAGAAAGCACATAATACTGCATGGATGAGTATTCTAATCCTGAATTTTTTTTTATATACCACCATAATGCAACAATAACCATGTTAAACTGTATAGATGAGTCATTGAATCCATAAAAAAATTTTGCACGAAAATATTTTCAAAGTGTAGTTGATGTACTTATGCAGTCCATAAAGATTTGTAGCAAAGCTAGGCAGAAAATATGAGGAGGATCATCCATAGACCCCTGAAAGGCAACAACTGGCCAGTCTCATTCAAATATTAAAAACATTTTATGTACTGCTGTCATATGGTGGTGTGGAAAAGTTTGGGCTAAGGTACTGCCACACTACACGATCCCGCTAGCGATCACGATAACGACGCATACTATTGCGATCGCTAGCGGGATCGTTTCAATATCGCTAGTGGCGGCCAAATTTAGCGATGTCGTTAAGGACGCTATCGCGGTTAGCGATCTCCTTAACGACTTTAGCGGTACAAAATACCGCTAAATCGCTAAAAAAAGGTGCCACACTCAGCGATATATACTTACCAGCGGGACGCCGACGATAAAAATAGGGTCCGGAACGATGTCAGCGACGAACGAGATCACAGCAGGATCTCAGCAGGGGCCACGTCGTCGCTAGATGCCGCACACAACAACGTCGCTAACGGGATCGCTAAATAGTGACTTTTTTAGCGATCTTGTTAGCGACGCTGTCTAGTGTGGCATACCCTCTAATCTAGGCTTTGTTGATTTTTATGAGAGTGAGCCTGTGTGCATTCTCTGTTGACAGGCAAAAGCACATGTCTGTTATGACCCCCCTAGCAGCACTAAAAATCCGCTCAAACAAGACGCTAGCAGCAAGGCAGCAAAACGCCTCCAAGGCCTAGAGGACAGCTGATGCCATGTGTCCAGCTTTGAGACCCATAGTTGAAAGTTGCAGAGGAATTAGGGAGTACGCCAGTTTTGTCAGCCAGGTGTTGCTTGACCATCTTTAAAGACTTTTCCCTCCTTGACAAAAATATCCGGTCATCAGGCCCTTGGCGCTGAACTGGTGTCATGAAATTGGCCCACGCCTTTGAAAGTGTACCTCAGCTTCTGCTTTTTGTCTCCCTTTCCCCCTGCTGCTTGCCTTGCCTGATGGGAATTTTTTCAACATATTTTCCACAATGGATTTCTGGTATAGCACCATTTTAGAAGACCTCTCCACCTTAGGAAGAAGAGATGCAAAGTTCTCCTTGTAGCTTGGGTCATGCATGGTGAACAACCAGTACTCTTTTTGGCCAAGATGAATGAAACAAGAGGGTCACGGGAAAAGCAGTGGTGCATAAAGTGGACCATATATGCCAAGCTCGATACAGCCAACAATTCCCTTTCTCCACCATGATGATGACTTTCCATCTCTTCCTCCTCGGTCTCTTCCTCTTCCTCTTCACAAAGGTTGTGTGGCTACTAGCCTCTGTTGCGCTAGCCACCAGCTCCTGTTACTCCTCTACCTCCTCAGCATCCACCTTCTCATTTTTTTCCAATCCACCCTGAGTAGATGAGATGAGGCTGGGCTGGTTACAATCTCTCTGTGTTATGTCTTTCTTTATCCCCATCTGGTTTGCATGCACAGCTTCATGTTTAATTGTGAGCAGCAACTGTTTAAGTAGACACAGAAGAGAAGATAGTTGCGCTGACTATGGCATCAATTGCCACACACCATCTTTGTAGATCCTCAAACCAAACAAATGTCAGTCATCCATGCCCACTCTTCATTTGTTATGTGTGGAGGCTGACCAGAATACAGACGGACGTGTTGGAGCTAGTACTCAACTACTTACCTCTTCTGCTCACAAAGCCTTGACAGAATGTGCAGTGTGGAGTTCCAATGCATGGTGACGTTGCACAACAGTTGGTGAGCTGGCACTTGCGTGCGCTGCTGCAGCACTGCCAGAGTGGCGGCAGCTTTAGCCATCTTGCGGAAATGGGTGCTGATGCGGCATACTTTGACCAGAACCCTGGCAAATCTGGGAATGTTTTCAGAAATTGGTAAACTACCAAGTTGAGCACATATGCCAAGCATGGTATGTGTGTGAGCTTGCCAATAGTGATGAGCGAGTGTGCTGGTTACTCGAGTTTTCCGAGCATGCTCGGGTGTTTCCGAGTATCTTGGGCATGTTCGTAAATCATATCTGAGTCCCCATAGCTGCATAATTTGCGACTGCTAGAGAGCCTGAATACATGTGGGGATTCCCTAACAAACAGGCAATCCCTGCATGTATTCAGGCTGTCTAGCAGCCGCAAATCATGCAGCTACGGGTACTGAGACATAATTTAAGCACACGCCCATGATACTCGAAGAACACCCAAGCATGCTCGGAAAACTCGAGTAACTAGCACACTCGCTCATCACTACTTGCCAAGCTTTCCAGCCGCCATCAGATTACACCCATAATCACTCATGACCATGCCTGGTTATTCCTTTAAGTAAATCTGCCACGGTGTGCAGTTTATCTCTTAGACAAATTAGCTTCAGCAGAGCCTATTGCCACTTCGCTGTGGCAGTGCTGCAGAGCTTCCAGCTGATGTGGATGACGTGCTCTGAGATACCACATTGGAGATGGAAGATGAGGAGGAGCAGGAGGGGTGGAGAAACTGATGTAGGAGGTGAAGGAAACCCTGATAGATGTAGGAACAGCAGTCATCGGCATCAGGATCACATGCGTTGTGCCAGGATGTGACTCGGCCCCACTCTCCACTATGTTCAGCCAGTGTGCCATCATGTAGCGTCCCTGGCCACAAGCACTTGTCCACATGTCGGCCGTGAAGTGGACATTGCCAGTAAGTGCATTGGAAAGAGCACGGGTGATGTTCCTGGACATGTGCTGGTACAAGGCGGAGACGCCACACTGGGATAAAAAGTGGTGGTGGGGACTGTGTACCGAGGGACAGTTGCCGCAGGAGTCAGCTGCCATACTCCATGTCTACCAGACTAAATAGCAACATTTCCATGGCAAGCATCCTGGAAATGTGCTCGTTTACCATATGGGCCTGTGGGTGGCTGGGAACTTTCTTTTTCATTCCAAAGCCTGGGTGTCATGCACAGTGTGGGAAGACTAAGTGCAACATAAAAGGATGAGGGGAAGTGAGCCCAACACTAGGGAAGGGGGAGGTGGAGACCCCTAGGCAGATCTAAAATTACCCTGTTTGCCCTAAACGTCCCTAAATAGGTTCTGTACCTGTCGCCAAGCAGGAACCTAATCCCTGCCTGACCCTAAACAAGCCAAAATCAGAGAAGGTAGATACAGGTAGATTGGTAGTCAGAGAAGAGGTCAGGAGATACTCAAAGTACAAACCAGGATAAGGGAGTCAGAGGCAAAAATATCATGGCAAATGTGAGGTTGAATCAGTCCACGTCAACAACAGGAATCTGATAAGCAGATCAGAGTATGAGCTACATGAAAATAAACTAGGGTCAGTGTAAACTTATAACTCTCAACTCCCTGCATAGTGCTGGAAGTTTAAAGAAAATCTGTCATCAGGATTTTATTATGTAATCTGACGGCAGCATGAGGTTGAGATAGAGACCCTAATTCGAGTAATGTGTCACTTATTGGACTGCTAGTTTCAGTTTGCAGTCTGAAATCTTATTACAAATCCACTTTAAAAATAAAAATGCTTCCCCATTAGCTTTTAGGCATTTAGCGCATAATGTGGCCTGAAACATATATGTGTTCTTCATTAATGTTTAAGGCTAGTTTCACATTAGCATCTTTGTGTGCTGCGCATCGTGCACAATTAGAAATGCCTGCAAAAACGCATGCAAGTGCATGCAAACGCATTGCTTTTTTAATGCATCATTGAACACATTATGACAAAAAACGCATCGTTTGCATGCGTTTTCATGCGTTTCTGCATGCGTTTGCGTTTTTTTAGACGCATGCATTCTCTAAGTGTCACATTTCACAGGAGGAAAATCCTTGAAACGGATTCCACCAATGGGACACCAGTGGGCGTGTGTCATGGGAATTCTTTATATAGACCCTGTTACAGCTGAATTCTTCAGATTTTGCTGCTGTTTCCTGTGTCACCATGGATCTGCGTTGGGAGAGTTTTCGCTTCAACTAGGATCTGGACATCGCTCTGTCTCTGGCTTTTGCATTTGCTTGCCAGCAACAAAGGCAGAGAGAGAGACAGCAAAGACAGCAGCGTTTTTGGAGACATCCGATTATTGAAGTCCGGGAGAGCCGTGGAGCGTACCACACCCTTTTCAGCGAGCTCCAGGCAAACCCATTGAAATTTAATGACTATACCCAGATGTCCCAAGAAAGCTTCCTGTATTTGCTTGGTCGTGTTGAAGGAGCCATCCGGAGACAGGACACACAGCTCCGTCGTGCTATTCCTCCTGAGGAACGGCTCCTGGTCACATTACTGTACGTAATATTTAAAAACCAATGCCTGCATAATTGTTTTTGTTCTGACATTTACTAATCCAAAATCCTGCAGAATTATTATTCTGCCATGTAGTAAACAAAAGCCTGCAGAATTATTGTTATGCCATGTACTTAAATTTTTTTCATGTCAGTGTTTTGTAAAACCCTAGACTAAAATATTAATTTTTTACTTTCTCTGTTTGTCAGATTCCTGGCTACTGGAGAGATCCTATCATAACTCCACTTCCATTGTCGGGAATAGTTGCAGACACCTGCCGGGCTTTGTGGGACGTTCTCTGTCCAGAATTTATGCCTCTTCCCACCGTAGAAAAGTGGATAGAAATAGCTGAACAATTCTTGACAGTCTGCAATTTCCTCAACTGTTTTGGAGCGGTGGATGGGAAACACATCAGGATAACCAAACCCGCATAAAGTGGATCGGAGTACTATAACTATAAAAAGTACTTTTCTACAGTACTCATGGCCATTGCGGATACAGACTGTCGGTTTGTTGCAGTGGACATTGGGGCATTTGGCCGGGGCAATGACTCCCAGACTTTTAAGAACTCAGACATGGGCCGTAGGTTGCATGGCAACCATTTTAATTTTCCCCCTGCCACGGCCTCTTCCCCACACCGAAGTTCCGTCACTGCCATTTGCAATGGTTGGGGATGAGGCCTTTCAAATGTGCCAAAACCTGCTGAAACCCTACTCCAGCCGAGACTTGGACCACACAAGAAAAATATTTAATTACAGACTCACAAGAGCATGAAGAACTGTAGAGTGTGCCTTTGGGATTCTTGTGTCCAGATGGCGCATTCTCGGCACAGCAATTAATCTTAAACTGGAAGCAGTGGATGAGGTGGTGAAAGCGTGTGTGGTTCTTCACAAATTTGTTATGGCTAAAGAGCACCCTAACTTTGAACTAGATGAATCAGCTGCCAACCCGTTGCCTGATTACACTCAGCACCCTCTCAGGTCATCAGTTGAAGTTGGCCAAATGAGGGACCAATTTGCGGCATACTTTATATCTGATGTGGGACGTGTGGCATGGCAAGATCAAATGGTGTAAAAAAAATTTATTGTGTGTATGTAAATAAAAAACCTGTTTTGATACCTGTACCGAGTACACTCTGTCTTTATACACTCCAATACAATAATCACCAGCCCAGGTGTCCCAGTGAAGTCAGGATGCTGTGTTTTGTGCATCCTGACTTTACTATGACCTTCATCATCTCTCCAGTCTGTGTTCAGCAAGGCAGATTGCAGCGACGGTGGAGATAATACAACTAATATTTATCACCTGGCCTGATGTTACAAATAGTGATTTTGGGATGCACCAGCATCCTTCACTCTTTATGACACCTGACCATATGTGTAGAAATATTAGTTGTAGTATCTCCACTGTGGCTTCAGTATGCATGCAGACTGGAGAGATGATAAAGTTTATACAACTTCTACAATCCCCTGGCCTGGTGTCATGCTGAAGTGAGGATGCCAAAAAAAAGCATCCTGACTTCAGAATTTTATGACACCTGGGCAGGTGAATTACACATGAGTTACCCTCCAGCATCTCTGCAGTCTGCATGCAATAGATAATGCAGACTGAAGCGACGCTGCAGATGACAACTCATAGGTATAGTCACCTGGCCAGGTGTGCTAAATAGTTATGATACCAGGCCAGGTTGTAGATATGACATGTATTTTCTCCATCATCCCTTCAGTCTATTCGCTACAGACTGAATAGATGATGTGGTTAATTCCAAGGTATGTCCAGAATCCCCTGGCCTTGTGTCACAAAGAGTGAAATGATGATGGCCAAAAGACAACATCCTCAATTCACTCTTTATGATACCTGTCAAGGTGAGAATAGATATGCCTTGAACTCAACACCATCCTCTATTCAATTTATACATAGTCTATAGTGGTAGGTACCACATAGAAGAAGTGATGAAAAGAAACGTGATGGTTTAAAATAGATAATTTTTATTAAACATTATTAAAACCAGAAATTAGTGAATAAAGACAAAGAGGGAATTAACAAAAAATAGGATAAGGAGACCCAATTAGCTGCTATATCTCAGTGCATACCATTGAATGAAAGCTTGTCACCATATTCAGAAGCATAATTAGCCAGAAAAAAGGAAAGAGGTTTATCAACCTTCTTTACCATATAATAGTGTGCAAATGCTGCTATAACATTCACCAATTAGCGATATCGGTGAGAGTAATAAATATGACTGATTGTGACTAAATCAAAGGTAGTTAATGCAATGCCTGATAGGATGCAGGAAAAGGTAGATGTAATTAGACTAAGTTATATTCGCCACATCTAAAAAGGGAATCATAAGGATATGTAATCCCACTTACATCAAAAACGCCTGCACGCAGTATAACAGGAGGGAGGACAGCTTTGGAATCTCCTAGACGTTTCGCCATGTGGCTTCTTCCGGGGCGGAAATGTAATGTAGGTGTAGATAGAGAGGTTTATATCCTAGGCGCTGCTCCCGGATAGGGCTAGAAAGGTCAGGTGATTCAATAATGGTGCACGCAGAAGGTTAACATGCCCCTGTCTAAAGGGACTTCCGGGAAAGCGCTCAGGTGGACCGCAGGTGGAACGCACCTGGGTCACCTAAGTGAGCGCCACCGGAAGTCGGCAGGTTTAGTGTACCACGTGCGCGCGCGTCAGAATCCCGAGACCTGGATGGGAGAGTTTGTGGGAGGAGGTGTGGCCCAAATCCCGAGGTAGTATAAGAAAAGTACCAAAGGGAAAAGGCGTGTCCTAGACGCACATATAACAGTTCAGAGACCTTAAGGGGATGGTTGGTATGAAGGAAATGTGACTAAATTAATGAAACAATGCCTTTTCACCCAGAATTAGCAGCATAACAAATATCGATATATAATAATAAATTGCAGAGAGGGGAAGGGAAAATTATAAACAAAAGGAATATGAAAAACATTAAAGGGGACCAGAAATACAAAATAGTTAATGTATAAAATCAAAATCAAAATCAATTTATTTAGACAGGGAATTTCAAAAAATACAATGAAGGGGAATAATATATGGATGAGATCAATATGAAAAATAATAAAAAAATTTTAAAATATGGTGCAGAGGGGGACAAAGGTGAAAGTCGGGGACTAAGTTGTATAAATCTCAAATAAGAGGTGTATTATAGGAGATGAGACATGAGAAAAATGAATAAATATGAGGAATAAAGTGCAAAATGCTTATGATAAAATTCACAAATAATGGACAAAGAATATAATAAATTAGGGAGTCTTAAGGTTAAACTAATCGAGATTAAGGTGCAAGTGCATTAAGTGAGGTGCAAAAAATCAGGTTCCAACTTGTCAAAACATGAATAATGGGTCATATAAAAAGGGGAAATTATTGGATAAACACATATTATTATAATAATAATAAAAGAAAATTCCCTAAAACAAATACAAAAAGTCAATATATTTAGAAAAATACATATCCCTCTCTCATTTTTGCTTTTCCAGATTTTCCTCCTCATCCAACAGGGAACTGCTTTGTGGAATAGGCACGGAAAATTTTCATCCCAACCACACACAAAGGTCCATCATTTCGGAAGTCCTCCATATGCAAAAAGAGGGGGGGAAAGGAAAGGCCCATGCAGGAAAGTCATCCATGGTCAAGGGAAGGACCGATCAGCTACAACAAAGGTAAGTGCCTAGGATAATGTATAGGAATGAATAAATAAATATCAAGCATGAAAACAAACTGCTGTTAAAAAATAACTGAAGATAAAAATACTGACAAGAAAACAATAATTAAAAACACACCTAAATTAAAACAAACCAGGAATAGTCAAAAATTGGGATAAACAATACATCATATACATTAACAACTGTATTAGAGAAAAGAATGGAAACCAAAATTTTCATTAAGACCATAGGGAGAAATAGTATGGAGGCGATATATCCATTTACTCTCTAAACGAGAGAGAGATTTTCCCAGGTCACCACCCCGTATTCCAAGTTTAATCTGATCAATGGCCTTGAATGTTAAGCCACGAGGATTGGAATTGTGATAGGTTTTGAAGTGACTGGGCAAAGTTTTTAATGTGGATGGGTCCTCTGTGGTTTTGGATTTCTCAATGTGTTCACGAACTCTAATCCGGAATTCACGTGTGGTGAGGCCAATGTAAATTAAACCGCAAGGACATGTGGCGTGATATATTATGCCTTCAGAAGTACATGTTAAATGTTTCCTAATTTTGAAAATCTTTGAACCATCATGGTTTATAAAGGAGTCAGATTTTGTCATATTGGCACATGCCTTGCAAGTACCGCAAGGGAAAAAGCCAAATGGTGCACAGTACATAGTGCCATCAGTGCTGGGGTCATAATGACTACGCACTAATAAGTCTCTCAAATTAGGGCTTCTTCTAGCCACCAATAGAGGGACTGGGGGAAGTATTTTCCTCAACAAGGGATCAGTCTGTAGAATATTCCAATGTTTTTTGAACAAATCTCTAAGGTCCTCCCATTGATTGTTGAAGGTGGAAATGTATCTTATTTGATTTGTATCAGGATTAGATTGTTTCTTGGGAGGATAAAGCAATTGTTCCCTAGGAGTTTTTCGGCCCTCCTGTATCCATTTTTGATGCTACGTTTACTGTATCCACGGTTGGTAAATCTTTGGCATAAATCAGCTGCCTGATCCTCGAATGTAGAGGAATCTGAACAGATTCTTTTTAGCCTTAAGAATTGACCTGTTGGTATACCCTTAATGGTTGCTGGTGGATGAGATGACCTAGCATGCAAAAGGGAATTGGTGGCTGTGGGTTTTCGATATAAATTAGTTTCAATTAAGCCGATTGGAGTGATATTAATCTTGAGATCTAGAAATTCTACACTCCTACCAAACTGGTAAGTTAAGATGATATTTTTGTCATTACTATTGAGTTTCCTCATTAAAGAGTGGAGGTTGTCCATAGATCCTTCCCAGATAAATAGGACATCATCGATGTACCTCATGCAGCCTTGTACCCACTGTATTTCAGTAATGCTCTCATTTTGAAAAATTTCCCATTCCCAAGCACCCAGGAATAATTTCACATATGAGGGGGCACAAGAGGCCCCCATAGCTGTCCCTTGGGTTTGTATGAAAATTAGTTTTTTAAAAGTAAAGATGTTATGATTAAGGACAAAGTCCAATAAAGTGAGAATTAAATCAGCCATAGCAGGTTCTAAATTGCTATTTTTAAGATACCAGGCCGTTGCCCTAAGACCATCGCTATGTTTTATGGAGGTGTACAATGCCTCCACATCGGCTGTAACAAGGATCATGTGATCCTCAAGATAAAGGTGATCAAGTCTCTGTAGGGTTGCAGTTGTATCCTGAATATAAGAGGGTAGAGTGGATACAATGGGCTTGAGGAAAAAATCTATAAAATTAGAGATTAGTTCACAGAGACTTTCATTGCCCGATATAATGGGTCTGCCTGGAGGGTCTATTGGGTTTTTGTGAAGTTTGGGAATGAGATACAATGTTGAGAGTTTGGGATGTAAATTACGGATGGTTTCAACCATAGTTTTTGGAATTATACCTTGTTGGAAAGCTTTCTCAATAATAGTCATTAGTTCATTTTTAAATTTAGAGAGAGAGTTAAACGGTAGTTGGCGATAACAGTTAGGGGTGTTCAGCAATTTGTAAGCCTGTTTTTCATACAGATGTGTTGGCCATACCACCAGATTGCCACCTTTGTCCGCTGGTTTAAAAACAATGCCCTTCAAATTTTGTAATTGAGTAAGGGCTAGCTTCTCCTCTCTACTAAGGTTTGATGTCCAGAAGGGTTTAGGTGGAAGAGCTTCTATTTCAGAGGTAAGTATTTTGTTAAATACCTCCACAGCTGGACAGATACTAATAGGAGGAAATTTGAGACTCTTGTTGAACAATCCATGAGGAAAATCACCTACCACTGTAGATGTATTTTCTTGTAGGAGCTCCTCTAAATTTCTTAAGGCTTCCTGTTCTTCCCTTGTGGAGAACATGGGGTCCACATTGGTAGGTCCACTATTTTTATGATGCAGTTTTTTAAGAATGAGTTTCCTGGAGAAGAGGTGTAAGTCCCTCACCGCCGTGAAGGCATCTAAACGAAATGAAAGTGAAAAAGTTAGACCTCTCTCCAGGAGCTCCACTTGAATTGGGGATAGTTGGTGATTGGAAAGATTAATTACCTTCAATTTTTCTCCTTGGTTCTGAAGACCTCTAGATCTAGTAAAGATGTCTGGCAGGCGTTGTTTTTGTCTTGTAATTCTCTGAGAGGTGGTCGCTTCATTTGGATTAGTTTCCCCATCGCTGATAGATGTATTAGTGTCTGAGAGTGAAGGTGCAGAACTCTCAGAAAGGCTCCCCTGATGAGACGTCTTTACAGGTCCCTTGGGATGTAGGGTCTTATGTTTCTCATGGGGAGTAGAATTTTTATTTTGCCACTTATATTGTTATGTTTCGGTAGCTGAGGAGTGCAGGTAAAAAAGGCAATACACCAGAGCAGTTGGAATCTATGAGATTGCAGTACCCTGACTAACCACCACAACTAGAGGCAGCCGTGGAGCGTTCCTACGTTGGTCCTAGACGCCTCGTCACAGCCTGAGAAACTAACTACACCTAAAGATAGAAATAGGAAAGCTATCTGCCCCGGAGCAGAACCCCAAAGATAATAGAAAGCCCCCAAACATGTAATGGCGGTTAGACAAGAGGAAATACTGACACAGAAAGAAAATAGTATGAGCAAACGCTGGGGCCCAAACTATCTAAATAGAAAAGGATAGGAAGGGTACTTACTGCAATCCCAGAAAACCCTGAAAAGCACCAACTCACTAATTTCAAAATCACCTGAGATCACACGACCTCTACCACCTAAATTAGTTCTCTGGTGTAACAAAAAAAAACAGCAGCCACTGAAAAAACTGGAAAAAGCAAAAGAACAAAACTCAGTGGCTGAACTAAACTGAGAGGGCAGAAGCCCCCGGAGGGGACCCAGAAGGCCCCCAAAGAAGTGCAGGACAAAATGCAAAAATATAGCACAAACAAAAAAGAAGGAAAAGTCTTATCTGTTAGCAGGAGATGCAGACACGACACAGCAGGCTACAAGGGAAACTGGAATGAAGGATTCAGACCAGAACAATTGATCACCGGCAACCCTGATGGGAAAATGACTCCCTTATATAAGACCAGTCAGTAACACCTGATTCCCAGTCCTCACAATCTTCACCAGTACCGCTTGTAACCACCAGAGGGAGCCTCTGCTCAGAACTCATCTCAAACCCATTCACAACAGTACCCCCCCCTTGAGGAGGGGTCACAGAACCCTCATTTGAGCAACCAGGTCGGTCAGGATGAGTTCTATGATACGCACGGATAAGTCTCCTAGCATGGATGTCCGAAGCAAACACCCAAGAATTGTCTTCCTGACCATAACCTCTCCATTTAACCAAATACTGGAGTTTCCGTCTAGAAAAACGAGAATCCAATATTTTCTCAACCACATACTCCAGATTGCCCTCAACCAAAACAGGGTCAGGAGGCACAGCAGCAGGAACCACTGGCTCAACAAACCTCTTCAACAAGGACTTGTGGAACACGTTATGGATCTTAAATGTCCCTGGAAGAAGCAAACGAAAAGAAACAGGATTAATAATCTCCATGATCTTATAAGGTCCAATGAACCTAGGCTTAAATTTAGGAGATGCTACTCTCATAGGAATACTCTTTGAGGACAACCAGACCAAGTCCCCCACTTTAAACCGAGAACCATCAGTCCTATGCCGGTTAGCAAACCGCTGGGCCTTCTCCTGAGAGAGGGACAACCTCTCCACTACCTGGTCCCAAATCTGCTGCATACGCTCCACAACAGAGTCAACACCTGGACAGACAGAAGCCTCCGTCTGTCCTGAAGAAAATCGAGGGTGAAACCCAGAATTACAGAAAAACGGAGACATCAAAGTGGCAGAGCTAGCCCTATTATTAAGAGCAAACTCAGCCAAAGGCAAAAAAGAGACCCAGTCATCCTGATCAGCAGACACAAAGCATCTTAGATAAGTCTCCAATGTCTGGTTTGTTCTCTCAGTTTGACCATTGGTCTGAGGATGAAATGCCGAGGAGAAAGACAATTGAACACCCAGTTTAGAACAAAAAGTCCTCCAAAATCTGGAAACAAACTGGACTCCTCTGTCAGACACAATGTTCTCAGGAATGCCGTGTAAACGAACCACGTGCTGAAGGAACAACGGCACCAATTCAGAGGAGGAAGGCAACTTAGGCAATGGCACAAGATGTATCATCTTGGAAAACCTATCACAAATTACCCAGATGGTGGTCATTCTCTGAGAAACAGGAAGATCGGAAATGAAATCCATAGAGATATGGGTCCATGGTCTCTTGGGCACAGGCAATGGCATCAACAAACCACTAGAGCGAGAGCAAGGCTTGGAGCGAGAGCAAGTCCCGCAGGACTGCACAAATTCCCTGACATCACGAGACAAGGTAGGCCACCAAAAGGACCGACTAACCAAGTCTCTGGTACCAAAAATTCCGGGATGCCCAGCCAATGCGGAACAATGAATCTCAGACATCACACTCTTTTTCCGGTCCGGGACAAACAATTTTCCAACAGGGCAGCGCTCGGGCCTATCCTCCTGACAACCCTCCAGAGCAAGTCTCAAATTGGGCGAGATGGCGGAAAGAACTACACCCTCTTTCAAAATAACAGAAGGATCAGATAACTCAGGAGAGTCCGCAAGGAAACTCCTCGAGAGGGCATCCGCCTTAACATTCTTAGTGCCAGGAAGAAAGGAAACCACAAAATTAAAACGTGTGAAAAACAAGGCCCACCTGGCCTGTCTAGGATTGAGTCGCTTGGCAGATTCCAGATAGACCAGATTCTTATGGTCCGTAAGGACCACCACCTGATGTTTGGCTCCCTCCAGCCAATGTCTCCACTCTTCAAAAGCCCACTTCATGGCCAATAACTCCCGATTACCCACATCATAATTACGTTCAGTAGGAGAAAATTTTCGAGAGAAAAAGGCACAAGGGTTACTTTTAGAGGTCTCTGGTAGAGTTGAGCGATACTTTCCGATATCCTAAAGTATCGGAATCGGAATGGTATCGCCGATATCACTAAAATATCGGCGATACCAGATATCGATACCGGAAGTCCCATGTAAGTCTATGGGAACAAAATATCGAAATTAAAAAAACCCATTCTTGCCTTGTTGGTTAATTGTACATGAAGGAAAACAAGAAAGAGTAATGTAGAATGTATTGGGGAAGGTTGAGGAGACATTAAAGGCATAGATGTTTAACCCAATCAAATGGAATAGCATAAATATTTTTTTTTTTAAAGATGTTCGGATTGACGAAGAAATTGACAATGTTAACGTTTTTTATATTTTGGCAAATATGTATATTACACAACTTCCATGCTCTTCATCTTCACCTTTTTAACTTTTCACACACTTTCTCCTTCATAATCTTCTGCAGCATCATCTTTTTCATCAAATTATTCTTCATCTTCACCTTCTTTATCTTCTTCTTAAACTTCTTGCTATTCATCTTTGTTAACATTACTCATATTCTTCTTATTAAACTATTATTCTTATTCATATTCTGCTTCATCTTCTTCATCATATTCTTATTTGTGACAGAGAATCCTGTACTTGTAATCTGTCAAAGTATGAATTTTTCATCCTTCCGTTCTTGCTGTCACAAAAGATTTAAATTACAACAGTATTTGTCCGTGTTCAGTTTAGCCTGCAGCAGCAGGCATTTTCCAGGGCACCACGAGGAGGAACGGACTCACCCCCATACACTGCTTAGTCTTCTTCTGCTTAGAATTTAGAGCATATATTTTGCTCTTCATTTTGGTCTTATACTTCATGTTCTTCTGCTTTTAGATCTTCTGCTTATTGTTCTTGTGTCTCTTGTTCCGTATCTTGTATTTGTAGCACAATCTTGTACCAGCTGATGTTACTGGGACACGGTTACTAAGCAGGAGGTACCTGTGCTCCAAAGCACTACCAAGGACCAGCAGACGTTGCTGGAACTCGGATACCAAGATGGAGGCACCTAGGCCAAAGGCACTGCGGAGAACCAGCTGACGGTACTGGAACCCGGAGGGGCAGCAGAAGGAAAAGAGCCAATGGCACAACCGAGGACAGCTGACGTTACTGGGACACGGTTACTAAGCAGGAGGTACCTGTGCTCCAAAGCACTACCAAGGACCAGCAGACGTTGCTGGAACTCGGATACCAAGATGGAGGCACCTAGGCCAAAGGCACTGCGGAGAACCAGCTGACGGTACTGGAACCCGGGGGGGCAGCAGAAGGAAAAGAGCCAATGGCACAACCGAGGACCAGCTGACGTTACTGAACCCCAGTAACACAGGAGCAAGTGTTGACTGTGCTAACAGCACTTCCGAGCAACAACTGGCGGTGTTGGAGCCCAGGGTCAAGGAGGATGTTTAAATACTAGATCAAGTAATTTCCTTGTTACCTGTCAATTTTAAATGTCTATACTTCAAACAAGAGAAAGATAACCTTTACTACCATAAGATGATGATTTCATTTAAACTAATATCTAGATAAATAAAGAATTGACAAACATAAACACATACATTAACATGTTGAACAGCAATGCAAACCACAAAATAAATTAGTTAAGGAATCTGCTATACGGTTGTACATAAAAGCATACAAGTACATATCTGAATCCATTAATGATGGATAAGTAACAGTATGTACACCATTTTTATTGTATAGACAATGAATGTCTGACTTCAAAACATCATCAGCATTACAAGTTATCTGTGACATTACTAAAATGTTACATTTGCTGAATAATGTCACTAAACAGTTTATACAAAATTATACAATTTCCATCATGTAATACTCATAATATGTGGCAATAATCATGTTTATTAACAAACATAACCTTTAAAAAGTGCATAGTGCATAGTGAAAATTGCTATTTATGCCTGACTGTCGACTTGCAAGCATGACAACGGATAGATAAGGTATATATAGATGAGACTGCATAGCCACAGATGGTGAATGGCGATGTAATACTGTACCTCAATAAAGTGTGCGTCACTACTACATAATTTTTTTTATATAGCTTTATAAACAGGTACGTGGATGTATGCTTGCGCCTTTGTTTTGACGCACAGACTGCCTTCCTGCTGAGACGCGTTGGGTAGTGAACAGTTGTGTGCAGTGTTCACTGTAGTCTGAGGTTTTCCTTTTTGGAGTGCAGATCACGCTCCAGTTAGTTCTTCAACCACTGCTGGTTGTAGTCTGCTGAGCGTGTGTCACTGGCACATCCTTGAAATTTTTCTCTAATTGTTGCTGCTCCACTCTATTACAAATAAATAAAATCTATTAGTGTGACGCGCTTCCATCCGTATACAATACATTGGTTGCAAACACTATAGAAGTACACAAAGGGGCCTTTCACACCTACTGAACAGTTGTGTGCAGTGTTCACTGCAGTCTCTGCGGAATAACCACACTTAGGCCTTATAACTTTTCAGACTTTCTTTATCAATCTACCAAGATGAAGAAGGCAGGGAGTAAGGCACGTGGTCGTGGAGTTTCTTCAGGGAGAGGACGTGGGGATTCTGTGGCTGCTGCGGCCCCCAGTGACACAGCATCCACCAGTTTTCCCCGGGCCGTGAGCGTTCCTTTATGCGCACTTTTGTAGGAGCTCGGAGTACCCCCCTGCTGCGGGAAGAACAAATTGAAGCCGTTGTTGTTTGGATCTCAGCCAATGCATCGACTTCAATTGCTTCCACCTCCTCTCAGGACCACAGCACTGTTGGGCAACCATCTGTCTCTTCACCGCCTGGCAAATTGCCCAGGCAGTCAGAGAGTTCTGTACAGGAGCCAGCTGAGTGTCTGCTTCTGTTCTCAGAATCTATTGGCTTGCAAACAGGGGCCCAGCCAAGCAGCATTCTGTAATGTGAAGAAGAGGGAGTATGCAGTGATGCGCAACAGCTGTGTCTCTCTGAATCTGAAGAGGCGGGTGAGACAGTGCCGATGGTCAGCACACCGCAGAACGCATCTGATGATGATGAGACTCAGGTGCCAGTTTCTGTTGAGCATGGTGCTGGCCAGACCACCCAACAGCAGCAGGTGTTGGAAGAGGGTAGTGGAGATGATGAGGTCCAAGACCCAACATGGCATGAAGAACAGGAAGGTGGTGGGAGCAGCTCAGAGGAATAATAATAATATTTATTTATATAGCGCCATCATATTCCGCAGCGCTTTACAGTTTAGCAGTTTCAGAACACAAGTCATAAGTAACAACGTTAACAATACAATAATTTAAGCTAAATAAGTCGCCCCTGCTCGTGACAGCTTACAATGTACAATGAGATGGGGGAGATACAAAGTATAGGTGTTTATATACAATGGTGCATTTACAATGATGTTCCAGCCATCTTAAGGGACTGAGGGATGGAGATAGTGAATGGGCTAGAGACACACACACACTTACACAGAATACATAGAATGACTTTGATTAGTGAATGTGATAGGCCGCTCTGAACAAATGTGTTTTGAGGGAGCGCCTGAAACCATGCAAATTGTGGATAGTCCTAATTTCTTGGGGTACAGCATTCCAGAGGATTGGCGTAGAGCAGGAGAAGTCTTGGAGTCGGGAGTGGGAGGTACGTATTAGTGCAGAGGTTAGTCGAAAGTCGTTTGCAGAGCGCAGCAGTCGGTTAGGCCGATAGATAGAAATGAGGGAGGAGATGTAGGAGGGGTGCTGCACTGTGGAGAGCTTTGTGGGTGAGAACCAGTACTTTGGTTGAAAGCTGGGAGAGGCCTAGAGAAATGGTTAGTGATAGAAGGAAGATAGAGGAAGACATTGCCCCAACGGTACAAACAGGAGGGAGAGTTAGGCTGCAGACTCGGTTGCCTGTAGCCTCCAGTTTGGCACCTGTTCGGAGCAGTTGTCTTCCAAAAGTCAAAACGTGCGCTCCCAGGACTTGCACTGCGTGGTCCTTTTTTCACACACTTGCACATGATATTTGCTATGTGAAATGCAAGCTGTGTAATCAAAAATTAAAAATAGCTAAAAGTGTCAGTCACCTCAATACCACAAATATGTGGAAACATGTGCGGACAAAGCACGTAGTTGAGTTACAAAGACACACTGGAGATGTAGGCCAACCTACAGCAGCACCTACATCTTCAGGTTGTGTTGAAGCCTCTTCATCGAGCTCACACACAGCTGGTTATGCTTCCTCACAGGATCGCCATGGAAGAACCTCGGCCACTGTTGTCCAGAGACAAACTGTTATTCCACACACAGCAGCAAGTTCCCTGTCATCCTCACACTCCCAGGCCACAAAACAGCCAGCGGTAGCACAGGCATGGGATAAAACACGGCCATACTCCGCAAACCATGCACGAGCACAGGCTCTGAATGCTGGCATTGCAAAACTCCTGTCCCTTGAAATGCTGTGATTCAGGCTGGTGGAGACAGACAGTTTCCGTAACTGAATATCATTGTCAATCCCACAATACAATGTGCCAAGCCGATTTCATTTCAGCAGGCAAGCCGTCCCTGGTCTGCAAAAGCATGTTGAGGGAAAAATTAAACATGCGCTACTAAAAGCCCTCAGTAGCAAGGTCCACCTGACCACCGATGCGTGGACCAGTACCCATTGTTATGATCTGCTACAACCAGTAAGGAAAGAAGGGAATTCTGTCCCTACAATACAACTAAGCTGAATCCCTACGATGTAACGGGGAACCTGATCCTGCGACCAGACCCGCTAAAGTCCTCAGCTAGTGTGAACGAAGACCTATAGTTGCGAGGGAGTAATCCCTACAAGATCTAGGGACTGGGAGAAAAGGTGGACACCTCCTAACATAAATTGTAGCATGGATAATTAAACAGAAAAATAAATACTTTGTGATCCTAACATCAAGCAAAACTCACAGATTAAGGCACCTAAGCACCCGGCTAGCTTAACAGTAGATAATACAATGAAGTCAAGCAAAGCCAGAAGGGCGGAGCCAGACTAAATAGGGAAAAAAGGTCATGTGACCAGCAAACTGAAACAAAACCTAACAAGAGGGTTCTAACACCCATGGCCAGGGACAATACCTTTCCCTCACTGCCCATTGGGTCAATGTTGTGCAGCCGGGTACTGATCTTGCGAGTGGCGCTGTACGTGTTCTGCCAACTCCAAGGATTGCAGGAATCAAGTCTGTACACATTGATTCCTCCTATTCCAGTTCCTCAGAATCATCGCTGCAGGAGCCGTCACGGTCTACCTCCACATGGACCCGTGAACGTTTACCTGTTGCGACCGATATGAGCACAGCCGTGTCCAAATGTCAACAGGCCATCCTGAAATTAATTTCCATGGGGAATCTTAGCCACACAGCGCAGGAGCTCTGTAATGCCATAAAGCAGGAGAGCGACGTGTGGTTTTTGGAAGAGAATCTACAGGCAGGCTTGGTAGTGTGTGACAATGGCCGAAATCTGGTGTCAGCTCTGGGCCTTGGCAACCTCACTCACATACCATGTCTGTCATATGTGCTCAACTTGGTCGTGCAGAGTTTTTTGAGGGACTATCCGGATCTTGATGCACTGCTGCACAAGGTCCGCCTAGAGTGCGCTCACTTGCGACGTTCCAGCATGGCCAGATCGCTGATTGCAGCTCTGCAACGCAGATTTCACCTTCATGAACATCGCATTATATGTGACGTACCCACCAGGTGGAATTCCTCGTTACATATGTTGGAGCGGTTGTGTGAGCAGCAGCCAACAGTAATGGAGTATCAGCTGCATCAGGCGCAGTCAACTCGCAATTTGCGGCGTTCACACTTCACCACTACTGAGTGGGCCTCTATAATAAGAATAATAATATTATTTATTTATATAGCGCCATAATATTCCGCAGTGCTTTACAGTTTAACAGTTTCAAAACACGAGTCATAAGTAACAACGTTAACAATACAATAATTAAAGCAAAATCAGCCGCCCCTGCTGGTGAAAGCTTACAATCTACAATGAGGTGTGGGAGATACAAAGTACAGGTGTTTATATACAATGGTGTTTTTACAATGATGGTCCAGCCATTTTAAGGAAGTGAGGGATGCATGGAGATAGTGAATGGGCTACACACACAGAATTACACATAGAATGACTTTGATTAGTGAATGTGATAGGCCACTGTGAACAAATGTGTTTTGAGGGAGCGCCTGAAACCATCCAAATTGCGGATAGTCCTAATTTCTTGGGGTAGAGCATTCCAGAGGATTGGCGCAGCGCGGGTGAAGTCTTGGAGTTGGGAGTGGGAGGTACGGATTAGTGCAGAGGTTAGTCGAAGGTCGTTTGCAGAGTGCAGCAGTCGGTTAGGCCGATAAATATAAATAAGGGAGGAGATGTAGGGGGGTGCTGCGCTGTGGAGAGCTATGTTGGTGAGAACCAGTAATTAGAATTGGATCCTATAATGAATGGGCAGCCACTGCCAGTGTAATGAGTGGCGAATAACTCTATGAAGGATATCTGCCACGTTTTGCGTGCGTTTGATGAGTCAACGCGGATGGCGAGTGCAGATGATGCACTAGTCAGCCTGACTGTCCCCCTTATCTGCCTGCTTCAAAAAACACTGCAAGCACTAAGGCATGAGGTTTTGGAAGAGGTGGAGGATGAGGAGTCACAAATTCCATCACCTTCTGGACAGTCAGCGCAACGTGGTTCCTCACAAAGGGCTGGAGGACTTTCAAAGTACCATGCTGTATCAACAATTGAACCTCCAGAGTCGCTGTCTATATTTTCATAACCATTACAAACTTTTAATGTATTTACAAAGCACATAATGTACATTTTTTGTCTATCCTTTTGTAATGCTATTGTGTTTCCATAAACTGATGTTACAGAATTATGATACAAAGTTTTTAAATTTTGAGTTTTAAATTTTGTAAATTTATATGTATTTGAAGGACTTTGTGAGGAGGATGAGGAGTCACAAATTCCATCACCTTCTGGACAGTCAGCGCAACGTGGTTCCTCACAAAGGGCTGGAGGACTTTCAAAGTACCATGCTGTATCAACAATTGAACCTCCAGAGTCGCTGTCTATATTTTCATAACCATTACAAACTTTTAATGTATTTACAAAGCACATAATGTACATTTTTTGTCTATCCTTTTGTAATGCTATTGTGTTTCCATAAACTGATGTTACAGAATTATGATACAAAGTTTTTAAATTTTGAGTTTTAAATTTTGTAAATTTATATGTATTTGAAGGACTTTGTGAGGAGGATGAGGAGGAGTCAATGGAGGAGGAAGACATCGCTCCAGAGGGAGGTAGACAATGCTCTAGTCAGTATGTAGACCAAGGGTGGGGTGATGCACAGCAGGCGGAGATGACGCCTCTTGCAGGGGACAACGTTTCTTGGCCAGTTGGGAGTCTGCAGCACATGGTTGATTTCATGCTGCAGTGGCTGAGAAACGACCGCCGCATCGAACACATTCACACCACGTCTGATTATTGGGTGTACACCCTCCTAGACCCTCGCTACCGGGACAACTTACAAAGCCTCATCACACCGTTGAACCGGGAGCGTAAAATGCGGAAGTACCAAGACACACTGGTGCAATCCATAATGTTCTCCATTCCAGCCGAGAGCACTGCTGCTGCTACTGATTTACAAAGCAGCTCTGTGCGTCGAGGCAGTGGAGACAGCTCTGCAACAAGAGGGAGCACAAGCAGCGCCTCTGCACAGGGCAAGAACAGTATGTTCCAAATGTGTCGAAGTTTTGTGGCAGCGCCACCAATGTCTACACCATCCGAGACGGCTCCAGTCAGCAGGAGGCAACATTTCCGTAAGATGGTGACAGACTACATGTCTTGCCCTCTCAGTGTACTCCCAGATGGCTCTTCCCCATTCAAGTTTTGTGTCTCTAAGCTGGATACATGGCCAGAGCTTAGCCAGTATGCATTGGAGGTGCTGGCTTGATCTGCTGGCAGTGTATTATCGGAGCGCGTCTTTACTGCTGCAGGTGGTGTACTAACAGACCGTTGCATGCGACTATCCTACGATAATGTAGAACGGCTTACTTTTCTGAAAATGAACTAGGCATGGATCTCGCCTGAATTTGCCTGTCCGGTTTCAGATTAACTAACTGGTTGACAACGTTTTCCATGTCTCCTGTTATGTTCATCTTTCTACCACCTGAGCTATACTCCCTGGGCTACAACACTGCCAGTTGCTGCTCAGAAGTGTCGTGTCCACAGACCAATACACAAGCTATAGTGATAGTGGGGTTCAGTAACGCCTGCTGTTCCCCTGCTGTGTGTCCGGCAAAAATTACTGCTACCTACCTACACATGTTTAAAAAAACATGACATGTTAAAGTGGCTAGTGCTACACATAGATATCAGGCTACACCCTTATTTCTAAGCTGTAAACAAGTGAAACGTCAAATTTAAAACCATTCAATGATTAGTGTTGGTAACAAATCTGTAACTAAATAATTGTGACATATTATGGCAGATATCCACATGTCTAACACAAATGCTAACACAAAAGCATACTTATGCTATAGGGTACTGATGGTGAACCTTCTCACTCCATAACTTTGACCAATCCAACTCACATCATGCCTCAAATGCTGCAATGTTGGAAGTGCATAATGTGGGTTGAACTTTGACAACAGCTGCAGTGCGAAGGTTATCCTTCTGTGTTCTTGGCTTTTAAATAAAAGCATACAAGTAAATATAATAATACATTGTTGATTAAGGGACATGATGTACACCTGTAATATTGTGCAAACAATGGATGTAGGACTATTCCTCTTCAACATTACTTATATTTGTGTCATTTGAAAAAATACATATTTTAGTTAAAAATTAAAAACCCATGTTCAGTAGCTGTGAAAGGCCCGTTTGTGTACTTCTATATTGTTTGCAACCAATGTATTGTATACGGATGGAAGCGCGTCACACTAATAGATTAGATTTATTTTAAATGGAATGTAGCAGAACCAATTGGAGATAAATGAAAAGGATGAGCCACTGAGACACGCTCAGCAGAGTACAAGCATCAGTGCTTGAACATGTAACTGGAGCGTGATCTGCACTCAAAAAAGTAAAAAACACAGACTGAAGTGAACACTGAAACACAACTGTCCACAATCTGTGAAAAGCTCCTTTCGTGTACTTCTATAGTGTTTGCAACCAATGTATTGTATACGGATGGAAGCGCGTCACACTAATAGATTAGATTTATTTTAAATGGAATGTAGCAGAACCAATTGGAGATAAATGAAAAGGATGAGCCACTGAGACACGCTCAGCAGAGTACAAGCAGCAGTGCTTGAACATGTAACTGGAGCGTGATCTGCACTCAAAAAAGTAAAAAACACAGACTGAAGTGAACACTGAAACACAACTGTCCACAATCTGTGAAAAGCTCCTTTCTGTACTTCTATAGTGTTTGCAACCAATGTATTGTATACGGATGGAAGCGCGTCACACTAATAGATTAGATTTATTTTAAATGGAATGTAGCAGAACCAATTGGAGATAAATGAAAAGGATGAGCCACTGAGACACGCTCAGCAGAGTACAAGCAGCAGTGCTTGAACATGTAACTGGAGCGTGATCTGCACTCAAAAAAGTAAAAAACACAGACTGAAGTGAACACTGAAACACAACTGTCCACAATCTGTGAAAAGCTCCTTTCGTGTACTTCTATAGTGTTTGCAACCAATGTATTGTATACGGATGGAAGCGCGTCACACTAATAGATTAGATTTATTTTAAATGGAATGTAGCAGAACCAATTGGAGATAAATGAAAAGGATGAGCCACTGAGACACGCTCAGCAGAGTACAAGCAGCAGTGCTTGAACATGTAACTGGAGCGTGATCTGCACTCAAAAAAGTAAAAAACACAGACTGAAGTGAACACTGAAACACAACTGTCCACAATCTGTGAAAAGCTCCTTTCTGTACTTCTATAGTGTTTGCAACCAATGTATTGTATACGGATGGAAGCGCGTCACACTAATAGATTAGATTTATTTTAAATGGAATGTAGCAGAACCAATTGGAGATAAATGAAAAGGATGAGCCACTGAGACACGCTCAGCAGAGTACAAGCAGCAGTGCTTGAACATGTAACTGGAGCGTGATCTGCACTCAAAAAAGTAAAAAACACAGACTGAAGTGAACACTGAAACACAACTGTCCACAATCTGTGAAAAGCTCCTTTCTGTACTTCTATAGTGTTTGCAACCAATGTATTGTATACGGATGGAAGCACGTCACACTAATAGATTTGATTTTTTTTTCTAATATAATGGAGCTGCACCAATTCCACAAAATAAAAAAAAAAAAAAATAAAAAAAGAGTCAGTGACACGTGCAGATGCCTACAAACAGCGGTGGATGCAGAGCAAACTGCAGCGTCACCTGCACTGTCACACACACACCTTGCACAGAGCTGTTAAAACAACACTGGCAAAATGAAGCTTTACACAGCGGTTGGTAAACTAGCCTGCCTCAAGCACAGTAGTACACAAAATCGCAATATCTAACTGTCCCTCAGAGTGAGCAGAGTAGCGTTCTGTCCCTTACTGAGTTCACAGCACAGTGAC
Organism: Oophaga sylvatica; assembly: GCA_033576555.1. Taxonomy (NCBI): domain Eukaryota; kingdom Metazoa; phylum Chordata; class Amphibia; order Anura; family Dendrobatidae; genus Oophaga; species Oophaga sylvatica. The sequence continues at coordinate 111,184,988 of JARQOD010000010.1, read as the reverse complement.
GCTAAAATGGCAGCGGCGCCTTTTATAGTGCATTCTGACATCATTTCTGCAGCCAATCACAGCCATGCCATTAGTTAAGATGACCGCAGCATTACAGGATGTGCCCACACTTCGTAGGATTCCTCATTGGCTGACTAAAATCACATTGCCTCTCAAAGAATTATGGGAACTTCCGATTCCGGTATACGATATGGAAAAAGTATCGGAATTAAGTATCGGAATTCCGATAACGCGAATATCGGCCGATACCCGATACTTGCGGTATCGGAATGCTCAAAACTAGTCTCTGGATCTTTTTGGGACAAAACGGCACCTGCCCCAATTTCAGAGGCATCAACCTCCACCTGAAATGGCAGAGAAACATCAGGCTGCCGTAGAACAGGAGCAGAAGTGAATCTCTGCTTAAGTTCCTGAAATGCAGAGACTGCCTCAGGAGGCCAATTCACCACATCAGAACCCTTTCTGGTCAAATCAGTTAATGCTTTAACAATGACCGAGAAATTACCAATAAATTTACGATAAAAATTGGCAAAACCCAAAAATCTCTGAAGAGCCTTTAATGAAGTAGGTTGGACCCAATCACAGATGGCCTGAACCTTGACCGGGTCCATTTCAATAACAGATGGGGACAAAATGAATCCCAGAAATGAGATCCTCTGTACGCCAAAAAGACACTTTGATCCCTTCACATACAGAGCATTCTCTCTCAAAATCTGGAATACAGTTCGAACATGTTTCACATGAGAGTCCCAGTCATTAGAAAAAATCAAGATATCATCCAAATAAACAATCAGAAATTTGTCCACAAAATCCCTGAAAATGTCATTCATGAAGGACTGGAAGACGGAAGGAGCATTAGTGAGCCCAAAGGGCATCACTAGGTACTCAAAATGCCCTTCAGGGGTATTGAATGCCGTCTTCCATTCATCCCCGTGCTTAATGCGAATAAGGTTATACGCCCCCCTGAGGTCAAGCTTGGTAAACCAAGTAGCGTTTTTCACCCTGGAAAACAGGTCAGAAATCAAGGGTAACGGGTATTGATATTTCACAGTAATATTGTTCAAGAGACGATAATCAATACACGGCCTTAATGAACCATCTTTTTTGGCCACAAAGAAAAAACCGGCACCTAAGGGTGAAGAGGATGGTCTGATATGACCCTTCTCCAATGATTCCTTGATATAAGACCGCATAGCGTCATGTTCAGGTACAGACAAGTTAAAAAGGCGACCTTTAGGGAATTTACTACCCGGCACCAATTCAATAGCGCAGTCATAGCTCCTATGGGGAGGCAAGGATGAAGATTTACTTTCGCTAAACACATCAGAAAAATCAAACAAAAAGTCAGGAACATCCTGAGCCTGGGGGGCGGCAGAAAAAACAGGAGTGTTGGTATTAACACATTGGCAGCCCCAACTGGTTACAGACACAGATTTCCAATCCAAAACAGGATTATGAGACTGTAACCAAGGGAAACCCAGCACGATAATGTCATGCAGATTATATAGAACCAAAAATTTGCAGCACTCCTGGTGATCAGGTTCAACCCTCATTATCACCTGAGTAGAAAACTGGGGTTTATTCTCAGCCAAAGGGGTAGAATCGATCCCCAGTAGGGGAATAGACTTCTGTAGGGGTATCAAGGGAAACCCACAATGTTTAGCAAAATCATAATCCATCAGGTTAATAGCTGCTCCAGAATCAACGAAAGCCTGAGCAGAAAATGAGGACAGAGAGCATATCAGAGTGACAGTTAATAAAAACTTAGTCTGAACACTACCCAAGACAACTGAGCGAGCAAAACGTCTTCCCCGCTTAGGGCAGACTGAAATAGCATGAGAGGCATCACCACAGTAGAAACATAACCCATTGCGCTTTCGAAACTCATGACGCTGTGCCCCAGACACCACTCTATCACACTGCATGGGTTCAGAAGCTGGTTCACCAGGCAACACCATTCCACGCATACTTCTCCGCTCACGCAAACGTCTGTCAATTTGAATCGCTAATGACATAGAATCATTGAGACCAGAGGGGACAGGGAATCCCACCATAACATCCTTTACATTATCTGACAGACCCTTCCGGAAAAGGGCCGCCAAAGCGTCGTCATTCCATTTGGTCAGGACTGCCCACCTACGGAATCTCTGACAGTATAACTCAGCGTCATCAAGCCCCTGATTTAATGCCAACAAGGCTTTTTCAGCTTGATCAGTGACATTAGGTTCATCATACAATAACCCCAAAGCCTGAAAAAACGCATCAACATCACTCAAAACAGTATCCCCAGGTATCAGGGAAAAAGCCCAATCCTGAGGATCGCCGCGCAGGAGAGAGATGATAATTTGAACCTGCTGCGCTGCGTTTCCTGAGGACTTAGATTATAAGGCAAAAAACAATTTACAATTATTTTTGAAATTCTGAAACTAGCTCGATCCCCTAAAAACAAATCTGGCATGGGGATCCTAGGTTCCACAACAGGCAACCTAGCAAGATATGCAGCAATACTCTGAACCTCAGTGGCAAGCTGATCCACACGGCCAGACAACTGTGCAAACTCCATTGGGAGAAAAGATCCTCCCCAGCACCCAGAGATACAGAGGGAAAAAAAAAAAAAAAAAAAATGCAACAAACAGAAAAATATCTCTGACAACTCTGACAACCTTTTTTCTTTCACAATATTTTTTCCCTTCTGTGAGTACCATACAAATTTCAATTTTTGGGCCGGTGATACTGTTATGTTTCGGTAGCTGAGGAGTGCAGGTAAAAAAGGCAATACACCAGAGCAGTTGGAATCTATGAGATTGCAGTACCCTGACTAACCACCACAACTAGAGGCAGCCGTGGAGCGTTCCTACGTTGGTCCTAGACGCCTCGTCACAGCCTGAGAAACTAACTACACCTAAAGATAGAAATAGGAAAGCTATCTGCCCCGGAGCAGAACCCCAAAGATAATAGAAAGCCCCAAACATGTAATGGCGGTTAGACAAGAGGAAATACTGACACAGAAAGAAAATAGTATGAGCAAACGCTGGGGCCCAAACTATCTAAATAGAAAAGGATAGGAAGGGTACTTACTGCAATCCCAGAAAACCCTGAAAAGCACCAACTCACTAATTTCAAAATCACCTGAGATCACACGACCTCTACCACCTAAATTAGTTCTCTGGTGTAACAAAAAAAAACAGCAGCCACTGAAAAAACTGGAAAAAGCAAAAGAACAAAACTCAGTGGCTGAACTAAACTGAGAGGGCAGAAGCCCCCGGAGGGGACCCAGAAGCCCCCAAAGAAGTGCAGGACAAAATGCAAAAATATAGCACAAACAAAAAAGAAGGAAAAGTCTTATCTGTTAGCAGGAGATGCAGACACGACACAGCAGGCTACAAGGGAAACTGGAATGAAGGATTCAGACCAGAACAATTGATCACCGGCAACCCTGATGGGAAAATGACTCCCTTATATAAGACCAGTCAGTAACACCTGATTCCCAGTCCTCACAATCTTCACCAGTACCGCTTGTAACCACCAGAGGGAGCCTCTGCTCAGAACTCATCTCAAACCCATTCACAACATTATATATTTTGTTTGTATCATAGTCATGAAGGTCTCTCTGAAACTTTTTAATTTTATTTTGGCATACTTCATTTTCCCACTTATCAACATCCTTATTTATATCAATAAGTACTTTGTCAAAATCTTCAACCGGAATCTCCTTTAAAATAGATTTCTCCAACTCTTCTATGTTGGCATCAATAGTTTGTAAAGTAGCCGTATTTTTCTCTATAATGATCTGCATAAATTCCAAGGAGCAGGACGTAGCTGCTGAAGTCCACTTTTTAACAAGAATGTCATCCTCTAATTCAAACGAGGGATATAACTGCACCCTTAGGCCTCTGGGAACAATCTGCTGGTCAATATAATTTTCTAGAGTGGACCTGTTCCACCATACACGTGTTTTTTTATATAATGCATGTTTGTACTGTTTAATAAGTTCCCTGTTAAGGTACTGCCACACTAAACAATCCCGCTAGCGATAGCGATAAAGACGCATACTAATGCGATCGCTAGCGGGATTGTTTCTATATCGCTAAGTGCGGCTTAACTTAGCGATATAGTTAACGACGCTATCGCGGTTAGCGATCTTCTTAACGACTTTAGCGGTACAAAAGTACCGCTAAATCGCTAAGAAAAGGTGCCACACTTAGCGATATATACTTACCTGCGGGGCGCCGACGATCTAAATAGGGTCCGGAACGATGTCAGCGATGAGCGAGATCATAGCAGGATCTCAGCAGGGAGCTCGTCGCTGACAGATGCCGCACACAACAACATCGCTAACGGGATCGCTAAATAGTGACGTTTTTTAGCGATCCCGTTAGCGATGTTGTTTAGTGTGGCATACCCTTTAGTTTTAACAAGTTCCTGGGTATTTTTTGAAATTCCCTGTCTAAATAAATTGATTTTTTGATTTTTGATTTTTATACATTAACTAATTTTTGTATTTCTGGTCCCCTTTTATGTTTTTCATATTCCTTTTGTTTATAATTTTCCTTCCCCTCTCTGCAATTTATTATTATATATCGATATTTGTTATGCTGCTAATTCTGGATGAAAAGGCATTGTTTCATTAATTTAGTCACATTTCCTTCATACCAACCATACCCTTAAGGTCTCTGAACTGTTATATGTGCGTCTAGACACGCCTTTTCCCTTTGGTACTTTTCCTATACTAACTCGGGATTTGGGCCACACCTCCTCCTCACAAACTCTCCCATCCAGGTCTCGGGATTCTGACGCGCGCGCACGTGGTACACTAACCCCGCCGACTTCCGGTGGCGCTCACTTAGGTGACCCAGGTGCGTTCCACCTGCGGTCCACCTGAGCGCTTTCCCGGAAGTCCCTTTAGACAGGGGCGTGTTAACCTTCTGCGTGCGCCATTATTGAATCACCTGACCTTTCTAGCCCTATCCGGGAGCAGCACCTAGGATATAAACCTCTCTATCTACACCTACATAACATTTCCGCCCCGGAAGAAGCCACATGGCGAAACGGTGCCCGTCGGGCGTCTAGGAGATTCCAAAGCTGTCCTCCCTCCTGTTATACTGCGTGCAGGCGTTTTTGATGTAAGTGGGATTACATATCCTTATGATTCCCTTTTTAGATGTGGCGAATATAACTTAGTCTAATTACATCTACCTTTTCCTGCATCCTATCAGGCATTGCATTAACTACCTTTGATTTAGTCACAATCAGTCATATTTATTACTCTCACCGATATCGCTAATTGGTGAATGTTTAGCAGCATTTGCACACTATTATATGGTAAAGAAGGTTGATAAACCTCTTTCTTTTTCTGGCTAATTATGCTTCTGAATATGGTGACAAGCTTTCATTCAATGGTATGCACTGAGATATAGCAGCTAATTGGGTCTCCTTATCCTATTTTTTGTTAATTCCCTCTTTGTCTTTATTCACTAATTTCTGGTTTTAATAATGTTTAATAAAATTATCTATTTTAAACCATCACGTTTCTTTTCATCACTTCTTCTATTGGTACCTACCACTATAGACTATGTATAAATTGACGTTTTGAAGTGTCATTTGCCGTTACTACTTTAGGATTATGGGAATAACCATCCTCTATTCAGTCTGACCAGCAGACTGAAGAGACTGGTGTTGAAAATGCAAGTCATAGAATTGTGTTTTTGACGACACACAGCTCCAGGACTGACACAAGAAGCATGTGTCAGTACTTGAGCTATGCGGTGGCAAAACCACAAAGTGTACGGCGCAGTGTGTGTAGCGGCGAAAGACACAATTAAACCAAACAGTTGGGGAAAAACAACATTACATTTATTTACAAACAAACATAAAAAAAAAAATTACTGGGAGCGACATTTGGGGGAAGATGGTGGGAACTTGGGGTGTGGAGGGATGAGGAATGGCTTAAGAAAGGCGTCGAAGGGTTCTAGGGGAAGGGGTGATGAAAGTTGTGGGGGAAGGGAGCGGGTCAGACACAGTGGGAGGTGAGGGGGAGGGAGGACAAAAGTTTTAAATTTTTTGTGGCTTCTGCAGCCACTATTTATGCTGTCCTTCTTGAAACTCCTGGAGCAGGGAGACCTCCTTGAGCTGGGGGACCTCCTGGTAGGATCCAGAAGCTGCTGTGGCATGCTGGTGGTGATGGTGGTCCTGCCAAGGTCTGTGGTCCCGAATAAGGAGTGTGGGCCCCCAGCTGCTGCTCGGTGGTGTGGTGGTGGCAGTCCAGGAACGGGTGGAGGTAGTGGAGGTCCAAGCAGGGGTGGAGGTGGTTGAGGTCCAAGCAGAGTGGAGGTGGTGGAGGTCCAAGCAGGAGCAGCGCTTGGCATGGTGGTGGCTGGGGAGTGTCCAGCTGCACTGGGCCATGCTGTCGTGTAGTTGTGTCCAGGATGGCTTGGAATGCTGGTGGCCGTGCAGTGGTATGCAGCAGAAGTCGGTAGTGAGGTGAAGCGAGTCAGTGGTGGCACAGTTGGAAATGGCACCACTGGGGTGTACTGACTCTGCTGCATAGCCTGCATGTAAGCAGTGTTGCAGGCCTGCATCACAGTCAGCTGGAGCTCAGGACTAAGGTGTTCGCCCTGCCCCGTTCACTTTAGTTGAAGAAATGGTGCGCTGGTCTGTTGAGGTCGGCTTCCAGACGGTCAAGACGATGGTTGACAGCCTGGAAGCGTGTTTCCTTGAGGGTAAAACCGCTTTCCAGTCTGTGGCTCATCGCATTGAGGCCATTCTGAAAAACCGAGCTCAAGTGAATGAACTCGGGCATGAGATTCCTGTCCGAGGACTTCTGCCCGCTGACGGGAAGTGCCCGCAAAGCCAGTGGCAGAGATCTAGGACAGGGAACGCCTGATGGACCCGCTTCCTGGTCTCCAGCTGTCTGTGTTGCCGACCCTCAAGCTGCTTCTTGGCTGCTGGATGGCTGGGACGGGTCCGAGGCAGCTCGCTGAAGGACCGCTCCAGGACCAGGTTGCAGGGTGCTGCTCCAGGTGCTGTGAAAAGAAAAACATTAGTATCATGCATTTACAATAGTCAAAGCGCCAACTTTCCCGTTGAATAAAAAACAAAAGAACACAACACAATACAATTTCAACCCAACCAAAAAAACTTACAATATGGTGGCAAAAGGGCCGGTCTTAGGAAGGCTAACGCCCGATGCAGCCCCGGGCGCAGCACCACGGTAACCCGGTTTTCCCCCCCTCAGGTTTCCCCGTTGAAGGGTTTTTTCATCGAAAGGGGCCCAAGGGGGTTTTGACTTTTTTTTTACTGGGGAAAAAAAAAAAAAGACAGTGCAAATGTACCCGGGGTTTTAAAAACAAATTTGTGATCAGAAACTCCCAGGAGTTACTACAACACCCATTGTGTGATCCCCCAAGGTCACTGCCGCCACCCCGAAAATTTAAATACTTAAAAAATTTCCCTTTGGGGCCCTTGAAAGGGGGTTTCCCCGCCATCCCTCATCCGGGGCCCCCCCTTTTTCCCCGAGGGGCCGGGTCCCCACTTTACAAATGCTTTAAAAAGTAACATGAAAAAAGTTTTTAAAGGGGTTAAGGGGAAAACTTTTTAATCCCCTTTGTTTAACCCCCCTCCCCTTTTCCCCCCCTCCCCACAGTTGATCCCGGGAAGGCAAAAAAAAACCCCCAAATGGCAAACAGTAAGCTTTACTTGGGGGAAAAAAAATTTCCCTTTTCCCACCCAATAAAGGGAAACAAAAGTCCCCGGGTCAACGCATAAAAAGGGAAAAAGTGAATAACCTTTTAAAAAAAATACTTTTTAAAAAAAGGCTCCAGTCCCCTTTTTTAAATTTTTGAAAGGGTTCACCATTACAACATTAACGGCAGAGGCCCCAAAACCCCTGCCTTTCAGAAAGAACTGGGCTTTTGGGTTATGGCTAACCTTTTTTCCCTCCCGACGAAAAAGGAAAGCCCCCTTTTTCCCCCACAGGTCAAGAAAAAAAGACTTTAAAAAAGGGCTTTGTCCTGTCCCCTCAAAAATTTTTCATTGTAATAAAATCCCTCAAGCCTTGTTTTTTTCCCAAAATAAATAACCCCAAAAGGGAATAACCCCGTCCCTTTATATTGCAGACCCCCCCCGTTTTTCCCAAAACCTTGCCCCTCTTCTCTCACATCCCGTTCCCGCATTTCTTTTTTAACACCGGAAAAAAATTCACAAAGATTTTAAGGGGGGCCCCACCAGTGACTTTAAAAAGGAAAAAATGTTTTTCCCCCTTACATCTATGCCTCGTCTAAAGCTCCCCCTTATTTTTTTGCCTTGGGAGCATCTCCGACATTGGCCCTAAATGTGAGTTTGCGTCCCCCCAAAAACCCCCCCCTTTTTTGTGCGTTTTTTCCCAGTGTTTTTTAAAAATTTAAAAAAAATTTAAATCTTATTTGTTTTACCCAAGTGCCA